>LQNS02000231.1:4992831-5010065 GCA_001587735.2 Parhyale hawaiensis
GTCTGAGTTGGGTGGGTCTGAGTCGGCGGGGTCTGAGTTGGGGGGTCTGAGTTGGGAGGGTCTGAGTTGGGGGGTCTGAGTTGTCCAGGGGTCCGAATTGACCTGTAACCGTTCCTTTTACTTGTTTCTTGTTCGCAGGTTCAGTCGATTTACTTACAGCTGTGGAGCGCCTGCAGCTAGTTAGCTCACTCAAAAAAATCCTGGCTTTTGCAAAAGTGCTCTAAGCTGTAGAGCACGCTCTCGCCGTGCTGTATGAGCACGCTTAGGCGTGCATTGGACCTACTGAACGGCAAAACGCGCTGACCAGGCACGCGTTCGACTTTCTGATACATTTCCCGCTTGCACGCCAAAGTGCGAGACGTGTTTTACGATCCTACGCGTGCAATCGTCGGAGAGAATGTGTAGTTGTGGTGAAGTCAGTGAGGACTGGTAATTTTTCGGGTTCAATTTCAACTGATACATTATTTGCTTACTTACATCAGACACCCCGCATGAGTAGCTATGGATGTCACGGGCAACAAACTGCATCTTTTTTTTTTTTTAACTGTTTGGCATCCAGCGGAGATGCGCGTCCAATTTGCGGGTCAAGAGCACGCTTACGTGTGCAATTAATGCACGCATTTACTTGCTGGTTTTATGACAAGCTTTCGGCACGCATTCACGTGCGTTTCCAGCACACCTGGCTTCAGTCTCTGCCAACATTAAACACGCATCGATGCATGTTCAGTGTTGGCAGAGACACCTTCAGGCTCATGTAAGCCTCTCGCACATTTTTGCCTTTTCACACTACAAGATACGCAGAAGAATCGACGCCCTTTTCAAATCTTTCTCTAAGTTCATGATATAGCATAATTTTGGAAAGCCCTGGAGCATCTTAAGACGGTAGATCGTCTGAAGCTCTATGCATTGAAGAGAATGGAAGCCTGCGACTAGAATACCAAAACCCAATTATTAAAGCAAGTTAGATGCGATTATCTCGACCCTATACAGTGCGAATGAAGCCCCCTCAGAGTATGTCTACGATAGCTCTAGTTGTACTTAGAAAAAAAAAGAAAGTGAAGGCTGGATATAATTATTGTCTTATATGTGCTTGAAGGCCAGAAATATCTTTTAATTTGTGATTTCATTCAATTCATAATTCTTAACATGCAAAGCAAATATGTCCGTATCAGCATGCATATCATTACTATGGTATTGAAATGAACAATTGTTATTTCTTTCGGGTGTAGGCTTTTCTCCCTTTCTTTAAATGGAGAAGGTAGAAATGCCCTCCCTTTACTTTCTGTCGAGAGGATTATTCGAATGGAGCACTTTCTAACGGAGAACTGACTCAGCTGATGTAACGTCCGGCATATGGCGCCGGAGCGATGACATAACCTCTGCGGCTGTGGTATTGTTCAGTAATGGCGATTTGCTGGTCATTTGTAATAGATAATTATATAACTGCAAATGCAAAATAGATCAGTGTGATATGATCATTTCATTTAAACTTTTATTTTCGTTATGTTTGATTCTTTAATGATTGTATGCGGTAATTAAACAAACGCAGTGGCAGTACATAGAGTTGATTAAAGGTCTTCTGTCTCAGTTCCTGAGCTCGACCGTGCAGCCTTTCACTTCCCTTTCAACGTTTTGAAAGTCCACTAACAAAGCTTTCGCCATTTGTGATGTATCTTCAACTTACATCACTTGACTTTCACTAGAATGAATAACTGTTTTTAATGTATATTACAACGTCTATTTATAACTAATTATTGCTTATGAAACATGATTTTTTGTAATGCCTAATCAGTTTACTGTTATTCGTTCATCTACATTTCACTAGGCCGTAAACTAACCATTCTAGTATTGCAGCCATTAATTAATCACTCAAAACAATCCTTGGTTTTGCGAACGCGATCTACGCTCTAGCACACGCTGTCGCCATGCTGTATGAGCACGCTTAGGCGTGCATTGAACCTACTACACGGCAAAGCGTTCTAAACTGGCACGCGTTCGAATTTCTGAGCTGTTTCGCGCTTGCACACCAAAGCGCGAGGCGTATTCTACGTCCTTACGCGTGCAATCACCGAAACAAATGTGTAGATGTGGTGAAGTCATTGAGGATTAGTGATTTTTCGGGTTGAATTTCAAATGATATATTGTTTGCTTACATACTTCAGATACCCCACATAATATGTAGCTATAGATGTCATGGGCAACAAACTGCATCTTTTTTCAAACTGCTAAATTGGCACGTACGCGCCTCCAAAAATGTGCGAGCAGTCACTGTCCATAGCACGCGTCCGATTTGGGGTCTAGAGCACGCCTACGTGTGCAATTAGTGCACTATTTTCTGTGCTGGTAATGGGACAAGCTTTTGGCGCGCATTGCAGTGCAATCCAGCACACCTGGCTTCTTTCAGTGAATTGAAACGCAGCTGTTTAAGACCATAGCTATTGAAGCCCAAAGATATTGGTTATCGAGCTTCTTTTAGGTTCTTTCTGTGGCAGTTACGAAAACCTGAGCTGCGGACTCTGTTTTCAGCAAGAAAGTACCTCATATTCGCGTACACATAAGACCTCACGCACCTGCGTAGCCACCAGCACTCTTATCCAAATGCATGGCCGAACAGGGTAACCTAACCTATAGATAGATAACTTTTACAGGAGCAGCGTGTGATTCCGCACTCTGGAAGCTCTGATGACATCCCTATGATGGGTAAAGATTTTCTAATATTTATTCATATTTTGCCGTTTCCATTCAAGCCGTTGAATTATTTGCTGAGACCATGGCATTTATTTTCGATAGCGGCCCATTTACGTGGTACAACCTTTGTAGACCAACAGAATATCCCCGTACTTCCTTCGCTATAGGTAGAAAATTACCTACTCTTATATGATCATCGACTTAAGTGGCTCTCCCTTACTTGGCTCGGGATATCAAGATATTCAAAAATCCATCACTTCAAAAGTACGTATGACTCTCACATGCTCAATACAAATACGAAGATCCGATTCAACAGGTAAAGCGCCAATTTGAAAAAAATAGAAAATCATACATCAGAATTTAAATCCCAAGAATTTTGGGAAAAAACTAAAAAGCACGTGATAGGGTTGGGACAACAGAATTGCAACGTTCAAATGGGAGTAGAAACATTAAAGAAAAGTCTTGTATGTGCTAAGTTAGAGGATCACAGGAGGTGAAGCAATACGCTCTTGATCAGTCAAATCTGTAATGTGGCTAGTCGTTCAGCTTGAAGGAAAAACCACGTTGGCAGTGGAAGAAAAGTTGAGCTTATCCATGTATGCGAGTAGTACAAAAGAAGTACGTCGTGCGCACATTAAATACTGCGTGAAGGGAGCATGATGTAAGTGACTGAGACTCTGCACCACCTCATCGACAATATAACTTTACTATTTGCTGTATATTATGGCCATACACACGGAGAATCGACAACACTCCCATCCACGTGAGAATAAGCTCAAGGATATTGTCTAGGAAGCAGTGGAATCCATTCAATTGTAACGGTAAAGTTGAGAACGCAAGCTTGCACTGTATCAGAGGCAATATAGCAGTGCAACTGAGTAAGCTAAACAGACTCCGCAACGGATCTTAGTAGTAAGAAAAGTAGTCTGTATATTCGAATCACGTGGCTTAGGCATCAATGCATCAGAAGTGCACAGGCACCGACTTTTTTTATTCATTTCGGCGAGATCCCCAGCGCCATCTATGTAGAGTAGTTTCGCCATACGTTATTGCACCATATGTCAGCAGCTCTTTTTTCCAGATTATCAGCACAGTTTTCTCCCATATTGCATAAATAGTTTAGTTCCCATTTTTGTCAGCATGTGACATGCTGCAACTTCACTTTCCTGTGCAGCACTGTTAGAAAGATTTAAGTCCAATTTGACAAAATCCTCACCAGCAACTGTGGCTCACTTACCACTGACTCGTGAGATAGAGAAAACATTAATTAAAATTAAACTAAGTGAGCTAAGCTAATTGATTTGCCTATAACCGAACAAATTTATATCATTTAACTTAATACTGTATAAGTAAAGCTGTCTTTGGTTGAAATTCATTGATGTAGCACTCTAAGTCTCTAACAATGCTAATCAAAACATTCGTGTTAGAGACGAGCTTTGTATCCATAATCATAAGATAAGCCAAAAATTCTTCCCTGTTTTACTTGAATAAAGTGAAAATAGGTACGCCATGCGTGTAGCAGTTATTGTTACCAAAGCCGGACAGCTGAAAGTAGCAACTCCCAAACGTTCCAAACATTATGAGCTGCTGCCAACGGGCCTAATGGACACCACAGACTTGTGCTCGCAGCAATTGGAACGTGTACAACAGGCATTGCTCTAGAAGGAGCCAGCACTGGTGAATCGCAAAGGTGTGATTTTCCTCCGTGACAACGCTAGACCGCACGTCAAGCGAGTGGTCAGTGATACCCTACTGCGACTTGCAATGGGTGAGAGACTTTCTGCCATCCACCCTATTCACCTGACCTTGCACCAAGCGATTACCACCGCTCTCACTCCCTGGAATCCTTCACCCATGAAGCAGACTTTCGCCATAGCCTCGCAGACTTCTTTGCGTCCAAAAACCTCTGATTTTTGCCGGAAGAAGCTTGAAAAGCTAAAAACACATTGGCAGAAAGGGCTCAATGCCGATGGCGATTACTTCGAAGACTTTAATATAAGTTACAGATACTATGCATATTTTTTTTTTTCGTCAGAACTGGACAGAACTCCTTTGGTTACGTTATAATAGTTACTGTGTTAAGTTACTGTAAAGCGATTTGAAGAATATTCGCCGTAAGAATTACTGTCTGCTCGCCATATACCTGTTGCAATGCCTAATGCGCCTTTTCTTCAAATCATCACCTAGGTTTAATTATCCCACAAACAAGGAAATTCACATACTGCATCTTGTAGCATCAGACAGGAATTTAGGTTAGATTAGATTAGATATGTGGCAGTAGACGAACCAAGAGGCCCATTCCCAAAGAGACCCCGGGACTAACAACCTCAACTAACTATAACCTCTATGAGCTATTGCAATTATGTTAGTAGGATGTAGAGGACTAGGGAAACGAGAGGAGAAAAAAAACGGAAGACGAAAGAAAAAAAAGAAAGAGAGAATAAAAAAGAGGAGGAGAAGAATCTCCGCTGAAGAGACGGTCATGAATGCCCGCAAGCATGATCGATAGCCGCTGATATGCGGAGCTTATATATATATAGATGGAGCAGAAGTGAGAAGAACTCAGCTTAAAATGGCCTGGGAAGCTTACGACTCGTGGAAGAGGAGTTCTTAGCTGTGGAGGATGTCTCTCCCAGTGTATGTCTAGACGATTTTTAAACGAGTTGACCGACTCCGCACCAACAACGTCGAAAGGTAGTCTATTCCAAATGCTGACTATGAAATAGGGAACAAACTGCTGACTTAAGGTTGTTCTTCGAGCTTTATGCTTGAGTTTTTGACCGTTGTTTCGCAAGCGATCATTGGGGTCTCTTTCAAAGAGTCCCGTTATAGGTACGTCGTTGAAGCCATTCAAGTACTTGAATGTCTCCATTAGTTGCCCCCTGAATCGTCTTTGCTCGAGAGAGATCAGACCCAGTTCTTTCAGGCGACGTTCATGCGACTTGTTTCTCAGCTGAGGCATCAATTTAGCTGCTCTGCGTTGGACTCTTTCCATGTTATCGATATCTTTACAGAGATGTGGCGACTAGAATTGAACAGTAAATTCTAAATGTGGCCTCACTAATGCCTTGTACAAGGGAACGATGATGCCCTTGGACTTTTATTCGAAGTTTCTGGTGATGAATCCGAGTACTCTGCTTGCCATTTTCACACTCTTGTCAACTTGCTGACTGTGATGTAAATTTCTTGTAATAGTGATTCCTAACTCACGTTGTTGGGTGGCAATAGCCAATTCCATCCCATTCATTTTCAATGGGATGGAAGAGTTCACCAGCCCTACTTGATTTACTGAGCATTTGTCGACATTAAAGTTCATTTGCCACGTTGCGCTTCATTCCAGATGAGAAATATACCTGAAGCAAGGATATTGCCGGAAGTGGGACAGGGGGCATGGCTGCGTTGATCAATGTTGAGAATATTTACTCTCCTCTTGGTTTATCGGATGTCAGTTGTAACATTTAAATTGATTTCACCAGTCGCTAATGCAAAACATTACAACAATATAGAGGCATATTAGCAACCCAAGAGTCTCTCATAACCGTCAGGAGAAATGTTGCAGGCCGCACCATAACCATGCATGTGTTGGTCTGGAACCGGTTCTGCTGATCCTATTTCAGCAAGACTGTCGGCAGCCCCGCCGCGTCTGCTCCACAGCGGCACATGCCATGTGGCGCGCCTGTCCCTTTCTTCCTACGGTACCGTTGGTCCCACTCATCCCCGGCCTCTTGCTCAGATGCACCTATCGAAAGTGTTCGGGTAATGATCTGATATCATCCGATGATGTTCCCGTTGATATCGGATAAGTGCCTTCGATTTGCAGAGAGTCGCACTTGCTCCAATTCAAGTCTTAGAGAAGGATTCTCCTCTCCAAAACTCAGCGTACACACACTCCCCTGGCACTTGCGGGAGTTCAAGAGCAATCAGGGAAATATACTTTTACAAATTCGTAGGATTGTCTATAAAATGACAAAACAAGCGATACACTTGAATAAGTGTTATCGAGCTTTCGGCCTCTCAAAACATGTTGTCACCTCTCATGCTATCTTCGTGACGGAATTCGACGGAAACATAAAGTCATTTCACTTGCTGGCGAGTGTGAAGCCGTGCTTTTGTCGGTATACGATGCAAGTTCTAGATGTTTATGTTGAGTAGCAGCAGCTTCATTATTTACCATTCATGCAGTAATGGCAGTTTTACTGTAATTACCCACATTCCCTATAGTAGAGCAAAGGCGGCGATTGCGCTGAGGAGAAAGGACAGCCGTTGAATGTTTTCGCAGGGGGCAGCCATATTAGCCGTTCCATAGACCAGCAGTCGCTGTGGCTATGAATAGTTTATTTAACTGCTTTGAGGCACTGCAATGATTGTCACTGTGGTAATGCTGCACACCCTGGCAGTATTTTCCTGACAGTACTGTTATTATTATTATAATTCTAGGCTAAATGCTCCGTAACTTAACTCAGTGGTGAGGATTTTAGCTCTCTGTTGTATTTTGTATCTGACTTGACTTTCTACTGTGTATATTTCTCAGAATACATAGTACAACTCAGCACACCAGTGTAGTTTACTCAGATAGTATCATGGCAGTTGTTTATTCTTGTGGCTGAATATCGACAGCTCTGCTATTACGTTTAGCATTATTACATAGCATATATATTATTTATTCAAAAAAGTTTATTTGAATGATCCAGAATATAAAGTCTGAAAACCTGACCCAGTGACATTGACGTCGTTTTACCGTCAGAACAGACATAAGGAGAAGACGGGTAATTATGGCTGCATTCAGATAATAACGATTTTCGGTGTCTTACATTGTAGCCTGATATCTGTTGTATATATACGTATGTGTATGCACCACTGGATAGCTTTGCTCCTTGATTCATTACTTCTCCATCAAAAGACTATCGATATATGAAAAAGTTACTGTGCCCGGCCGGCAAAATGACGGAACTGAATGCTCGTTGGCCTCATTCTTTTTAGCTACTAAACAAGGAATGAGGCCATGGGAGAAAAAAATAAAATTTAAGAAATGTTGCAAATTTAACATGGTGGTATCTTAGCTACCGCGATTAGCCTATGAAACCCAGAAAAGTAATAAAAATTTGATGTTCAAGAACAGAGGAAATATTAGAGGAGTGAGTCTCAGATCCTTACCCCATTCAGACGAAAAGTAAACTTTTACCCGCTTCTGGCTCTAATGGCGTCCAGAGCTAGAGAACACAGCAGCAGATGGTGCTTTAGCCTCTAAGGCAAAATCTGAAGTTCTAATCTGCTTGCTCGACATCAGGCATGTTATTTGGTCGCTTCCTGGATTATATAGAAGAAAATAAGACATCCTTTATACGGTTTGGGAGGAAACCATGCTGCCCATTCTGCCAGTTTGAAAAATTTGCTCCATAGTCTTCGAACCATTTCTCATGCCGGGGAGCACAGGCGTAAAACTCGCCATGCGCTATGTACGTTTGTGTACGGGCATCGGTGTACGTGCGGGTGGCGATCAAGTTCGTGTGCTGCGCCTGCTCGCTGTATTGCCGATTAGGTTAGGTTAGGAAAGGTTAGGTTAAGAAAGGTTAGGTAAGGTCAGGTAAGGTTATTTTAGGGTTATGGTTAGGTTAGGTAAGGTAAGGTTAGGTAAGGTAAGGTTAGGTTAGGTAGGGCGAGGTTAGGCTAGGTTAGGTTAGGTAGTGCTTTTTGTAGTGCTTCTGGTGGTTGTTTCGCGGCAAGAAAGCTTACTTGAACGCAAGCACAGTGATGAACGTACACAGAATAGCGACTTTGACGCCAGTGCTGCCGGGCACACATATGCATTTCGACTCCCAACTGGTTGTTCGGATGTGCAACTCGCGTGCCGTTTCGATACATACTTAAAATCGGTAGCATAGATACCGTGACATAAATCACGGCCGAGTCTCGCATCCTTGTATCAAGTTGTCTGTGTAAGTGCCGGGTGTGTCCCCAGCATCAGAAACCTTCACCGTAGCTGATTTTTATGCTCTTCAAAGCCTAAGCCATCTCTGAGCGCTCTTGGTGACCAGCCACTCGATATCAGTCATTGTTTTCCTCTCCCAGATTCGCGAAAAAAGAGCTTATGCTCACTACTGTTATATGTTCTCTGTGAGTTCAACTCTGGCATTTACACTGCGTGGGCAGGCATCATCTCTAGTGAAGACATGCTATATTGGTAGAAAGAGACTAAGAAGAATGGATGAAAAAGGCAGACGGACGCCAAATAAAGCGATGCACTCGGTACTGCAGAAAAATATAAACTCCAACATGGGAAATACTGGCAGCAACAGGCAAATAAGGGAAAACTTTCATCTGCCAAGCTCAAAGAAAGATGCCAAGCTGTACAACTATCTTTTGTAAAAGCAGTCGCCAGCATATTGTATCAACTTATTTGCTGTCAATTTCAGGCTCGAATTTCTCCCATCTCATCCCTCTCGAAATCAGAAAATAAACTTTCTTCTTTCTTTCAGATCGAGACTGAAAGTACCAAGCAATCAATCAACCAGCGTACTGGGAAATATGATATAGCAGATAAGGTAGACACTCTCATGGACTTATACAGGCATTGATACACTGACCACTAAGTATATTGAGACGCTTTTCCACTTCACACGAAAGGAACTTCATTCACAGTATCCATTCTTTATCTCTCTAGGCTTCTGCATCAATTTCATTGGATAACGAGTAATATTCAAAAGTGTCTATGCTATAGTTGTCACTCTAGATTTGATGGTAAAATTACAGTTACCGGCATGAGCAATGAAGTGCTAGCTTGTAATATTTTGACTGCGGTGCTCACTAATATTGTTGTAATATAGAATTTTAAAATTAAAATACCGTAGAACTATCGCCGCGCAGTCATTCTTTGCTTATTTCAGTTTCTTGGAGTTTTATTTGTAATCTTACAGCTGTGAGGTTCGAATAATGATTTATTATAATTATTCTAGTGTTCGCGGCCGTCAAAAACGACAGTGAAGGATTTGTAATGATGAATTTCCGTTGATGATTATTGCATTACATATTTACTTTACCGGGGGGTATAAAAAAATTGAACAAATCCCAATTCTAACTTCCACTCTAGGTGCCTTTTATATAAACTCCTTGAAGAAAGTTGGTAAAATTTTCAAACAAAAAACGATCTAATCGTCAATTAGACTCAATATTTCTAACTGCTACCCTTAGCGATGATGGGCTCCAGACGGCGCCGGAAGGTTTTCCAGGTCATGGCAACGTATTCGTTTTCATGGCTAGCCACTCCCGGTCAATGGATGCTTTCTGGGCGGTGATGTATGATGACGAATACAATAGGTCTTGGCCTCAAAGCGTAATCCAAATGGGTTAACATCACTGAATCGACTGTCCAAGTCTTCACTTCTGTGAAGATGTTCATTCGAGCAGCTGGAGTAGATTTGAGGTGAAGAGCCTCTGGCAACGTGCAAGACGATTGTCGCGGATGGCCAGCGTGAGCAGCGGCGTCTGAACCCCGACAACGTTATTGCCTCCCAACTCTACGACTGCTATGTGGCCGCTCCAACCCCAAGCCTATTGGCGAGCTGGGCATGGATGTCAAGAAATTGTATTGAATGGCATCTCCCAGGCTGTCTCGATTCACAACACTGGTTCGGTCACTGCTAGCACGTCTGTTCACGCTCTCGCCCTCCTCAATGGGCTACTCGCACACGTAGGTGTTGGAAATTACTTTACACGTTCCCCGCGTATTGGGCCATATGTGTACCGAAAAGAAGACTCCATTGTTGCGTATTGGTACACATGTGGTACAAGACCGAATTTAATATAGATAAGTTACCTACTTATAGATGGAACCTTATGTCTTACATCTTTTTTGTTGTATTTATGAGAAGCTATGAATACACAGAGTTACACTCACCTCCTGTTTCTGCTATGACTGGCGCCAAACCTAGTTTGCAAAACTAAGTAGCAAACACGAGTTGCCTACTGATTAAAACTTTTCAATAAGAAGTGTTCATTTTTTTTCGGTCCACCTCGTGTTAACTGCTAACTAGATTAGATTAGAATTCTTGGCTTAAAGTCTACTGAGCTGGGTAACCCTTTCCATGCTTCCGTAGCACGCACAACAATAAAGTCTTTTAGCACGCAGTCAAGCATCACTTATAAAGCACAGTAAATTTCAGCTCTGTCATAGATACGATTTCAAATAAGTGGCAGGTTTTACACAAGTAATGAACTGTTTCGTCAAAGGCATAAATCAGGAACAAAAAAAAAAAAAAAACATTGCAGCAACAAGTTCTCTTTTTCTTCATCCGTCTGCTGCACTCTGAGGAATGTTGTACCCTTCGTCGTTGATCATATACTCAATATTAGCGTAAACTCAGAGCATCAAAAGTTTGGATGTGAGAAGAGAGTACACATCAAGATATATGCGAGTGCTGAAAGAACCGTAGATATCATAATTACTAGGATTTCAACTATTGCAAAGCAAGAACTGCGTTCATATACCACAGTATAAGATTATAACACTTATGTCATCATCTGCAGCTTGGTTTATTCTTCACCCATCGGTATTAAACATAGCGTGACAGGATTATCACAGTTTCCAATCTTGTCTAGTTTTTGGCAATCTGTTGTCTTCAAGTTTGTCAAACATTGGCCAGATAAATAAACAGATCCATGCACAATGATTTATTATATTGGTTGACTTTAAAATTTATTTGAAATTGGTAAGTTTTGTAGTTTTGTAATAACTGATCACAGTCCACTTTAAAATGCCTGTCAATTTTTGTCATGAAGTAAACTTCTAGTCAACTTTTTTTATGCTGCTCGAGGTAGCGTGGTCCATCACTATTTTTTTTTACAGTTAAGCACTTTTGTAACTGCAGTAAAGAAATGGCTGTTTACGTCAAGCTTTCCAGCCACCAGCGTGTGACGTAAGACACCCTATGAAAGCAGCTGCTGTGCATAGGGTGCGGCGCTGCTCTCCTATTTGAATGTCATGAAAAGAAATGAGTTTGAATAACTTGAAGCTGTTCAGATAACATTCTTTAACACAATACGAGGTCTGTGCGCGGGGCCTAGCTGTCACAAAAGGATTGGACATGTATACAGACATTCAATCACGGCAACAATTTGTAACTGAGCTTCTCATTATTCCGGTTTCCAGTACAGGTTTTTTTTTTAAATGGGTTTGAACCTGCATGCGTGATCTTCCAATAATGAAACTGAAGTTGTTCACCCAGGATTTTGTGAGAGCAAAATACCCCTTCTGCAAGAAGATCAGACGCGGATATTAGTTCGGAACTGTTCAAACGTAGAGCTGCACCAAGAAAATATAGTACAGTCAAAATAATTCACCGGAAATGCTCAGAGCTTACCGTAACCTGGATACCAACTGATAGTTAAACGCTTCGAGGCAAAATTTGGCTGCGGTGTAAGTTGTATGTAGAGAAGCGTCTTTTCAGCGTGAAGTATCAACTGCTACGAAAATATTCAGCGAAAGAAAGTATAAGCAAAATGAATTATGCACAAAAGGAACGGAAACCCCAACCAAGACTGAGCCTCGCCAACTACTACAAAGAAATTCAGCTAAAACATATGCGATATAGCTTATGCCCACCAGGATCAAAACCCTATAAAAGATACCGCCTGTCATCCACCACGCTCAGGAGAATCATCATCGTCATATCAAAAAGTACCTACTGAGCTAGTTATCAAAGCTAATCGAGATTCAAAAAATGCAGTATTTCCACTTTTAAAAATATATTTCAGAAGCTATATTTGTTCATGGTTTCTCAACGTGACTTTCAGTAGATGAATTTTCTCCTGTCTTATTCCTCAACGGCTTGACGGAGGGAAGGACCAACCATGAGAGCGAAAGAGAGTGCAAGCAAGCGACCAAGAACTGTGTATTATTATAGTGTGGATTATGAGTATGTACTGCACTCACTGCAGCTGTAGGTTCATCTTCGTATCAAGTTACGAGCGATCAGTACGTACTATCAATTAGAGTGCGAAGAGCACAGCCCTTCCTTTCCATATCCAGCCAGAAATGTTTGTCGGCAGCGTACCCAGGTTTTTATGGTTTATTGTGACCGGGTAACCGATTAAAGAGTTATTCAACGGCATGCCACCTGGAATATCTTGAATGACGCCCCATGATTACAATGGTCTATTTTCTAATGCACAATCGCCCATAATGATAGGCGATTATCGCCGACTTTCCTCCTAAGTTTTTTTATTAGTATATAGCTGGTTTTTATGTATATATATATATATATATATATATCGGACGTCAGAAGAGGCGAGCTTGAGCCCCTGCCCAGATCCAATAATGAGACAAACCCTTACAAAAAATATGACGGAAATTCCCTCCATAATCGACCGAAATAATGTTGTATGACGATAAGTTTGAATGCGAAGTATCTGATAATGCCTATTATAGTGTAGTTTTTTTAGCGTATATTCAGTTTTTGCTTTCCTGTCACTGAATTGCAAAAACTTGGACTATATGCATGGACGCTAATCATCTTGTCATTATTTTTGCATATTGTTTTCTAATTTTATCGACGCTTTGCAAAGTTAGCGCAGTTCTCCAGTAGTATTGATTACTTTTGGGCTCCTTAATCAGTATTGCAATAGTTGATCGAATATAACTATCTGTTTTTGGGTTAAATTTATCTATCTTTGTTGGGTTTTGTCAACAAAGTATCTCTATTAGGTTTATATAAAATCATATTAGGTTTTACCCTGTATTGAGGCTTACGTTTCCTGATACGGTCGATATTTCTACATGGAAACTGAAGTTCCTGTGTAGTGTGACTGTATTCTAGCAAAGTATGAAGATGATAGAAACGTACTTGAGCTGGGATAACTGTTTCAGATTCTTGTTCTGGTATCGATCTTAAATCAGAACTCCTAACCGGTGTGACCTGAAGGCCTAACACGCACGTATGACTTAAATTTACTTTTTGTTTAGAAACAATTACTCAATATTCTATCCAATTGTTTCCACTTCAAATGTAACCACACCTTTTGGATTAAAGGCTAGTATCTTCGTCACAGCGCCTACGTATATAGCCATTGCTGTATTTTGTCGCACCTATAAGGGCGGATTATGTTGTAGACAAAATATCGCTGTTCTCGAAGAAAAGCCGCATACAATTTAGAACGACGCTTAATTGAAGCAAAATTAGGCGTATATAAGGATGGCTTTTGGGCTGGAAGAGACGAAGACGCCGCTCATGTTATAGACGAGAAAAGCGAACATATCCTGACCATGCAGAGCTGATAATTAAAAGCAATTTTAATCGTTTGGACACCTATTAGTGCCGATAATTAACAGCGCTGTCGACGATAATTTTTGACTGGGTAGCAGCTTCAACTGTCGTCAAAGAAAGTAATTTCTATTTACAAAAGTAAAAATAGGGCAAAGCAATTGAGATTAATTTCTGTTACAGTCTTACACGGATAGGTTGAGCTGCTTCTGAACCATATTTCAGCAACAAGTTTTGCTCAAGCCATAGACCACACCATACCTTGACTGTCCACTGAAATCGGGCCTTAGGCAAATGGGTCTGAAAGCCGATTTACGTAAGCTTCAATAATATGAGTTCTAGTAATCGCCAAGACCTCAAACAAAGATTAAATTCTTCGTCATAACGTAAGAAATGTGTTGCAGGCGATTAATACCATACTTCCGGACACCAAGATTATTTGAAAATTCATCTATACTTCTAGAAATATAAAAATTTTAGAAAAAATTTGGCACGTAGATATTACATGCAATGTACTTTGATATCTCACAAAGGTTTTTTTTTTTAACGACGGGTGACATCAGAAATTGATGTACGTAGAGCTTTCGGTAGAGCTCATCCCTATAGCCGCAAGAAAAAGAAGGTTAAGAAAACCCCGTAATACTGAAGAACCTGGTTAAAACCACAGTATTAGTAGAGAGTGAAACCACATCAGTAGCCATGAACTATAAATACGTAATTTACCATGAGATAAAGGTACAAGGACAGCAGTTAAATGACATTAAAATGACATTTTGGTGCTGATGCAACCCTTCATTACGGGAACCATCTACAGCTGTACCATGTCATTTTACATTGCTACCTAGATATACTACGCCACTCTGTGGTTGCCTACGCTACATCACTTCATAATGCCTATGTTACATCACTTAATGGTTGCCTATGTTGAATCACATCATAGTTGCCTAAGTTCAATCATTCCATGGCTGCCTAAGATGAGTGACATCATGGTTGTTCAGACGCTACGGTGCACCACGTCATTGCTGTCTACGTTACATCACTGCACATTGTATGATATTATGTTACTGGTATATCTCATCATGGTTGCCTACCTTACTTGATTTAATGAATTACTATGTTTAATCACTTCATGGTTGCATGCATTGCATAACTTCATGGTCACCTACAACACGTGATTTATTGGATAACTATGTTACGTCACTTCACAGTTTCCTCCATTACATGATATCATGGATGACTGTTACATCACTTCATGATTGTCAGAGTTAAATTACTTAATAGTGGTCTACATTACATCACTACATGGTTGCCAATGCTATATCACTTCACAGCTACATGATTTAACGGTTGCCAATGCTAGATCATTTGACCGCTGCCAATGCTATATCACTGCACTTCTGCCAATGCTATATCACTTCACTGCATCCAAAGCTAGATCACTTCATGGAGGCCGGTGCTTCATCACTTCACTGCTTCCAGGCTTCATCACTTCATGACTGCAACCTGCTCCAACACACCCTTCAGCTGTGCGGTCTGTTCTGATTTTCTTGCTTATCCCGTATACCTAACAAATTTAAATAGGAGTCGACTAAACTTAAAATTGAACTTTTCGGGATGAAAAAGCCCATCATCAGAAAAAACTAACCTGCAACTAATAACTAAAAATTTCCTTTACTTCCAAACCAATAAGGGGAGCATGGATGTTGACGGGGGATGTCTAAACAGGGTTAACCACAGGGGTCTATTATACAAGCTGGAGTCCTTTGGTGTGGGTGGTAAGGTTTCGTCAATCATTCGAGATTTGTTTCTGAGCGGACGCAGAGTGTATCTGTTGACGGCGTTTTGAGCGCCTTAGTTGGGGCGGTGTCTGGCGTCCCTCAGGGTAGTGTGCTTGGCCCGCTGTTGCTCGTTCTCTATATTAGAGACATGTTCTCTTCGCTTGAAAACACGTTGATCAACTATACCGACGATTCCACTTTGATGGCAATGATACCTGCTCTTCGCCTGCGTGATGCTGTCGCTCCGTCTCTGAATAGGGATTTGTCACGCATTAGTGCATAGTGCTTGGCCTGGAGTATGAAGCTGAACGCCAGAAAGAACAAGTTGAGGATTATCAGTCGGTCTCGGACACTTGTACCGCAACATCCCCAACTGGAGATTGATGGCACTTTACTTCAGGAGTCTAGCTCCCTGGAGATTCTTGGTGTTGTCATTGATGAGAAGCTTACTTTTGAGCCGCATATTAGGAGGTTGGTGTCACGTGCTTCCACTAAGATTGGGCTCCTGCATAATGTGAAATCCGTGTTTGGTGATAATCAGGTTGCCGCAGATGTTTTTATGCGTTTTTGCTGCCTGTGTTGGAGTATTGCTCACCGGTCTGGGCTTCAGCTGCTGACACTTACTTGCGTCTGATTGACCGACTTCTTAGTTCAGCCAGCAGGCTGTGCGCTGATAATGATCTAGCGAACCTGTCCCACAGGAGAAGAGTAGCTGAGCTATGTATGTTTTATAAGGTGTACAATAATGAGAGGCATTGTGCTGCGTGCGGAGCGCACTCTTTCACGTTAATGACAACCGAATATACATAGGTACAGCAGTACGTGAAATGTATTTCGATGTCCTAAATAGCAACTTGATAGCAATAATACGCTATTCGCTAGCTCTGTCTTGTGATTCCTAAAGTCTTCTTTGGTGCCTGTAATGTGTCAAACGTTCGTATGCGGTTGTTCATTCAAATGCGTTTAATATTCAAATTTAGCTTCGCATATCTCGATTTGAATGACGCGGAATTTTGCATTCCAGCCATTTACTATATGAAAGTTGTCTTAGATCCATTTTTTCCTACATTACAGCTTGCTGATTTTTCAAAAAATTATTACCACATATTAAACTGACTTGCAAAAAAAATCTTCTATTAAAAATTGCAGATGCTGAAACCTTTAACGCATTCTATATTTGTACTATGGGTGTTTTTTCTAAAAAATGTGCCTTTACATCACACATTAATGGCCATATCTATAATGTCTATGCTATCTTCCTAGGAAGTTCGGCTTATCTACTCGCAGTGCAAATTAAACCACCTTCTGTGCCACTTTCAGAGTGTTATTAAGAGGGAGCTTCAGTGAATTTTCGTCCATTGCTTTCTTTAACAAATTCGGCACTTGATAGCTCGAGATTAACTGGAGCGATTTTCATCAAATTACATCTCATGTAAGATCAACATCAGAACAAGCGATCCGCTTGGCCAATGACAGCAATTTCGTTGAATATAACTAGAAATATTGAATATGA
>LQNS02000231.1:5075460-5097826 GCA_001587735.2 Parhyale hawaiensis
GTCTCATATACGCCCGTCCCTGAAGCGAGCTGTATATAAGGATGCACGTGTGCTCATGCCAAGCTTGTAATCCCATAGAAAGTCTTTCCTGTTGCATCAGGGCAATAGAAGACATCGAGGGAGTTCTCAACAAAAGGTGTGACCTTATAATGCGGAGTCGTGGTCGTCTTCTTGACCTGCATTGTTCTGCCTAGCGCCTCGGTTGAGTCTTATGGTCACGTGCGCAACTTTAGTTAGTCGTTGAGTCCCACAGGTCCTAGCCAAATAAGAAGTCGTGGCCTCCCTATGGCAGGGCGGTGAATGATTCCAGGTTTCAGAGGAAGGGACTAAGGATTACAAATTGGCAAACTTAAACTAGTACCTTCCAGTACGACGTGCCTACTATTTGAAAACCTCTTACTCCTTTGCAAGCAGGTGATAAATTGTAAAAGGAATGATTTTCTGGTATATTATTAGCAATGGGCAATGCAAAAATAAGGCTGCAAATTCACTCGTGTTAATTTGATATCCTGTCACTGTTATTATCACACGCGAACAAAGTGAGAGAGGTGATACTGTTTTCCTTGAAGATTTAAGTATATACATTTGTAAATATATGTATATATTTGTCTGTCCACCCAAAAACAGGTAGAAAAAGTTGAGCTATGCTCATAATTTTTTCTAGGGAGTCTGGTTGGTTGTCTTCGATGTGGCTCATGTCAAAAAACTAGTATTAGCTGTCCATAAAAAGCAACGTCGCTGAATTTTGTTTACTATCCACCCAAAAAGAGACAGAAAGAGTTGAGTCATGATAATTTTTTTTTTCAGGTACTCAGGTGGGTTGTCTGAGATATGAAAAATAGCAAAACCTTCGAGTTAGCTAGCCATAAAAAATTACAGCGTTGAATCTGTAACTTCACCCAAAAATAGGCAGAATGAGTGGAGCAATGTTCATATTTTTTTCTACGGAGTGAGGTGCGTTGACTTAGATGTGAACAATGTAAAAAAAAACTAGACTTAGCTGGCCATCAAAAAGAACGGCGTTGAATTTGCCCCCTTACGCGGGTGATGGTCTTACGCCACGAGGTGTTCTAGTTGTTCCTGGTGTCGAGTTGTTTCAGTGGTTAACTTTGCTTTTCGTGGCCAACAAGCTGTACTTTTATTACAACTTAAATTCTGTATTGTTCGTAATACGTCGAATAAGCTTCGTGATTTCGGTGAATATACTTACCTACTTCAATATACCTACTTCAAATTAAGTTTAACTTCACCGGTTTACTGATTACTCAATATGAAGTCGGCTATTGCTACAATTCGCGGCAGATATATGGCACTGTCGTTTCTGGATATTTCTCAGCGTCGGGGTTGTCACTTTCAGGAGTTTTCTCTATTTTGGGAGTATCCGTTTTAGAAGTTCTACTATTAAATATGAGCACACTTTCAGCAAGGATCCTTTAATTAAAATATTTTCATAGTTCCCGTTTACTGATACATTTATCCCATTTTTTAAAGACTTGTCTCATTCATTAAGAGATCCATTTCAATGTAATTTTCATCACTGCAATGCACTGCTTCTATATTTTTTGTGGTAATAAAGCAAGATGAGTTTATATTTCAATGATAACTTTGTAACAGCGAATTAAATTGACAATACATCACTGAAGATTATGTAACATCTTTTAATTACGGTAACCAAATATGCTTCACTCCACTTACTGTTACATACATTATTGTCCCAGCCTTTCCTTATAGGTGAGTGTCTCTTCAATGTGTCAGATATGACTGTAATGAGACGAAGTATAAGCGAAGACTTCTATTAACAAAAATGCTGAGTTTACTGCTTTCTTCGTTCAGCGCTGAGACCCGTGGCTTGCTGCCGCAATATTCCATTGAAGTACATTGTCCAGTTGAAATTAATAATGGTGTTGTGAACCTTTCTTAAAAGAGGCCAACCAAAACCTTCTAGAGCCAATCATCTCAAGAGCATAAGCTAAATCCGGTTTGGTTGGTGCGGCGTACGAAACGGCATTCCACATTTCACCGCGATGAGTTCACTTAATATTTCGACCACACTTGAGTTTGTTGTTCGATCTAAAGGGATCTGACTGTCTCAATGCCAGCAAAAGAAACACATGAGAACTATTCTCTGTGTGCACGTCAGGATAAAAAAATTCAATTGCTTTTCACTATCAATATGTTACCCGAAGTGGTCTTCCTGGTTGCAAACTACGCAACATTTGCCTTTGTCGGCCGCGAAGACTCGAGCAGAACAGTGGGCCGGAATGCAGTCTAACTTGCAATGGTACAATAACGGTTCCTTTGCATGTGATGTAACCCTAGTAATAAGCTACCTCATGATTCGTACCATGTGAAGTTTTCCTGAGTAGACAATTCATGCACTATTATTACCTCCGCCAAAGAGGTAATAGTTATGTCGGGGTGGGTTATTCTGTCAGTCTGTTATTAACATAACTCAAAAAGATATGATTTTTTTTAATTTTACAAAAATGCCAGGAATGTCACGAGGAACAGCTTATTGGGTAACTGTTGTAGTGAGGATCCGTTCTCTGTTGTCTCTTGGTATGTAAATCGGCACATTTCTAGCGACATGAACTCAAAAAGTTATCGACGGCAGAAATTGTTCGCAATATCACGTAAAATAGATGATTAAACTTTGGTTATGATCTAGAAAAAACTCTGAATTCACCATCATTTAAAAATATTCGTTAACCCTGTGTTGCCTGGAAGAAGTCTGCAGCATTCTTCATTATTTCAATTATCAGTCAATCGAGTACCCGGCTGTCAGCGAATAGTAGCTCCCGAAATTGAGGGAACTGAAACGTAAGTTCATGACAAGTTGGGAAATATAGAGACTGGGCAAAATATGTAGGTATGGAAATGCTATTGGAGTCCTACATAATTCTAAGAGATTAGTCCTGTGGTGAACTCACATGACCTTGGACAATTCCACAACTCCGGAAATAGGAAGTAATTGATTGAAGGGAGTTTCCTTCGTGATCGTGGTGCTATTGCTGAAACCGTCGGAGTTGAAACAGCTTCAGGGCGAAAGCTACGCAGGTTTTCAATCATTGGTATGGTATGCAAGGCGTATAAGGGAATCAAAATAAGATTACGGTTGCTGAATACCAGAAGTTTTGCAACTCTTATATCAAACAATAGTGCCATTAGGTGCGAGATACTTGCGTTTATTACTCATTGTAGGTAGACTATGATGGCAGTGTACCATCTGAACTTGTAGCATATTTTGTTCTTCGGGTGGTCGAAACACGTCGTTCGAGTAGAGTGTGCGATCTATAAGTATGCTGTCAATTTAGTTGCTGTGCTCTCTTAATAGCTTTACACTAGTTTCTTACGGAATGTATTTTACGACGATAAAAATCTCACAGTCCGAAGAAATAATGAATAAATGTTCTTTTTCTTCTCTCCCTGAGCCAAATCCGCCGCTGGTGGCTGGTATTGCAATTTTCCCAAAGGTTATCAGAACATTGCAAGTGGCGTGGGTTTAGCTTGCTGCAAGTCCGTGAAACGAATATTTAATTATTCTCCTGAGCTACATGCAGAGAGCTGCTGTTATACTGCAGCGCTGTAGTCTTATTCGACTCTACGATGCACGTGCCCGGCCATCACGTTGCCAATAGATTAATTAACAGGAGGTGTCACGGACTTGGGTAATGAAACTTTACTTCACGTAGTCTAATGTTTCATGTTCTTTCACCCGCAGCCTAATATTTTTTTGAGAAATTTGGATACTTTTTGTGGAAGCAAATCATTTCTGTCGAAGACTGATTCAGACCGTCAGTGAATTTTTTTATCAAGAGTCCTAAATGATCTTGCTGACTGCAGAGATGTGCGGGTCCTACTCTGTGACCATTTAAAACATTGTTGGAGTTATATTTTGAGGAATTTATAAATTGAAATACAGGTCATGATTTTCCGAAAAACATAACAGCCTAAACTGCGAGCACATACATTAAAATATGTGTTTCTCTCATAAGCTGAGCAAGAGATAGATTGTAGGAAACTTACCCAGTTCGGTAAAAAAAAAAAACATAGGTAACCGCTCTGCAGGATAGATGGAAGTTGAACCATAGTCAAGTAACAGTCGGAAGGCACTCTTCATGAATACACTGTAGCAGATAAGTTTTATTTTCCATTTTCTCGTCATGAAGATAGTACTTCGCCGTAGTATTTGTGTCATCATTTATAGCTCGCATTCTGTTTTTGATAAATTTATTGTTTCACGTTAGCTATGCGTGTATAAAAATAATTTAAAATTACACAAATACGACTATTATTCATAATATATATTTTCAGTAACATTCAAACCAAACTATAGAGAAGAAATTAATATATCATTATTTTTCTGCTTGTGTGTGCACAATCCTTACAAACATCTTTTATATCTCAAGAAATATGCACCTTTGTAAATCTGCATCCTCACGCCGAGTAGTTACTTTCCCTCCCATTGACTGCTGTTTCTTAGCAACTTTTCAAAGACACCACAAGATGACAGTAACGAAGAAGACTGCAAATAGCGTTAGCGCGTTGCAGCAGAAAAGCGTTACGCAAGACGCTTGGCACTGGAGGTCGTCGCGCGGCGTCGGAGGTTTGTCACTGTACGGGTAACCCCTCACTCTGTTTCTCAACGCTGCAGGATACGTGCAGCTGGCACCACAAGGACGACATTTTGTCTCTTGCCAGCCCAAATGCTGGTGCAATACTTAGTTTATATTATATTATATTTTTATTAAATTTTCTTTTTTTATTTACGTTCATATTTCACAGCGTTCGCACTCGTTGCTGTGCCTGTTGAAGCTACAGAAACGTGCACATCTCGAGTTCTGATTCACTTCGAATCTGAAGAGATCTCTCAAACTTATCAAGCAGCTGAATTGGTGGCTAGCGTCCAAGTAAATTTTTTAGTGCACTCACAGCTGTGTTTGAAGTATCGGAAATTCCGATACTTCGAGAGATGAACGTAGAACGTGACTGCATCGTGAACAATCTTATAGTGTGCAAGTTATAGGCATTTATGAATTCTGTTATGATTGTTGCTATCATAGCATCAGAGGTTGGCACGCCAAATATATTACTTCGTTACTTTCCAAGCACTGACATTGATATTAGTCCAGTCATGGAGACTGTGCAACCATAAGTGACAGTGCTTTACTCAAGCCCTTTCCATCGGCTATATACGTGCATTTACCCTGAACTTACACGTTTTCGCTTCAGCAGAGAAAAAATTTACCCTCTCGTTATTGTAGTGACATCGCAACCACTTCGGCAGCGAACTACTGGTGGCCTCCACATTCTCTCAAAACACCGTATGACGTGTTATGTTCCTGCGTCTTACACGACGTAAACCGCACTTGAATTGATTCTACGAGTATAAAAATGCCTAAATTATCTGGATTAAAACTTTATTTTCTTGGAAGATATGCTCCACAAAGGGGAAAGATCTGTTTACTGAGGAGCGAAGAAAACATTACTCGCCTGCAGTATACAGCAGGCACTTGGCCCTGCCTGTAAGGCACAACACCGCAGGGAAAAGGAGTGCAATGTGGTTCCGGCAGTAATGAGTGTGTGGTAATTTTGTGCCGACCTTATTACTGACAGCTAACAGGATGTTACGCTACTCTGAGGTCTGTGCAGCCAGAGGAAGTTAGCTAACGTTCATGCCTCTGACAGAGACTGCATCAATCACCGAGATCATCGGTGGGATGTGCTCCAGTCGCGCTGGGACTCGCGTGATTGCTTTGTGGCACGTCTCGTTCCATATGGGCCCCCTGCACGCCAGCAGTGATTGTTGTATCTGAGAAAGCACCGAGGTTTGCCAATTATCCTAATACGAGTGAAGTGCTAGTGTGGGAGCTTCGTGCACAGGCGATGAAGAATATATGGCAAAAGATTAGACATAAGGTTTTTCAACAGCCTACCTGTAGTGATGAAGCCAATTATTATTGCGTCAGTAATATAGTGAACACTCAATATGCAATAAAAACATCAAGGACACCTTGCATCTGAAGTTAGCTTCTACTGAAAATAAAGTATGGCTGGCAGCCACGAAAAGTAAGTAAATCAGTCTTTGGCAGCCTTGGCTCCACGACTACTAATTATTGTTCTGCTGCTTCGTTAAGTTTACGTCACAGTTGCATGCAACACTTGCTTTTTGACAGTGTTGCGCAAGGGATAACAAACTTCGTGTTTACGTTGCTGCTGTTACCGAAGCCTGAGTGATTCAAAGTCGTTTCTTATACAGAGTCTTCAGCTCTACTCAGCTGTCACAGGTCAACTTATTTTATTTCTTGTGTTTGGATTGTGTACCGTTAGAGGCTACCATTGCATGGCCGATTTCAAGCGACTAAACCTGTGTCTCTTTCCAGTGGCCACTGCCTGCTGCTTGGGCGGGCGCATGAGCCAGAAAAAGGTGGGGTTGTGGGAATCCTTCATGTAAGAAAATACGTGTGAAAGGCGAACGAGATTTAAAGAACCAGCGGCTATCAGAAAGGAGATCAACTGGCTGTTTTTATAATCTTGTGCTCGGCATTCCACTGTCAGCTACTCTTCCAACCTCACGATGACACAATCGAGATTCTTTACTTTGTGAGCTTATCCCGTGCTGAGAGTGGCAGGGCAATAAGAGGTTGGTGAATGATGCCACTTGTCCTCCGCGACTGTTGTCCCCTCAGAGAGGTGAAAATTGGACAGCATAAGCCTTGTAAGGAAAGGCAGTTCTGCTGAATGAGCGGTTTATTTCTGCCACTGCGAATCTGCCACTGTCATTTTTAATTGGAGAGACACCCCCACAGCTAAGGATTCCTCCTCCAGGAGTCGCACACTCTTAACGGCCAAAGCCTCCGAGGCTTCCTAAATCCGTCGTCTTCTTCTCTCTTCCGCTCCAACTGCACAGTCTAGCATCTTTAACTCCGAATATCAGCAGCTATTGACCATGACTGAGTGCATTCATGATCGTCTCTTTTGCTGAGACTCATCTCCTTCCTCTTTTTTTTTTCCTTCTCTTTTCCCCAGTCTTTTATATCCTACTAACATAATGGCAACAGCTCATACAGGCCGGGCAAGTTTCGGTGTCTCTTTGAGAATGGGCCTGTTGGTTCGTCTGCTGCCGCCTATCTAATCTAATTTAATTTTGTCTCTAGTTGCTCCTATTTCATTTGTAATATTAGAGGACTAAATGGAAACCTCGCAGAGCTCGTTTGTGTCCCGTGGTGTTGATGCGTTGGTCTGTTCTAAAACGGTGATGTCAGATCGAAGACAACCTCATAGCAGGTCGTTAGGATCTGGGCCAGGATTTCGGAAATGCCCGCTTATGCCCCGAATGGCTTTTACGCTTATCGGTATCAACATACGAATGTGTGTGACTATGATTGCTATGATTTGTGTTCGGCAGAACAATTTTTTACTTTTATTTGTTCTCGTTGAATCGGAGCTTTATTGTTGATGATTCTATGTATGCCTGTTTACTGATAGCGATAGCTTCCGTCCAGAATGCAGAGCCTAAGTCGGCACTCGTTATTGCCGGTGATATTATTGCACACCAGAGAGACTGGTTGGAATCCGTATCACTGACTGAAGTTCATGGTGAGGCTGCATTAGACTTTTGAGCCTTGTCTAGCTGTTTACAGCTTCTCCATCGGTCCACGAATGTTGCTAGCAATTGTCTCGACCTCGTCATGAACAATTTTCCTGACTTGGTGATTGTGCCAGTTCGTTCCCCTAGTGTCACATCAGACCACTCACATCCTGTTTTATCCTTGGAGCTGAACAAGGTTGTTCCAGCAGCAGACAACAGAAGATTGGTGTTCGCTGAGAGCCGAGCTAATTGGGGAAATTTTTGTGCTTGGGCCAATAAATGAGTTTTGGCGCGAAATTCGCTGCAGTGATGACACTGTCTCTGAGAGGTCTGCCACGAAGTTGACAATTCTTCTGAATTCTCGGGGCAATCCGTCGTTTGATGATCAGTGTTAGTTAGGTTTCGAATCTGAGAAAACAGTTTTTCGGGTTTGGCGGTGTTCGCGTGACCGCACGTTGCGGCAGACCTATGGAGAGCGTGAAGCTGAGCTAATTGTGTGTATGGGAGAGCATAATGTCTTACAGAACTGGAATGGGGTGTTGTTATCCATTGTTGTCTGTTTTACAACATTAACAGTCAGTGCTGGATTGCTGTTCTGGAGCACACCTTGTGCGGTTGGAGTTTAGTGGGATGACTGGGTCAACCAGATGGGTCTACTGTACAAGTTGTAGGCATTTGGTGTGGGTGGTAAGGTTCTATCACTTATTTCGATTTGGTGTCTGAGCGAACACAGAGTTTATCTGGGGACCGGTTTCTGAGCGCCTCAGTTGCGGCAGTGTTTGGCATCCCTGAGGGTAGTGTACTTGACCCGCTGGTGTTTCTGTGGCACTTTTTTGGCCCTTTGATAGCTGTGATACAAACCCCGGCATGCTGTCGCCAAGCTTCAAAATAAAGACTTGTTGTGCACCAGTGCATGGTGCTCCGCCTGGAGTATGACGCTAAATGTTGGCAAGACTAAATCTACGATTGTCAGCAGGACGTGCACCCTTTAACTGTAGCGTTAACCTCTGAAGATAGATGACACTTTGCTCCAGGAATCTAGCTCCTTGGAATTTTTCGTTGTTGTCTTTGATGAAAGACTTACGTTTGAGAGGCATTAGGTGACTTGTGCCACTTACTACGAGTAAGATTGAACTCGTGCGCAACGTAAATGCTATGTTTATAGTGACAAAGATTTAGAGTAGTCTGTAGATGCTTATGCGCTTTTTTTTTGCCTGTGTTGGAGCATTGCTCGCCGGTCTGGGTTTCGGCTGCTGAGTCAGCCGCGCCTCTTGGGCCGACTTGTTGGCTCAGACAGAAGGCTGTGCGCTGAGAGTGATCTGGTGAATCTGTCCCATAGACGTGATGGCCAGCCTCTATTTGTTTTATAATGTTTACATCAACCAGAGACATTGGTTGTATTCTGCTCTCGCAGCCCTCAAAGTTTTTTGGAGAACTACACCTGCTGCGCTTTATGCGCACTCCTGCACTCTGAAACTTTTATGTGCCGACCTCATAAGTTCAGTCCGCGTTTTCTCCACTCGTCCTTTTCGCTCTGGAAATCATTGCCAAAATCAGCTTTCGGTCGTGTCGGCCTGCAGGCCTGTAGTTGTTAGCGAATTTCTGATGGATTTTCCTTGGCAGAACTTCTGGCTTCCCGGTGGTGTATAATGCTTCACTTGGGTTGTACTACTTGTACCGTGATGGCCCGAGCGTGAAGTTTTAATAATACTAATAGTTGTAATAATATACCAATAGTAACTAGAGCACTCTAGAGCGCATAGCTCCGTTAAGCGAAGCAACGGTAACAAAATATTCCAATTGGCTCTGAAATCATAATTTTTTTGTATAAACTCCATATCTAATCATTTGTGCCTCCTGATAGCAATAACAACTCGTGTAATTTTCTTGACGATCCGTTCATAACTTTTTGTGTTATACTGCTAACAAATATTATGACAAACAAAAGTCAAACGTACAAACGAACAAACTGATCTGCACTAAAATGTAATCATTTATGTCTTCTAATATTACTAACAACCCTTATAAATTTCATAAAGATCCATTCGTTATTTTTTGAGTTATTGCACTAACAAGCATTAAATTAAAAACAGTGACAAACGAACGAACAAACAAACGGATCATTATCAAAATTTGGTCATATACTCTCTATTATATACCTAACAACTCATGTTCATTTCATACAAATCCATCCGTAACTTTTTGAGTTATGGTATTGAGTAAAATGAGGCAGACAAACAAACGGATGGACATATCTTCAACAAAAGTTAATCATCTGTTCCTCCTAACATACCTAACAATCCCTGTAAATTTCGTCCAAATCGGCTCATAGTTTTCTGAGTTATCTTGGTGACAGACAATGAGTCAGACAAACAAGACGAAAACATGAGCTCCTTGGCGAAGGTAATTATTAACTTTTTTTGTAGTGCTGTGATCTCCATACGAAGTCTTGCTAACATCTCTGAGCAGCCGTCAGACGCAATGCAATGTTTCTGTCTCAGAGGGCTCCAGTGGCAGTTCCAACAACTGGTTATTCAACGGTTCGGTAAATTTTAGCAGCTAGTATACATATATAAGGTCATACGAGGTTGTGTTACATTGACATGGAAACAAAACACGTGGAAGTTTTCTCGCAAGCGTTTGTTTCTCACAGCATACGTTTTCTTTAAAGTTTTCCAAATAATTTTTCCAGAATTTTTTTCAAAATCGTTTGCAGTATTTTGCTCTAATACAAACTAGGTAGAATAACACTGTGAGGTGCATGCTTCCTCCAAGAAACCCAATGAGAAAGAAAAATTCAAATTGGTCCTGAAAATTCTTTCCAACTAACACCAAAATTGGGTCATTTGTCTTATTTAAATTCTTAAACAGTTCTTAGAGTCATTTTGAAGCCCCGTTCATAATCTTTTGAGTTATGTAGCAGCGAACATGGAGGCAGACAAATAGTTAAAAATCGCACAAACGAACCAACATATCACTAAATTTGATCATTTATGGCTCAGTCACTTTTCGAGTTACGTTCTAACAAATATTAATATAATAGAGTCGAACACAAGACAGATCATCACCAAATTTGCTCATTTGTGTCTGTTTCAAAATTCCTGCAAATTTCAGGAAGTTCCATCGATAAATTTTGGGTTGTCCTACTGTCATATATAAAAACAAAAGGCCAACAGATCATCACAAAAACTCGGCCATTAGCTCTTAGAGATATCCCTAAGATTTCCTGCAAATTTCATGATCAGTTAATAACTTCAAGTGTTAATTAGACAAGAAAAAACAGGTAAACAAAAGTAAATCAATAGAACTCATTTTCATTAAAAGTTAATCGTCTGTTCTTCCTAACATACAGCAATCCAGGTAAATTTCATGTAGATATTTCCAGTATTTTTACCTTATTGAACTAGCTTGGTGATAGACAGACAGATAGATAGAAAGACAAGCAAAAAGACCAACGAAGCCAAAAACATTACCTCCATCGTAGAGGTTATACTCACAGAACCATGGGAATGTAACTCAATTCACAAGCAGTTCACGTGTAGCGTCAAAAGATGGGAGAGGTTTCTTTCACTAGATGTTTGGAGGCAATTCTCTATACCAAATAACAGGTAGTTAATATAAAGGTAACAATGACTGAGAGTAGCTTTTGGTCATTCCCAACGGCCCTTTAGGATATCTTAGTGCTCCTCTAATATTGCATGTGCTCCAGTAGCTCTGCAGCAATGACTATGTTTTCACTGCATTGAGTTGATAAAATATACGGTTATTCTTTCTTTCTTTATTTCCCAGTTCAACGTTGGCGTTGGCACGCACCTAAGCATCATATCGTTCCCACAGACGCTTTTCTTCCTTTCGTTCACACAAGATCCTGAGGCGAGGCAGAAGACTACATTCACTTGCTCCTAATTGGTACCCAAGATGCAACCCTATACTGTAGGCTCGGGAGAATGCCAGCACTACTGGCGCTGCGTTGTGTTCCTCCTGCTGATTTAAGTCTGCAATGATGCTGTTACCGAGGTTTCTTGCCTACAGTATGTGATTAGGATTTAAACATGTCAGAAAATCTCACAACGTTTGTTATCAAGTGTAAGCCAGAAGTTCTTGTATTTCTGTTTCGAGCAATTCCCTGCAACAACTGCACGAACTTCCTAGGTCATCAAATAATTGTTGCACGCTAGGGAACATAATTTAGTACACAAAATTATTGTTCTCCTTTTATCTACATATGTAACAAATAGACAACGTTGGGTAAAAGCTTCTATGATCCACGTCGTTTTCCGCGCAAAAAAAGGGAGGTCAGACATCCTGATATTTTGCACAATATTGCCATCCGTCTTTTTAAATGGAATCATTGGCACTGCCGTGTTAGTGGAAAGCTAATTAATGCTTTGAATGGTGAACGCAATTTTTGGTGACGGCCTCAGTGTTAAGATTGGGAGCGTCGTGGACATCCTGCCCGCGCACGCTTGAGTGACGGTAGATATGAACTTCAGTGAAATAGTTTATTTCATAACTGCTCTGATGAATGGCGTTGAACTTCACCAACCATGTACAGTGCTTGCGGTGATGAACTGTCCAGCACTGTACCAGTTTATACTGCACCTACTGCAATGAACGGTTGTGAACAGTACCGGCCTCTAGTGCCCTGTACCACACTTGTTGCAATGACCAGATTTGCACTGTGCCAGCCTGTACCACAAGAAGTCCTGTAATTCATGGAAGAGTTTAGGAAGTGCGATTTACTGCATTGGCAGGTGAATGAAAATTCAAAAGCTGAATGTTTATGCTCGTGAAAACAGAGGCTACATTTCATTAGATAGTAGCAGTAGATGTTCAAAATGACGCCCATCGGCTTCGATACATGCATGGCTTGAGGCGCTGCGGACTGATTGCCAAACATGTGCGAAGATACCAGGAGATTCACTAACCCTCGTAAAGCCTTCAATGGTCTTTTCGATAAGTTCTTCGGACAGAACTGGTGTTTCGTAGACTAAGCTTTTTAGGTCTCCCGAAGATAGAAATCAAGAGGCGCCATTTCAGGAGACTGTAGTGGGATATCTTTCTCCCGACGTTCTGGATTCTCTTTTAGAACTACAGTCCGCATACCCTAAACTAAGTAATTAAGTGCGAGTTCACGATTCGATACTTGATCCAGTGTCGTCAGCACGTATTTGTACTGCAGACCGACTGATCAGTGTAAACAAGCTCCCACGTAAGGTTGCGGCATACGTTGCGTGTTGTACAGTTGTGCTGGGGGCCCGAGAACGATTCCCAGGCCAGGCGGGAGCTTTGTCAAGGCACCCAACGTCCTGAATCAGCATACTTGCTTATGGACTTGGCTACCGTGGGGGTACCTACTTTAGGGTATAGGGTGTGACTGGTCGTTGAACCTTCCGTTTCGGCGCTATAGTTCTTGGCGACCCGTCGTCAGATGCAGCTGTAGTTATTCCTCTGGGCCTATGTCTGCCGCACCAACCAGTGCGTGTGGATTTCCCAGTCGAGGGTACAATCAAAGTTGACATTACCTTCAAGTGCAACTTTTTCTTTGCTGAATGTGAAGTAGTCCACATGTTCAGTAAATAGCATTTCTTGAATATTAAGTCTTCGTAACTTTTAAGCGGAACACTTTCGGGCATGAGTCCATATATATAGATTGAAATATACTCATTTCATTGTATGGAACCGAATCTTAAAATTCTTTCATATTATATTGGGATACCTCTTATATCTCCCATGATGAATGGCTCCAGTCTTCACAACCTGGGCCATTTAGGTTGGAATGTACGGTTCAAAACTTCATCAGGTCTGTACCACAGTTGTGGTGCGCGGTACAGAACTACACCGACCATGTACCATACCTGCAACCAACCGTACGACCAGCTGCCGCCTGCTCCAGCGGCTCCCGCTGTGCGGCGCCGCTCTTGCTCAAGCTCTGTTGCGCTTTTTTGACTTTGCGGTTCATTGCGAATCGCTTAACTTCCTGGACGTTGCTCTCCGGTGAATGAATTACGTAAGTAGCACCGACGGGAAGCTGTTAATGGATAAACAACTCGCCACATACAGCGCAGATGTGCTTTTGTCTTGGAGTTTTTGCCCCAATTGACTGCACATTGCTCGCAATGCTTATATCAGTATTGCCCGGCGCTTTTGTAGCTTGAAATTTGTTGCAGCGGTATCGTTTAACCCTTTACCCCGACGATTGTATCGTAATTTCATTCTGGCATAATGTGTGCTTGTGAAGTTCACTGCCAAAAAGCGCAGTGCACCACAAGAAAAGTTAATATTGCTAACCTACAGTACTTTCAGTTTTTTTTTTCGCTGCGTTGTCGCAACAATTCCTGTGAACAGTTTTGCGATTCGATAATTTCGTCACACGAAGGCGCAACGAATTCAAAACGTCTTTGTGGGAACAGTAAAACAAAGTGAGGACAGCACTTGCAATTTTGAGCTCTTACAATGCTGTGCCGGTAAGACCTCGCTATGGTCGGCATTCCTGACGTACTGCACTTTTGGGAAGAATTTTGCGAATCCCGTTTCCATGTGCCAATGTTGAGTTAAGTACCGGTGCCTGATGGACAATCTTACGTCGCCGTTGCGAACTGCTGGCCAATCTGGCGAACTCGGTTTATTTCATCATGGAATTATCCTACAATTGGACGCACATTGCATCAAAAATGAACATTTCGTTGGTTATAAAATTACATTTATTAATTTTATCATATCTGCACAGCCACTGCGTATCAGTCAATTACCTATCTGGAAAAGAAATATTATAGCTTCTATGACTCCAAAGAGCGTTTTTTATACCTATTCATGAATGTACCAAATGATATAAAGTATGCTTTGCTGTCAAAAACGCTAAATCGGGCCTCTACTTTCGACGTGCATATGGTGGATATTTATCCTTTGCAGTCGTTGTATACTCATTCTTCATTTGAATTTCCCCGTAACTGGTAAAGGTGAGGACGCTAAGCAGAGCTCGTAATTTTAACTCATTGGTACCCTAGATGCGGTCCCGAATGTTTTCCACAAATTCGGTAGATTGCGTGCTTTCTTGTCGTAGTGAACCTTGACCGCCTGCATGAAAAAGAATTAATACTCGCACTGATTGCTTACATGACGGGAGCGAGGCTTTGCTAAATTGTTACTGGCTACTCCAAGCCCTTTTATTTTATTATTTTTTATAAAACCATTCGAGCCAGCAGGTGTCATTCTGCTTCGATGTAAACATTAGCACAAACAGAAGCCAAGACGGGCCGCTCATATAGTCTTTGCCATCTATTGCGACGGCAATGTAAACTTGTAAGTTATGTATGAACCAACAACCGATTTAACCGCTCTTCTATGCATTGAGTGTATTTGTCTCCCAATAAACCGTAGTCACCAACGAATTATTTGGAACCTCATCACGATGTTTCCTTTCCTAGTCGATTGATTTTCTGTTTACACTTTGGCTGCAGGTTTCATTCGCTTAAGCTACTTGGTGGCTAACCAGAGCATGAAAAACTGTGTTTCATCCCACTGTTTTAAAAGTGTTTGGATCGTAGAAGACAATAACAAGCAAGTACCGATAGATAAGTTGTGCTTGTTCTTGTTACAGAAGATGCTATATATACTGAGAGCCACCATTTCCTTACCACAGAGAAATCCCTGTCGCTCATTGTGCTTGCAGCTCTTCCCGCAGCAAAAATTGATCAGACGACTAAGAAATCAAATTTTTATTTTTATATTGATTTTGATCGATACCGCCCTTATTTTGGACCCACTCAGCTGCTTGTTATTTTTGCTAGAGGGATATTAACGAGGGACTGGACACATACAGATATATGAAAAACTAGAGCACTCTGAGAGTGCATACGTCCGCCAAACAAGGCAATGTTAACGATGAATTCAATTTGGTCTTGAAACTAAGATTTCCTCTCCATCATCAATAACATTCGGTCATTTGTGCCTCATGACAGTAATAAGAGCTTCTGGGATTTTCTCGAATATCCCAGGGTTACTATATTTGAGCTTTGCTCTGACAAACATTTTGACAAGCAGTCAAGCATGCTAATAGACAAACCGGTCATCACCTAAATATGATCATATGTGTCTTTCATAATTTTTAGTAATTTTTTACAAATTTCACGAAGATCAGTTGATAACTTTTGGAGTTATGTTACTGACAATCATGAATCCAAACAGCGGCGAGCGAACACACAAACAGATCACGACAAAAAGTTTTGTCATTTGCTCATAGAAAACGACCCCAACAATAACTAGAGCACTCTCAGAGCGCCTAGCTCCGCCAAGCAAGGCACTGGTAATGAAAAATTTAAATTGATTCTGAAACTAGGATCGCCTTTCTATCTATAACAAAATATAATCATTGTGTTTTTTGACAGTAATAACAGCTTCTGTAATTTGCTTGCAGATCTGTTCATAATTTTTTGAGTTAAGCTGCTAACAAACACTCTGACAAACATTAGTCAAACAGACCAACTGATCATCATCAAAATTTAATCATTTGTGTCTTTCAACAAAACAAACAATTCCTGAAAATGTCGTAAATATCTGTCCATAAGTTTTTCAGTTATTTTGCTAACAAGCATAAAATCAAGCACAGCTACAAGCGTATACACAGATCGTCACAAAAATTTGTTCATTTACTCTTCATGATATGCCTAACAACTCTCATAAATTTCATACCAAACCGTTCATAACTGGTTATTGTACTAAGAAAAAGAGGCAGGCCAGCAAAACACGGGGGAAAGGACCTTCATCAAAAGTTAATCATCTGCTCCTCTTAAAATACCTAACAATCCCTGTAAAGATTCGCCCCATAACTTTTTGATTTATCTTGGTGGCAGACAAAAAGCCAGACAGACAAACAAATTCGACCACAGATATAACCTTCTTGGCGGAGGTAATTATTCCTACAAAAAAAGACGGTGAGAAACATACGCACGGCTGAAAGGGTCTTCACCAAAATGATAGTTTCTCAACATACCTAAAAATCCCTGTAAGCTTCGTGAAGATCAGTTTTCTTGGTACAGACGGACAAATTCGACAAAACATAACCTCTTTTGCGAAGGTAAGTAGAGAAGCGCTCTGAGAGTGCACACCTCGACCAATGAAAGTAATGTTAACGAATCATTCAAATTGGTCTTGATGCCAGGATTTCTTTTAAAGCTTCATCAACATTTAGTCGCTTGTTCCTATTGATGTTTCTAACAGCTCCTTCAATTTTCTTAACGATGCGGCTATTAATTTTTGAATTATGTTCTGACGAACATTATGAAAAACATATTGTCAAAAACACAAACGGGCCAACCGATCATCACCAAAATTTGATCCTTTGTGTCTCTTAATATCAGTTACAGTTATTAGGACTTTCTTGAAGATTCATCCATTCCTTTTGATTCATGTGCTAGCAAAAAAGAAAGCAAACATAGAGACAAACAGACTGACGGAACATCCCACAATTGTGGTCAATTGCTTTCCATAATATTCTCAACTACTGCGAAGTCCATGAAAAACCTTTCAAACCTATTTGAGTTATGATAAAAAAAATAAAATAAAAACCAAGCAGACCAGGCATCTGTTACTCCTAACGTACCTTATATTCCCTGTAGATTTCTAAATGATCCGTCCATTACTTTTGCACTATCTTAGAGACAGACAGATAGACAAGGAGACAAACAGACAGATAGACAAGGAAACAAACAGACAGATAAACTCCGACAATAACATAACCTACTTGGCGGAGGTAGTTAACTAGCCAGCTCCGATAGAAATGATACAAACCAAAAGTTTCATTTTTCATAAGTATCTGAGCAGGTATTTTAGCTGTAAGTATGAAGTATGTTTCAAGTGAGACCGCACCCAGACACTTTTGCCCTGCGAGGTGTGACAGCTTAGAGCTGACGCGATTGTCGCCAAGACCATGTAATGATCCCCATCGGTTCCATCTTCTTTTACCGAAAGCACTACTGTACATCTAGACAGGCATGCGGATTTTTGGATCAACCTTATATACAGGTAATGGATAGTTTTTAACCATTTATATTTATTTCATAAGTACTTATGTATCCTTCCAGAGACGTCCTATATGAATGAATGATAGGTTTCTTTTTCGCATTGCTATTGCGTATAAGAAACACCAACAACAATACCCAAATGCCCGGAGGGGCGTAAGATCGCCGCAGGCAATGTCTGGGGTGTCAGCTATAAAGTTGAAGATTAATTGATCTGATTGAGTGCTGCTGGCTGCCTAAAGCCAAAGTTATCAGGGCTGCGATAGAACAAGAATGGATCTGAGCGACCCAGTGTGCTGCTCTCGGCGTTTTTTCTTATTTTTTTTCCTTCTGGACGTAACACGAAAGCGGTGAGAGTGAAAGGATGGATGCGATCTTCTAGGAAGCTTTTATTCGGTAGGAAGTGGCAACTGAAGTGAAGTGTGGAGCGCATGCGCTTCCCGTTATGTTAACCGGCCATATATTTCGTATACATATAAAATGCACGACATTTTCAATTTTCAGTTCTACTTCTTTTCATAGATGGATGTCCATATTTGAATCGGTAAAATATTGAAGGCGATAAATTTATTAACCGATTTTGAAAAAAAAAAAAAAACTGCCTCTTAAGTCTGAATGTTACGTCTTGTAGTTAGGCTTCCTAGTTCAACTTAGGCCATTACCTGTTTTACTGATCTTCAAACAAAGATATCTGTCCTGATTATGCGCACAACCTATTCGCATTTAGCTGCAAATGTCCCCCGGCGTTACGCTCGCCCTGTTAAGGCAAGAAGTGCTGCGAGTGTCTCATTATTTACGGGTATGACGCATTGTTACACCCATGTGCTTTAGCGCTCAAATAAACAATTATTGTGCCGATAGGCGGGTTGAATAGGCGCTAATGGACCTTTAGTGATTTTTATGGAGCCAGGCGTCAATTGGGGGCGATTTTTCCTTGTCTTTTCCAGTCTCAATGGTTTTTATTTGTGTGAAAGTGATCACCTTGTAACATCACTGATGCCACCCAATGTGCGGACACCTTAATGATACCAGCTGCCGAAGAGCTAGGCTGAGTTCTGCTCGGACGCAAGTAGGTAGTTGCTGCAACCCCATATATTTAAGTGGTGTTCAATCATCGCTTACAGTAGCATGTTACCAAGGATATTGAAATCATCCTATAAACTATGGTGTATATAGTGTCTTCCTTAAATTTCCGTCACAAAATCTATGCTAGTAAAACAGCAGTTATGAAAAGAAAATCGATCTAATCATTGCGAACTCGTGCACCTGATGCCTGTTCCGCGATCGTATGTCCTATCTGCAACCTATTGGGGTTGCATTTTTTAGTGTCATTGTGGTTCTCTAAATATCCCTGTGCGAGTATATTTTAAATTTTGAACATTAATTGCGATTCCCGATGCAGCGTATCAGGACATCATTAGTTAGTCTTACTGTCAGTTTAATTAAATCTCCTTCGCAGATAATATCTCGATGTTGGAATACTCATTCCATAGTATTCCAGAACATGTACATGATGCACACACAGCTCCTCCATGGCTCTAGGCAGGAAGGCATCTTTACGCTTCAATTACCGCTTAGCCAACTAATTTTTTTTTTGCCGTCAGCGTCCGGGAGACACATCATGGCTTTTAAAATCAAGTGTTTAGTTACACAAGTTATTTTCTTTCCAGGGCGTTGAATGACTTTAATTTCTCATTTGCATGACTTGCTCAGTTTATCTTTCGTTTGTTTATCACCCTTTTACTTCGATCTGGTAGCTTTACGTACTGCTGTATTATACACCTGTAGCTGGTGTGTGGGCTTGGGCGGGTTTTAGTAATTCAGTGATAACCCAGAGAGCGTATACTTCCGCCAAGCAACACCCTGGAGTGGGACGTTTAGAATTCCATTCCAGTCCTGCACGTGGTGTAAGAGATGACGATTGAAGGGTCAATTTTAAGTAACTAAACTGGTTTGGGCAGGAGTATGAGATAGGGAACAGTGGGGTTCTGTAATCTCTCGCGTGGGAAATGTGCGTGAAAGGCGGCTGAGCTCTAAGGAGCCAACAGCAACCAGAGTTACGATCATGTGGCTGTTACTGAAGCAGTGTGCCCGGCATTCCACACAGTCATCTCCTCTTGCTACCTCCCGAACGCACAATTGAAATTCGTCTTTCTTTTTTTTCTGTGTGCTTATTTCGAGCTGTGTGTGGCAAGGTCATGGGAGGATAACATAGGCACCTACTTGTCCACTGCAATTGCCTCACCCCCTCCCCCCAGTCAGGAGAACCTGGAGTTGTATGAGCCTTGCTCGGCACCACATGTCTGTCGAATGGACCGTTTACTTCTGCCTCCACTAATCATATTGAATGCATGGGATTATTTTTAAAACCTCTTTTATGTTTGCCTGTTCTTATCATCATTTCTCTTCTACCTCTGTGTGGGGATGTGAAAACTAACCCGGGTGTGTCACTTGCTTTTTTTGTAGTATTAGAGGACTGAATACGTACTTCACGCAGCTCGGCTTCGTGTCCTGTGGTGTTGTGCTGTTCTAAGACGCTGGCGTCAGGAAGGAGGGACGGCACGGAGCTTGCCCTGGCTGGTTTTCAATTCCTTATCCACATACCACTTGGATTTGGGGTTGGATTTTGGGGAATGGCCATCTATGTCTAGAATGGCTTTTACACTTACCGGCAGTCAGCATTCGAATGTATATGTCAGGAAACAATAGTTGCTAGGATTTTTCGCCGTCAGCACAAATCATATTGGTTTTCTCGATGAGTGTTTTCTTGACAGCGATGGCTTCTCTTCAGAGTACAGATCCTACGTCGGTGTCTTTTACTGGTTGGTATCCGTATCAGGCACTGCTGGCCTTGGCAAGGCTGCGTTGAACTTTGAGGACTAGGAAAGATCCTTAAGAAATACCAAAAAATTGATTTAACAACAAACTACACAACAGACTTCGAGTTCATAAAACTAAGCATTGACCTAGCCATTGATGAACTTAGTGGCAACAGTGCAGCGGGATCAGATGATGTGCCTGCAAAGATCCTGAAGATGTGCAAGCTAAGCATCTCTTACCCCTATACCTTATGTGGTGAAAATCAATGGATGATGGAGTTATTCCACTCACCTACAAGCACGCAATTATTTCACCTATTCCTAAGGCTGGAAAGAGCATGGAACCAGGCAACTACAGACCTGTCTCCCTGACGAGCCACGTAGTGAAGACGTTTAAGAGGGTGTTTAAAAAACACCTAGTACGGCATTTAGAAAGCAATAACCTGCTTAGATCAAATCAACATGGCTTTCGCCATAAACGTTCAACCACTTCGCAGCTGCTCAAGCATTATGACTATTCTCGACCTACTATGCCAAGGCAAAAGTGTGGACGTAATATATCTAGATTTTTCCAAAGCATTCAATAAAGTAAGCCGTGGAATACTGCTACTCAAACTCTTCACAATGAGCATCCGTGGAAAATGTCTTAGGTGGATCGAAGCTTCTCTGACAAACTGAACCGAAAGTGTAATTATAAATGATAGTGTCCAAACGACAGCCGGTACTCAGTGGAGTCCCACAAGGCACCGTGCTTGGTCCAATACTCTTCCTTATCATGATAAATGATATGGAGCACCAATGCAAGTTTACCGTTCCCTCATCGTTCGCTGATGATACACGGATATTAGCAGCGGTACAATCAACGGCGGGCGTACCGAATGTGCAACTAGACCTAACCAACATCTTTCACTGGACAACGGTCAACAACATGACCTTCAACGAATCAAAATTTGAACTTTTACGATACGGGAAAACTTCTCCCTCACTGAATTCCCGTCCTACACGACGAGAGATGGGAGCGAAATCGAGAGAAAGCATATTTTGAGGGATCTTGGGGTGAGGATACATGATAATGCCCCTTTTGAAGATCATGTGGTTCGAGTTGTTACTGCAGGCAAGAAGTGGAGCAGATATGGGTGCTTCGAACTTTCTCTTCACGAGAGGCAGACACAATGCTCACCTTATGGAAACAACTGATACTGCCAAGAATTGAATCGTGAACACCCTCGTGCATGAGTTCCACGTGTCTATTATCACACTACGTGTCCCTTCATTCTTCCTCTGTGACATCGGCTTTAATGTGGAAACGGAAATTTAAACTTCTGAACTAGACGACCCGTGACCCGTTGGGTCGTCATCACGATCGTCTTGTCTGTCTTTCGTGCCCATTTTGCTTCTTTCTCACCTGTAACTCTTACTGATCTTTCTTCCATCTATTCTTCTCCTTCTTTCCCGACTTGCTGTTCCCATGCGCGTTGATCCTCTGTGGGAACACCCTCGTGCATGAGTTCCACGTGTCTATTATCACACTACGTGTCCCTTCATTCTTCCTCTGTGACATCGCCTCTAATGTGAAAACGGAGATTTAAACTTCTGAATATAATAATAATAGTCACGATCGTCTGTGTTTACTCATTTAGCTGGTCGTAAACCACACGCTATTCGGCCGTCCTCTCCTGCCCGTCAAGGAGCTGCCCATACGGCTCACTGTCATCAGATTCTATGCTTGTCTAACGAATATTTAACACGCAGTCTGAAAGCAAATTCGATTTATATGTTGCGTATTCCAGTTGTACTTTCCAGAGCAACTTTAAAATTATCGTGCCCGTTCTTGCAGCCAAGGGGCAGGTTCCACGTGCGTATCACAGATACAATCGAATTAAAGAGCTAATCCATGACAGATACGATAGGCCAGAGTAGTGAGTAGATCCATCGAA
>LQNS02000231.1:5120659-5136505 GCA_001587735.2 Parhyale hawaiensis
GTGGTGCGCGGTACAGAACTACACCGACCATGTACCATACCTGCAACCAACCGTACGACCAGCTGCCGCCTGCTCCAGCGGCTCCCGCTGTGCGGCGCCGCTCTTGCTCAAGCTCTGTTGCGCTTTTTTGACTTTGCGGTTCATTGCAAATCGCTTAACTTCCTGGACGTTGCTCTCCGGTGAATGAATTACGTAAGTAGCACCGACGGGAAGCTGCTAATGGATAAACAACTCGCCACATACAGTGCAGATGTGCCTTTGTCTTGTTGGAGTTTTTGCCCCAATTGACTGCACATTGCACGCAATGCTTATATCAGTATTGCCCGGCGCTTTTGTAGCTTGAAATTTGTTGCTGCAGTATCATTTAACCCTTTACCCCGACGATTGTACCGTAATTTTATTTTGGCATAATGTATGCTTGTGAAATTCACTGCCAAAAAGCGCAGTGCACCACAAGAAAAGTTAATAATGCTAAGCTACAGTACTTTCAGTTTTTTTTTTCGCGGCGTTGTCGCAACAATTCCTGTGAACAGTATTTTATTCGTCACACGAAGGCGTAACGAATTCAAAACATCTTTGTGGGAGCAGTTAAACAAAGTGACGATAGCACTTGCAATTTTGAGCTCTTACAATGCTGTGCCGGTAAGACCTCGCTATGGTCGGCATGCCTGACTTACTGCACTTAAATTTAGAGGAGAATTTAGCGAGTCCCGTCTGTATGTGCCAACGTTGACGTAAGTACCGGTGCCTGGTGGACAATCTTTCGTCGCCCTTGCGAACTGCTGCCCAGTCTGGCGAACTCGGTTGATTACCTCCGCCGAGGAGGTTATGTTTTTCGTCGTGTTTGTCTTTTTGTTTGTCTGTCACCAAGATAACTCAAAAAGCTTTGAACCGATTTGGATGAAAATTACAGGGATTGTTAGGTATATTAGGAGGAACAGATGATTAACTTTTGGTGAAGATATGTCCATCCGTTTGTCTGTTTGCGTCATTTTTCTCGATGCCATAACTCAAAAAGTTATGAATGGATTTTGATGAAATTAACATGAGTTGTGAGGTATATAACAATGAGTAGATGACCAAATTTTGGTAATGGTCTGTTTGTTCGTTCGTTCGTTTGTCACTGTTTTTAATTTTATGCTTGTTAGCACAATAACTCAAAAAATAATGAATGGATCTTTATGTGAAATTGATAGGAGTTGTTAGTAATGGTAAAAGACATAAATAATCAAATTTTGGTGCAGATCGGTTGGTTAGTTTCTATGTTTGACTCATATTTGTCATAACGTTTGTTAACAGTATAACTCAGAAAGTTATGAACGGATCTTCAAAAAATTGAACAAGCTGTTATTAATATAAAAAGGCACAACTGATTAGATTTTGGATTTTATGCAAAGAAAATTATGATTTCAGAGCCAATTTGAATTTTTGCTACCGTTGGCTCACTTGGCGGAGGTATTCGCTCTCAGAGTGCTCTAGTTTCATCATGGAATTATCCTACAACTCGACGCACATTGCATGAAAAATGTACATTCCGTTAGTTATTAAATTACATATTAACTTTATCATATCTGCACAGCCACTGTGTATACAGTCAATTACCTATATAAAAGGGAAATATTATAGCTTGCATGACTACAAAGAGCGTTTTTTATACCTATTCATGAATGCATCAAATGATATTCAGTGTGCTTTGCTGTCAAAAACGCTAAAACGGTCCTCTACTTCGACGTGCATATGGTGGATATTTATCCTTTGCAGTCGTTGCATTCTCATTCTTCATTTGAATTTCCCCGTAACTGGTAATGGTGAGGACGCTAAGCAGAGCTCGTAATTTTAACTCAATGGTACCCTAGATGCGGTCCCGAATGTTTTCCACGAATTCGGTAGCTTGCGTGCTTTCTTTTCGTAGTGAACCTTGACCGCCTGAAAAAGAAATAATACTCGCAATGATTGCTTACATGACGGGAGCGAGGCTTTGCTAAATTGTAATTGGCTACTACAAGCTCTTTTATTTTATTATTATCATTTTTTTTTTATATTCGAGTTCGAGCCAGCAGGCTTCATTCTGCTTCGATGTAAACATTAGCACAAGCGAAAGCCAAGACGGGCTGCTCATAAAGTCTTTGGCATCTATTGCGACGGCGAGGTAGACTTGTAAATTACCTATGAACCGACAACCGATTTAACCCCTCTTCTACGTATTGAGTGTGTTTATCTCTCAATAAACCGTATTCACCAACGAATCAGTAGTAAACTCATCGCGATGCTTTCTTTCCTATTCGATAGGTTTTCTGTTTACACTTTGGCTGCAGGCTTCATTCGCTTAAGCTACATGATGGCTAATCAGAGCATGAAAAACTGTGAATCATCACACTGTTTTAAAAGTGCTTGGATCGTAGAAGATAATAACAAGCACGTACCGATTGATAAGTTGTGCTGGTTCTTGTTACAGAAGATGCTATATACTGACAGCCACCATTTCCTTACCGCATAGAAATTCTTGTTGCTCACTGTGCTTGCAGCTCTTCCCCGCTGCAAATGATGATCAGACGACTAAGAAGGAGAAATCAAATTTTCATTTTTATATTGATTTTTGTTAGATACAGCCCTTATTTTGGACGCACTCACCTGTTTGTTATTTTTGCTAGAAAGATATTAACGAGAGACTGGAGACATACAGATATATGAAAAACTAGAGCACTCTGAGAGTGCATACGTCCGCCAAGCAAGGCAGTGGTAATGAAAAATTCAAATTGGCTCTGAAATTAGGATCTCCTTTGTATCAATGCCAAAATGTATGTATTGTGCTTTTGGACAGTAATAACAGCTTCTGTAATTTGCTTCAAGATCTGTTCACAAATTTTCGAGTTGGGCTGTTAACAAACACTCTGACAAACTTTAGTCAAACACACAAACAGGCCAACTGATCATCATCAAAATTTAGTCATTTGTGTCTTTCAACAAAACAAACAATTCCTGAAAATATCATATATATCTGTTAGTGAGTTTTTGAGTTATTTTGCAAACAAGCATAAAATCAAACACAGCTACAAACGTATACACAGATCGTCACAAAAATTTGTTCATTACTCAGCATGATATGCCTAACAACTCTCATAAATTTTACACCAAACCGTTCATAACTGGTTATGGTACTAACAAAAAAGAGGCAGACAAACAAAAAACGGGGGAACGGATCTCCATCAAAAGTTGATCATCTGCTCCTCTTAAAATACCTAACTATCGCTGTAAAGATTCGCTTATAATTTTTGATTTATCTTGGTGACAGACAAAAATACAAACAGAGAATCAAATTCGACAACAGATATAACCTCCTTGGCGGAGGTAATTATTCCTACAAAAAAGGGGGTGAGAAACAAATACATGGCTGAAAGGGTCTTCACCAAAAATATATTATCCCAACATACCTAAAAATCCCTGTAAGCTTCGTGAACATCAGTTTTCTTGACGACAGACGGACAAATTCGACAAAACATAACCTCCTTTGCGGCACACCTTCACCAATGAAAGTAATGTTAACGAATCATTCAAATTGGTCTTGATGCCAGGATTTCTTTTGAACCTTCATCAATATTTATTCGCTTGTTCCTATTGATGTTTCTAACAGCTCCTTCAGTTTTCTTAACGATGCGGCCATAAATTTTTGAATTATGTTCTGACTAACATTATGGAAAAAGTATTGTCAAAAACACAAACGGACCAGCCGATCATCACCAAAATTTGATTCTTTGTGTCTCTTAATATCAGTAACAGTTATTAGGACTTTCTTGAAGATTCATCCATTCCTTTTGATGCATGTTGTAACAAAAAAAGAAAGTAAACATAGAGACATACAGACAATCGGACTGACGGAACATCCCACAATTGTGTTTAATTGCATTCCATAATATTCTCAACTACTGCAAAGTCCATGAAAAACCTTTCATATACCTATTTGAGTTATGTTAACAAAAATAAAATGAAAACCCAGCAGACCAGGCATCTGTTACTCCTAGCGTACCTTATATTCCCTGTAACAAAAATAAAATAAAAACCAAGCAGACCAGGCATCTTTTACTCCTAACGTACCTTAGATTCCCTGTGAATTTCTAAATGATCCGTCCATTACTTTTGAGCTATCTTACAGACAGAAAGATAGACAAGGAGACAAACAGACAGATGAACTCCGACAATAACATAACCTACTTGGCGGAGGTAGTTAACTAGCCAGGTGAGGTAGAAATGATACAAACCAAAAGTTTCATTTTACATCTTACATCAGTATCTGAGCAGGTATTTTAGCTGTAAGTATGAAGTATGTTCCAAGTGAGACAGAACCCAGACACGTTTCCCCTGCGAGGTGTAACAGCTTAGAGCTGGCGCGATTGTCGCCAAGACCATGTAATGATCTCCTTCGGTTCCCTCTCCTTTTACCGGGAGCACTGCACGTAGACAGGAATGCGAATTTTTGGATGAACCCAATATGCTGAAGATTATGGATTGTTCTTAACCATTTATATTTATTTCATAAGTACTTATGTATCCTTCCTGAGACGTCCTATATGAATGAATGATAGGTGTCTTTTTCGCTTTGCTATTGCGTATAAGAAACACCAACAACAATACCCAAATGCCCGGAGGGACGTAAGATCGCCGCAGGCAATGTCTGGGGTGTGAGCTATAAATTTGAAGATTAATTGATCTGATTGAGTGCTGCTGGCTGCCTAAAGCCAAAGTTATCTGGGCTGCGATAGACAAGAGTGGATCTGAGCGACCCAGTCCGGTGTGCTGCTCTTGGCGTTTTTTATTTTCTTTTTTTTTCTTTTGGTCGTAACACGAAAGCGGTGAGAGTGAAAGGATGGATGCGATCTTCAAGGAAGCTTTTATTCGGTAGGAAGTGGCAACTGAAGTGAAGTGTGGAGCGCATGCGCTTCCCGTTATGTTAACCGGCCATACATTTCGTATATATATATATAAAATGCACAACATTTTTAACTTCACTTCTACTTCTTGTCATAGATGGTTGTCCATATTTGAATCGGTAAAATATTGACGTCAATAAATTTATTAACCCAAATTGAAAAAAAAAACTGCCTGTTAAGTCTGAACGTTACGTCTTGTTAGTTTGGCTTCACAGTTCAACTTAGGCCATTACCTGTTTTACTGATCTTCAAACAAAGATATCTGTCCTGATTATGCGCACAACCTATTCGCACTTAGCAGCAAGCGTTCCCCGGCGTTACGCTCGCCCTGTTAAGGCAAGAAGTGCTGCGAGTGTCTCATTATTTACGGGTATGACGCATTGTTACACCCATGTGCCTTAGTGCCCAAATAAACAATTATTGTGCCGACAGGCGGGTTGAACAGGCGCTAATGAACCTTTAGTGATTTGCGTTAATGAACCTTCAGTGATTTTTATGGAGCCAGGTGTCAATTGTGAGCGATTTTTCCTTGTCTTTTCCAGTCTCAACGGTTTTTATTTGTGTGAAAGTGATCACCTTGTAACATCACTGATGCCACCTGACGTGCGGACACCTTAATGATACCCGGAGAGCTAGGCTGAGTTCTGCTCGGACGCAAGTAGGTAGTTGCTGCAACCCCATATATTTAAATGGTGTTCAATCATCGCTTACAGTAGCATGTTGCCAAGGATATTGAAATCATCCTATAAACTATGGTGTATATAGTCTCTTTATTAAATTTCCTTCACAAAATCTATGCTAGTAAAACAGCCATTATGAAAAAAAAAATCGATCTAATCATTTCGAACTCGTGCACCTGATGCCGGTTCCACGATCGTACGTCCTATGTGCAACCAATTGGGGCAGCATTTTTTTAGTGTCATTCTGGTTCTCTAAACATCCCTGTGCTAGTATATTTTAAATACTGAACATTAATTGCGTTTCCCGATACAGCGTATTAGGACATCATTAGTTAGTCTTACTGTCAGTTTTATTAAATCTCCTTCGCAGATAATATCTCGATGTTGGAATACTCATTCCATGGCATTCCAGAACATGTACATGATGCACACACAGCTCCTCCATGGCTCTAGGCAGGAAGGCATCTTTACGCTTCAATTACCGCTTAGCCAACTAATTTTTTTCTTTGCCGTCAGCGTCCGGGAGACACATCATGGCTTTTAAAATCAAGTGTTTAGTTACACAAGTTATTTTCTTTCCAGGGCGTTGGATGACTTTAATTTCTCATTTGCATGACTTGCTCAGTTTATCTTACGGTTGTTTATCTCCCTTTTACTTCGATCTGGTTGATTTACGTACTGCAGTATTATACACCTGTAGCTGGTGTGTGGGCTTGGGCGGGTTTTAGTAATTCAGTGATAACCCTGAGAGCGTATACTTCCGCCAAGCAACACCCTGGAGTGGGACGTTTAGAATTCCATTCCAGTCCTGCACGTGGTGTAAGAGATGACGATTGGAGGGTCAATTTTAAGTAACTAAACTGGTTTGAGCAGGAGTATGAGATAGGGAAAAGTGGGGTTGGGTAATCTCTCGTGTGAGAAATGTGCATGAACGGCGCCTGAGCTCTAAGGAGACAACAGCAACCAGAGTTACGATCATATGGCTGTTACTGAAGCAGTGTACCCGGCATTCCACACAGTCATCTCCTCTTGCTACCTCCCGACCGCACAATTGAAATTCGTCTTGTTTTTTCTGTGTGCTAATCCCGAGCTGTGTGCGGCAGGGTCATGGGAGGATAACATAGGCACCTACTTGTCCACTGCAATTGCCTCACCCCCTCCCCCCAGTCAGGAGAACCTGGGGTTGTATGAGCCTTGCTCGGCACCACAGGTCTGTCGAAAGGACCGTTTACTTCTGCCTCCACTAATCATATTGAATGCATGGGATTATTTTTAAAACCTCTTTTGTGTTTGCCTGTTCTTATCATCATTTCTCTTCTACCTCTGTGTAGGGATGTGAAAAGTAACCCGGGTGTGTCACTTGCTTTTTTTGTAGTATTAGAGGACTGAATACGTACTTCACGGAGCTCGGCTTCGTGTCCTGTGGTGCTGTGCTGTTCTAAGACGCTGGCATCAGGAAGGAGGGAGGACACGGAGCTTGCCCTGGCTGGTTTTCAATTCCCTATCCGCATACCACTTGGATTTGGGGTTAGATTTTGGGGAATGGCCATCCATGTCTAGAATGGCTTTTACACTTACCGGCAGTCAGCATTCGAATGTATATGTCAGGAAACAATAGTTGCTAGGATTCTTCGCCGTCAGCACAAATTTTATTGGTTTTCTCGATGAGTGTTTTCTTGACAGCGATGGCTTCTATTCAGAGTACACCATCCTACTTCGGCGTGCCTTTTGCTGTAGATATTAATGCGCACCACAGTGACTGGTTGGTATCCGTATCAAGCACTGCTGGCCTTGGCAAGGCTGTGTTGAACTTTGAGGACTAGGAAAGATCCTTAAGAAATTCCAAGAATTGATTTAACTACAAACTACCCAACAGACTTCGAGTTCATAAAACTAAGCATTGACCTAGCCATTGATGAACTTAGTGGCAACAGTGCAGCGGGACCAGATGATGTGCCTGCAAAGATCCTGAAGATGTGCAAACTAAGCATCTCTTACCCCTATACCTTTGTGGCGAAAATCAATGGATGATGGAGTTATTCCACTCACCTACAAGCACGCAATTATTTCACCTATTCATAAGGCTGGAAATAGCATGGAACCAGCCAACTACAGACCTGTCTCCCTGACGAGCCACGTAGTGAAGACGTTTAAGAGGGTGTTTAGAAAACACCTAGTACGGCATTTAGAAAGTAATGACCGGCTTAGATCAAATCAACATGGCTTTCGCCATAAGCGTTCAACCACTTCGCGCTGCTCAAGCATTATGACTATTCTCGACCTACTACGCCAAGGCAAAAGTCTGGACGTAATTTATCTAGATTTTGCCAAAGCATTCGATAAAGTAAACCATGGAATACTGCTACTCAAACTCTTCAACATGGGCATCCGTGGAAAATGTCTTAGGTGGATCGAAGCTTTTCTGACAAACCGAACCCAAAGTGCAATTATAAATAATAGTGTCCAAACGACAGACGGTTCTCAGTGGAGTCCCACAAGGCACCGTGCTTGGTCCAATACTCTTCCTTATCATGATAAATGATATGGAGCACCAATGCAAGTTTACCGCTCCCTCATCGTTCGCTGATGACACACGGATATTAGCAGCGGTACAATCAACGGCGGGCGTACCGAATGTGCAACTAGACCTAACCAACATCTTTCACTGGCCAACGTTCAACAAAATGACCTTCAACGAATCAAAATTTGAACTTTTACGATACGGGAAAACTTCTCCCTCACTGAATTCCCGTCTTACACGACGAGAGATGGGAGCGAAATCGAAAGAAAGCATATTTTGAGGGATCTTGGGGTGAGGATACAAGATAATGCCACTTTTGAAGATCATGTGGTTCGAGTAGTTACTGCAGGCAAGAAGTGGAGCAGATGGGTGCTTCGAACTTTCTCTTCACGAGAGGCAGACACAATGCTCACCTTATGGAAACAACTGATACTGCCAAGAATTGAAAACTGTTCACCTCTTTGGATGCCAAGCAAACGGAAAGACTTAGAGCGCCTCGAGGCTATAAAGAGATCGTTCACTGACAAAATCCGAGGCATGAAAGATTTAAACTATCACGAAAGAATAGCTCAGCTTCAAATGTACTCAATTCAAAGGAGATTCAAGCGCTTTACGATCATATTATTTGGAAATTTCTAGAAGGAATTGCTGTCAATGTCAATGGGCGAATCCAGGCCAGACACTCAAACCGTATTGGTCGCACTTGTGAGGTGCGCAATCCGATCAAAACTGGTGGTGATGCGATAGCCACAAAGTCTTCTAATAGTTTCGTGGTCCGAGGGGCGAGATTATTCAACAAAATGCCTCGTCACATTCGTAATGTCACCGGTACAGAGACTGCGAAATTTAAACACTTACTGGACGCATGCTTACTGAAAGTGCCAGATAAACCTGTTGTAAGCGCCTACGTGAACTGTGGGGATAACTCGCTGTTAGCCATCCCGCTGGTCACGGACTGCAGCATCACCTCTGCACAAGATGGGCGGCGTGCGTAACGTCGCCTGGACCTCGTCCGAAATATCATCAAAGGTATCAAAGATAAGGTGAGCTTTCCATCTAGTGGTGTTGACCCGGTAACAATGTTTTCTCTACTTATATGCAACTTGCAGGCGTTCTCGCCCAGAAAAACAAAACAAACAAACATCATTTATATTATCTCGTATACAGGGTACATTGGATACACCTATCGAGGTTTTCTTTTAGCCTTAATTGTAGAATTTTAAAAAAACTGGTAGTGTGAAGAACAGGAGAAGCAGTCTGTGATGAGGGTCAATTTGGGATCCCTCCCCGTGCTTCGCCTGGCCTTCTCGATGCTGGAGTGTTCCACGCAGTGTAAATCCGTAGCGTGCCGTCCGGGGAATGGAACCCGGGCCTCCGTTGGTGCGATGCCGAGCCGTTGTCACTTCACCACCGAGTGGGTAATGAACCTTGTCATCTCAGTCCCTGTGAGTTCAAACGGCTTTGAGAAAAAATTGACCCTCTTCTTAGACACTGGAGTGATGGAGTGATCTTCTTTCGCCTATACGGTTAGAAAATTTCCCCTGTTGCTGGTGTTCTGGAAATTTTACCCCGACTTTCAAAGTTTCAGTTCCAGCTAATGTTACCAATTATGGACCTATCGTAGTTTTGAAGCACGCCTTGTACAGTTGGACTTGCTTGCAGCGTCTGAAGGAGTCAACCACAGGGTCATATGTATAAGTTGAAACCATTTGGGGTGGGTGGCAAGGTTCTGTTAATCATTAATGATTTTATGATTTTGTTTCTGAGCTCAACCAGAGTGTGTCTGCTGGCTTTTATTTATTTATTTGTTTTGAGTGCCTCAGTCGTGGTTGTGTCTTCCCTCCCCCCCAGAGTTTGTTCTGTACACTAGTGACATGCTCTCTTTGCTGGAAAACCCGATGATCAACTATGCTGACGATTCCACGTTGAGAGCAGTGATACTAACCCTCAGCAGGCGTGATCTTGTCGCTCAGACTTTAAATAAGTACCTGTCGTGCTTCAGTGCATTGTGCTCTGCCTTGAGTATGAAGCAAAATTTTGGCAAGACTAAATCTATGAGTATCACTTGTCCTCGGTCACTTCTACTTCAGCATCCACTTCTGAAGCTAGATGACACTTTGCTCCAGGGATCCAGCTCCCTGGAAATTCTCGGTGTTATTTTTTATGTGAAGCTTACGTTAGAGCAGTATATTAGGAGACTCCTGTCATGTGCTTTGAGCAAGATTGAATTCCTGCGTTAGGTAAATTCTTCGTTTGGTGACAAAAATGTGTTCCGTAGATGCTCTTATGTTTTGTTGCTGCCTGTGTTGGAGTATTGCTCACCGGTCTGGGCTTCTGCAGCTGACAATCACTTATATCTGCTGGACCGACTTGCTAATTTAGCCATCAGGCTGTACACTGAGAGTTATCTGATGAACCTGTCATATAGGCGAGGGGTGGCCGCACTCTGTATGTTTTATATGATATATACGAACAACAACAAGAGACATTGTTCATATTCCTCTGTTGCTACCCTGAAAATCTTTGTGAGAAATGCACGCGCTGCGGCTTATGCTCACTCCTTCACTTTGGAGGATGTTGGGTACCATGAGTTCAGTCAGTGTTTTCTGCCCTTTACTACGTGTTATGGTCTGGAATTCAGTAGCGCGATCAGCTTTCAAGAATGCCGACCGGTCTGCAGGCGTTCAAGTTAGCTGTAAATGGATTTTCCTTGGCAGTGTTTCGAGCTTCGGTGTTGCATAATGGGTTGCTCTACGTGTCGTCGATGGACCAAACGTGAAGTTTTAATAATAATATTAATCATAACAATGTTAATGAAAAACTCAAATTGGTCCAGAATGCTAGATCTCTCTCTGATCAGCACCAAGATTTGGTCATATGTGCTGCTTCCTATTCCTAAATATTCCATTAATTTGTCGGAGATCCTTCCTCAACCTTCTGAATTTCATTCTATTAAACAAAATGAAAATATTCGTTGGAATAGAGGACATATCCAGGTTCCATACTTGTTAAAGGTTTTTTCAGAACTTCCACTGGACTTTTATTATTTAATTGGCCGAGCTTTCGACCATCTCAACGATAGTCGTTTTCAAGGCAAAAAACTTCAATACCCGTGAGTTATGATAGCTATATACAATGTATCTAGAATACGGAACAGTATTTTGTTTTCAAAAAGTGTAAAGTTGGAGAGACAAGGGGAACCGTTCACACCAAAGATTTCAGGATTGGTTTGTAAATTTCTGGAATTTGTTAATAGCGATTATAACAATTTGCATTTAAAGTCGAACAACTAGACTCTAGAAATTTTCTTTTCGTGTTGTGACATTCTTGTTGCATGGAAACCTTCCATGCTTTTTTAAACAGCATAAATCCAAACATACAGTTCACGTTCGATGCCGAAATTGATAACAAGATAAACTTCCTTGATCTGACTATCCACCATCAAGACGACTCCCCATTGAACTTCTCCATATTTCGGAAACCAACCCACACCGGCAGATACTTAGACTTCGAATCGAATAACCCAATGAATCAAAAGAAAAGTGTCATTAATTCCTTAATAACTAGAGCATTCAACTTATGAAGCGCAGATCACCTGGAAAATGAACTCTAAATTATAACATCTTCCCTTGCACAGAACGGCTACCCGAGCAAGCTAGTGAAATAAGCAACTCAGAAACAAAGGAGACAGCGCCAAATTGTCAATCATCAAAATGAGACTAATCCACCTACTGTAAAATACATCGCTGCCCCTTATGTAAAAAGTTCTTCAGAAAGAATCAACCGAATACTGAAACTTTACAACGTTCAACTGGCAAAGAAATTGGAAAATACCATCAAACTGCAGCTATGTCATCTTAAAGATCAAAAACATCCATCGGCAAAAGCAAACGTCGTCTATAAACTTAACTGTAACAATTGCGAAAAAGTGAATGTTGGAGAGACAGGTCGTAGCGTCCAAACTAGAATAAACGAACATTAAGCGAATGTAGAAAAACAGTAAGTCAATTCCCAAGTATTTCAACATGTCCGCGAAACTGGCCACACTATTTATTGGCAGAATTTTGATATATTGCAACAAGAATGTCACAACAAGAAAAGAAAATTTCTAGAGTCTAGTTTTTCGACTTTAAATGCAAATTGTTGCAATCGCTATTAACAAATTCCGGAAATTTGCAAACCAATCCTGAAATCTTTGGTGTGAACAGTTCCCCTTGATCTCTTTAACTATACACTTTTTGAAAACAAAATGCTGTTCCGTATTCTAGATACATTATATATAGCTATCATAACTCACGGGTCTTGAAGTTTTTTGCCCATCATTAATGATGATGTACCACATCGGTAATAGTTACTCTACTGCAGTGTATAATGAAGGATTATTCTATAATGCCTAAAATTAGTAAAGTATTCTACCAATTTCATATTATAAACATTTTTGCTAGCACTACATATTACCGGCGCAAAGCCCGTTTAAACTAAGTACAAAGTACACACCACAATACCCATAATGAAAAACTCATTCCACCACGTGTTCAGCAAACATCCTGACTACAACAACGTATCGCAAGTGCACCATTAAACAGTCCATCCATTAGTCACCCCGCAATGCCCAGAACTGTGCGCAATAAACCTAAGGAAAAGCTAAACTCCATTAGAGGGCCTATTGACTGCATTGGAGAGAGCGGTAAGCATCTCGCTTATTGGGAATATCGCCGTTCCAAGTGTCATCAAGCCTGATAGAACTATGCCATTGTGCTGCATACGCACAACTAAGGNAAAATACCATCAAGCTGCAGCTATGTCATCTTAAAGATCAAAAACATCCATCGGCAAAAGCAAACGTCGTCTATAAACTTAACTGTAACAATAGCGAAAAAGTGTATGTTGGAGAGACAGGTCGTAGCGTTCAAACTAGAATAAACGAACATCAAGCGAATGGATAAAAACAGTAAGTCAATTCCCAAGTATTTCAACATGTCCGCAAAACTGGCCACACTATTAATTGGCAGAATTTGATATATTGCAACAAGAATGTCACAACAAGAAAAGAAAATTTCTAGAGTCTAGTTTTTAGACTTGAAATGCAAATTGTTACAATCGCTATTAACAAATGCCAGAAGTTTACAAACCAATCTTGAAATCTGTGGCGTGAACAGTTCCCCTTGATCTCTCCAACTTTACACTTTTTGAAAACAAAATGCTGTTCCGTATTCTAGATACATTGTATATAGCTATCATAACTCACGGGTATTGAAGTTTTTTGCCTTGAAAACGACTATCGTTGAGATGGTCGAAAGCTCGGCCAATTAAATAATCAAAATCCAGTGGAAGTTTTGAAAAAAACCTTTAACAAAAATGAAAATAGCAGACAAACACACATACGAAAGAATAGCTCATCATCAAAATTGGTCATGTGTGTTTCTTAAGATTCTTTGTAATTCCTGCAATTAAGTTACTGCAGATACATGCGTAACTTATTGAGTTATGTTACAGGCAAACAGAAAAAACAAGCACAAAGAGACAAAGGTTTGAAAAAAAAAACACGTATAAAATTGGTCATTTGTTTCCCGTATGATTTTAGAAGTTCCTGCAAATATCATGGAGATTCGTTCGCAACTTTTTGACTTATGTTGCCGGCAAATAGCAGGTAGACGGATCTTCACCTATTGTTAATCATCTGTTCCTACTTACATACCGTCCTAACAATCGCTGTAAATTTCGCAAAGATCCGTCTATAACTTTTAGGTTATTTTGGTGACAACCAAAGCACACAGGTAACTAAGCAAAAACATAACCTCCTTGGTGGAGGGAAACATTTTTGCTAGATTTTTCGATTGGAAGCATTCACATGGAAAAATCGCAATCTTGGTGATGAATATATTAAGTACATACTAGACAACCCGTGACCCGTTGGGTCGTCATCACGATCGTCTTGTCTGTCTCTGTCTCTTGTCTGTGTCTATCGTCACACTATGTGTCTCTTCATTCTTCCTCTGTGACATCGCCTTTGTTGTGGAAACGGAGACTTAAACTTCTGAATATAATAATAATCACGATCTTCTTTGCTTTCGCACTAAAGAATGCGTTATTTAGCTGGTCATAGACCACACGCTATTCGGCCGTCCTTTTCTGCCCGTCAAGGAGCTGCCCATAGGGCTCACTTTCAACAGATTCTATGCTTGTCTAACGAATATTCAACACGCAGTCTGAAAGCAAATTCGATTTATATGTTACGCATTCCAGTTGTATTTTCTAGAGCAACTTTTAAAGTTTTAAATTATCATGCCTGTTCTTGGAACCAAGGGGCAGGTTCCACGTGCGTATCACAGATACAATCGAATTAGAGACCTAATCCATATGACAGATAGGATATGCCATATGCCATACCTCTATAGGTCCATCGAATTTCTTCCCTATCTAAAAGTAAAGAAACTGTGTCAAACAAGACGCAAATAAATAAACAAGATACAAATAAATAAGCAAGCAAAACCGGTTCACGGGGTTTTAGTATTATACTAGACGGCCTGTGACCCGTTGGGTCGTCATTGCGATTGTCTTCGCTTTCGCAAAAAAAGCAGGTGTTATCTAGCTGGGCATATAGACCACCCGCTATTCGGCCGTCTTCCTCTGCCCATCAAGGAGCAGCCCATTCGGTTCGCTATCAACAGATTCTCTGCTTCTCGAACGAATATTCAACACCCATTCAGTAAGCAAAGTCAAATTATTATACGTTGCGTATTTCAGTTGCATTGCCCATGAAACCGCTGAACTGTTGTTGTTGTTGTTGTTGCTTCAAATTAAGGAGGGCACTAGGAACTAGCCAATACAGCCTCCAGTCCTGACAATTTTATTTTAAATCTGTCACTTCTCTTTCACCTGTAAATACACTGTGGAACGGAACAGACACACTTCCCCAAACCCCAGCCGAGATGGCACAACTCCTCTATCCATATGCAGGACCCAAAGGTTACTGCAAACTATCTCTCATTACTCAAATGAAGCGCAGTTAGAGAACAGGTACAGTGCTACGGCCACTTGCCATAATAGGTATACCGGTAGTTATCTACCTATTGCTGATGTCAGCCGTTAGCTAGCTATTGTACTTAACAAATGGGACCCAAGTTAGTCCATTTGTGGTCTACAGTACATGCCTTAAACACACCACCACATGCACATACTTGAATGCAACAGAATATAACCGCTGAATTGATCATGCCCGTTCGTGAGGCCCAGCTCGGTTTAACTTCAGCATCACAGATACAATCTCATTAAAGAGCTAATCCATGCCCCAGGATAGGCCATACCCCCCAATAGATCCATATAATTTCTTCCCTATCTAAAAGTGAAGAAGATGTGTCAAACAAGATCACAAGTAAATAAATAAACAAGACACAAACAAGCATGCAAGACCGGTTCACAGACGTTTAGTATAATACTAGACGACCCGTGACCCATTGGGTCGTCAACACGATCGTCTTGTCTGTCTTTCGTGCCCATTTTGCTTCCTTCTCACCTGTTACTTATACTGATCTTTCCTCCATCTGTTTTTCTTCTTCTTTCCCGACTTGCTGTTCCCATGCGCGTTGATCCTGTGAGGGAACACCCTCGTGCATGGGTTCCACGTGTCTATTATCACACTACGTGTCCCTTGATTCTTCCTCTGTGACATCGCCTTTGTTGTGGAAACGGAGACTTAAACTTCTGAATATAATAATAA
>LQNS02000231.1:5140377-5159689 GCA_001587735.2 Parhyale hawaiensis
GGGTAGAGCAGTGGGTAGATCCATCGAATTTCTTCCCTATCTAAAAGTGAAGAAGATGTGTCAAACAAGATGACAAGACACAAGTAAACAAGCAAGACCGGTTCACAGACTTTTAGTATAATAAAGATAGATAGATAGATAGATAGGCCTATATATTAATTTTTCAATGGAGAATAAATTTGACCTGCGTTGTTGAATTATCTGTGCGCAGACTGTTCGCGCGAGTAAGAATATTGTACATAATAGTGCTGACGTTCATTTCTGTACCGTACATACAATCAATATCGGTGGAGGATATTGTTTTCATTTTCACTATCCTGAACACTGATTTTAGCTGTTTTTTCCTGCCACGTAAATTCTTTTAATACTCGTAGTTCATTGAACCATAGTTTTCTCCATGCATGTTAAAGTCTAGTAGGCCGTATTCTCTAACACAGAAATGAATACTTTCAAAATGAAAACTTTTTAAACCGCTGCATTGTGCTTGAAGCGCTAACGACAAACCAAGGTATCTGGCCAATATAGTAATTATATGCTATTTGTGTATCAGAACGTTTGACTGGCCACTTTACTGTCTGCTTCATAATGCAATAGGTGTTAAAATATGATAGACTCTCTGCGTGAAGTAAAATATTGAAATCAACGTCTTAGTTCGCTATTCCCGTGATATGCATTCTGTACTATGAAGTCCCTAACATCGGTATGATTTATCGACGTTAAATCATTTTTGAGGCACTGACTAACTTTTCAATAGTTCCTATGTTTAAAGCCCTACTATTCACAATTTATTGCAGTCGTATATAAGGACGTCATTCTAACAGTGGGTTAGAATACTGGTTTCAGATATATACATTATGGGTAATAGTTTTTTGTTGGCCAATGTACCCAACACTGGTAAAGCATGCCATTCGTTCTACAGTGAGATCAATGCATGGGGATCTCTCGTGCAAAGCTTCGGGCCAAGTGGATTGCTTCGTGCTCGGTAAATGGCATCTTTCAACTGTAGAACTGAATAACGAAAATTATGCAACATAACATAAAGCTCAGATATCTAGTAACAATTTAATAGACTCTCACCTGGAATCGGCAAGCTTTTAACATTCTAGACCAATTTAGATTTACTTGTTCAAAGAAGTTACCGTGATATCGACCAGCATTAATTTCACGGGGGTGAGATAAATTCTCAGTGAATCATTCTGCACCAGCGCGCGTGCCCCATACAGCTCGTGCATGGCAGGGCGTCAACTTCCCTGTGAGCATGCAGCTGCTCTAGGTAAAGTAGCTGCACTATTGGAGTAAAGTAGTTACGCCCTGGTGGCAAACTACCTTCTTAACGATTGCTACGTTATCCTGCATTAGGTACCGTATTTTTTTTTTAGCTGTAACGGAGAACCCTCTGTTAATGTTACCGAGAAAGCCTCGTATTTTGATTTCCTCTAACATTCGCGCAGTTTTTCCTAGGCCACCGACAATACGTACGCTTAAATCGCGTGGTACCATTTGATAGTCCCATTTTATCTGGCATTTTACTTGGTGTGCAAAGTGCTATCGCGTCTGCAATTTCCTAAACATTTTTTTAGACTAATTTAATATGCGTTAAACTAACGATTCATGTGGTACATGTGCCAATTAATCTAGCAGTAATGACTGATACAAATCATAAATTGGGTGAAATTTGACCAGCTTGGCAGCAAAAATGAAGTTCAATATTTTGGAATGCAATGTCTTTGGCTGACAAGCTCTGTTTCAGAATGCAAGTATTTATTTAGTATAAAAAACTATGAACAACTTACACGCTCTCCGTAAACTACTGCACTGAACAGATGCATGGCTGTTGTACATCTATCTTTATTTTGTATCACTCAACTATGAATCAAGAAAACAACGTAAATTCATTAAAAGTAATAGGATAAAACTTGAACATATCATGTGCATACAAATGTGTCATTATTTCAATACACCTTGAAGTCGGAGGACCTATAACAACGTACTTGGTTAGAGGGTTCATTTCGGGATCCACTATTGCGAAGGCTCTTTTTAAAAGTGCTAGAGAAACTACGGGTTAAGCCCGTGGTGTTAACGGGATTTTTTTAGCATTTCAGCTGGCAATGCTTTCTCTGTAAATGTTGAAGTGTTTTTTCCTCAAGTTGCGTACTCCATCGGGTTCTGCGAAGGTTGGGGCATGTAAATAAAAGATATTGGTGCAGTCTACTCATCTGTAAAAGTGATTGCGTCAGAGATAGAAAGCTCTTGTGACAGTTGTAACCCTCAACCGTCGGTTCTCTCAGTTAGGGTCAGTACCCCAGCACCGGCTCTTGAACACCAGAATGATGACGCCGGAGCCTAGCATTGCAAGAAGCCACCTATCGACTACGCAGGGACTGTATCGAATTGTTAGAGAATGAAAGCAAAGCTGTATAACATCCTGTCGCTACGGTGTGTCTACAAGCACACATTGCTATTTAGAGAGTGGTTTTGATATTTTTTGGCAAAATTGTATCCGACTGCCAAAACGTGAAGCTGAAAAATGAACTTTATTTTTCGTTCACTGGTGTTGAATTTACGCCAACTGCCCACTAGAGCACAAATTGCCGAAAGTTTTCCATAGCTCATTCGATTACGTCACCACAGCCACGGCATAGGCTTGCTCATTATTGCTCTACCCCAAAAAATTCTCTCAGCCACCGTTAGCTTTACGCAACAGCAAGTGCCGAACGATAGAGTTTTAAACATGTCTCGTAATTTTGAGTGAGTTGAAGTTCGCAGATACGTCTGTTGTAGTAGCGCGGTGTGTTAAGACGTGACGCACAGTAGCCGTGAAGCTGTTGTTACCCTCCCGAAAGCTTTCGTTCTTGGAACCCGAAACATGTCGTATTTTGTGTATTCGTGGGTATAGAGACTTGCCGACGAAAACTACGTAGCAGTAACGTCGGCGCCAGCCGTAACGAACAAAGAGAGTGAACGACTATTGTTGTAAAGGAATATAAGTCATCGGGAAGCAAATAATAAAGCCAATTTATATTAGCAAGTGACTATAGATATGTAGACACCTAATTTATTACTCCGTTTTCTTGCTGGGCATGTGCAGTCGGGTGTGGAATCTATATATTAATACGCTTGTTCCTACCTACCTACCTACCTACCTACCTATCTACCTACCTACCTACGATGGATGGATGGATGGACGCCACACACAGTGCGAAAAGTAGTGTTTATCTGCCTTCCTTTAATCTCTAAGCTACTGTAGCCCTTCGACCCATAGATACTATGCCCGAGCGTCAGTAATCTTTTGGCCACTGAGAAAGGTCGTTTTATAATTGCGATAAAGATATTTTCCCTTTATTTTCGTAACGGGAGCACAATGAATAATGGGCATTGAAAATGGATATTGCACCATGTCATGCAATTCGTGACGTAAAAGTTTGCCGATTGCATCATGTTTCGGTAGGAAGGAGGTGGGGGTAAGGCAAAGGAGGAGATGGGGGTGAAGCGGAGGTTAATGGTTGAACAGAATGAGATTGGTTTGCACCTTTGGAAAGCTCCATAAAGGGGGACACACAGTATGTATAAAAATTATAGGCCCGGTAGACTGTGAAAATTTCACAGGTACAGCTAGTCTATATATTAATACGCTGGTTCCTACCTACCTACTTACCTACCTGCGGTGTGTGTCACGCTTTTCATCACAAATAGACGGAAGGAAATTAGAGATTCGATGACATCGGGAAGCTGGGTATCTATGATACTGCGAGCGTCAGTAATCTTTCGGCCACTGGGCAAGGTCGTTTAATAAATGCGTAAAAGATATTTTCCCTTATTTTCATAAAGGGAGCACAATGAATAATGGACATTGAAAATGGATATTGCACCATGTCATGCAATTCGTGACGCAAAAGTTTGCCGATTGCAATATGTTTCGGTAGGAAGGAGGTGGGGGTAAGGCAAAAGAGGGGATGGGGGTGAAGCAGAGGTTAATGGTTGAACAGAATGAGATTGGTTTGCACCTTTGGAAAGCTCCATAAAGGGGACACACAGTATGTGTAAAATTAAAGGCCCGGTAGACTGTGAAAATTTCACAGGTACAGCTAGTATTAAATGAATGGGCAAGGGCAATAGAACATCCATAGCAAATAGAGTGAAAATGGATTCGTCTCGGTTGCCTTAAATTTAGCGAAAATAAATCTAAACCTTCTGACTTTGGTTGTAAACTCCCGCCAGTATTTGCTTTGTGCCTCAAGCGCAGCCAAGATATGAAGCTGGTTGTGTGAATGCTGAGCAGCGTGTACCCTTGAGAAATTATTGGGACGAGGCAGCCAAGCATGAGCCAGTCTTGGGTTGCTAGGTATTTTGGATACTCAATGATAGTGATTTCAAACTTAGCCTGGCATTTTGAAGCTACTGACAGTGTTAATGACCATCCCAGGTCTGGAAGACCAAAGGCCATGAACACTTCCATCTTCTTCACGACTTATTGCCAAGAATGAGCTTGCTGGTTGAGAGCATCCAAAATGCCTGACAACCTGAAATTGGCTCACTGCAGCCTGCATCATCCCCATTGCGTGGCATCTTCTTGTCTTTGATGGCTTCTGATCCAGAGATAAGAAAAGCACTTCACTTTAATCCACTGGGTTTGGGTCAGTAGCACTTAACCCTCGCTTAGATGGTGGCTCAAGCTTTAGCCAGTATTTTTACATACGTTAATTTGCTTCAAATAGGGGTTGTCTCTATACCGTTCGATTCAGCTCGCGGAGCTCTATGATCTGGGAATAGTTGTAAGGGGGTAGGGGTGAATAGGGGGGAGCAGAGCTTGAGAGAAGGTTCTGGAACCCCAGCAGAAACCCAATGGCTACAGCCACAACAAATGAAGGCGGTAGCAACGCACAGACACGGGCTACAGCAATAGCTAGTGTCACAATTCTATGACGTCGCAGAAACACAGCGGCTACAGCTGTAGCCAGAGCACTGTTGCTGTTGCTACTTGGTGTATAACAATTATTTCTGAAGAGAGATATTTCCCATTATTTATTATCCGTTTTTTTTGCTGAAGTGATTGAAGTGATGCGAAAAGGATCATATGTTGAATCAAAACTGAAATATTGGCGCATACCGATTATCACGCTTTTGTGGTTGCAATTTTTTTTATGCAAATCACAGAGAAAAGTCGTGGATACCATTGGTTTTAGAAGGATTTTTTTCTATAAGGAAACACTAAAACAAAGGGAAAAGTTCAATAGGAAAGAAATGACCCGTAATCTCCCAGAGATGGCAGAACTAAAAATTTACGGACTTTACTCTGTAATTATGGGAAAACTATTGGGTCGATCATAAAAAAATGAAAGCCCAGTAGAAAGAGTAACATTTATTAACTATGTATTGTCAACGATAATCTTCTAGCCCTAATATAAGTATGCAGCAAGCCACAAAATGTAAATACCATGAGAAGCAAATTCGAAAATCAGAGCATTTGGTTATACTTTAACTTTTTTTATAGATCGCAGAGAAAAATCGATGATACCATTGGATTTAGGAGCATTTCCTCAATAAGAAAACATTAAAAAGTTGGTATAAGTTCAATAATAAAGGAATGGGCAGCAATCTCTTAGAAACAGTAGAGCTAAAAATCTACGGACTTTGCTCTGTAATTATGGGAGAACTATTGGGCCGATCAAAAAATGAAAAGCCTAATAAATAGGGCAACATTTTTTTATACAAAATACAGTCAGTCCAGAACTTCTAGCACTAATAATAAATGCACAGCAAGCTAGAGAGTTGACCCATCATCTCCAACAAATTTTGGAGATATATGTTATAAGCCGGGGTTCAGGCTTGAACCAAAAGGCAATTAAGCAGCTATCCTGCATGTAAAAAAAAAAAAACTCTCAAGTGTGACATGGGTAGTTAATCATTACGTTTGTATTGTACTGATGATGGGATTGAGTAAGAATAGGAACAAAAACAATACAATAATATCCTCTGCAGAAAATATCCCATTGGGATAGACGTATTAGTTTGTACTGATAGTGGTTTTCGTGCAAAAGAAGAGATGTAAATCAGTATCGCCACAGAAATACAAGCCTCATAAATACTCATCAGTGTTGATTGGAGTATTTTGACTCATATTAGTATGCATATAATTACCAACGTTGATTATATTTTCCATTTGTTTTTCGTAACATAACTTACTGGTTATGGCGCTGTCAGAGACAAGGACGCGTGGATGGCCCAAGGGTCGACTACAATGTTGCCCTCCAGACCAGGCACCGACTGTCTGCGTGAGACCATGACACGCTAATTGGTACAGCTTGAAATGTTGCCGGAGTGATATTTCGTTATGTTAGGTAACATTGGACATGAGCTATAATAGCAGTTGGATTAAGTCTAGTCACGTAGTCCGGCCCCTAAATATTGTGATGCGCGCAGCGTATAGCTCTGCACTCGCAGCACAAGCGATTGCGACATCGCTGACCGAGTTGATTGAAGCCTTGATTTTTTTTTAGCGTGCAAGGTGGTTGCGAAGAGCCGTGGAATCTGTAAAAAAATATTTACATGCAGTTGAAGAAAGTATACACTAGAATTTGACCTGTACCGACTGCTTAATCAAATGTAGAGTGAACTATTTACGAGGATATGACACTAATACCCAATTACTGTAAAAACATGTATTACTCTACAAAGCTCTGATCGCCAACGAATATTTCAAAGTTGAAATTGGAAATCAATTACAATTACTTAGACATTTCAATTTAATTCTCTTTCTTATTCATTCCGAAAACCGAAAATGCAGTTCGGTAATACGTCCAATGAAATTTTGTGTAGGACACAATAGCTTTTATTAGATAATATAATACCAGTACCGCTAGAGTGGGCGACAAGCAGACTCCTGTTGCAATGTCAATTTCCATTGCTTGCAATAGAGCCTGCTTAGATTTTCAGAATTGTGTTTTTATGTGGAGTGTGACCTATATGAGTCAACACTGATTGCATACGTTATGTCTCTAGTCATGACTTTCGCTGAAATATACAGTCGCTTGGGGCTTCTGGAACAAAAGTCATGATTCTTCAACACACTGGGAGCCGTGGACGGGATACTGCGATGTAAACGGTTGTGCAAGTGTGGCAGCCGCATACTCAATGTGACTGTATATTATCAAGTATCGACATACGGCAAAAAGACTCAATTTTACATTAAATTTAGACTTTTGCAGTCGGTATGTTATCTGCACTACAAGGTATTTAAAGCGCCCATGTTGCTTTCTGCATACTGTTCTAGGAGGCATGGACAAAGCGATGCTTTTCTTCTGTATCACTGGTTGAGAATTTTTTACGTGGACAGGTGATTTCTTGGTATTATTATTATTATGAAAACAAAAAAATATACTGTTTTCTATTCTCTAAGATGTTAAGCGCATCACGTATAGATTCTCGACCAGTCTAAGTACCGTCAACTTCAATCGCAAGCTACATATACATGTATCTAGCCGAGAACTGTGAGAACTCCACAGAAAGTGTCGCTATTCTTTTATGCATTGATCAGTAAGTTAACTAAGAAGGGTGAAAATATTTTCCAAGTCAGACAGCATATCTATGACCTGTAAGCAGTAAAAGTGTAAAACTGATTAAAGTTGTTCCCACCCGAGGCTATTTCAATTATATCTCACTATAGATGAAACAGAAGAAATTTTACGATTAATTATTGTTTCACTTACTTAAGTTTAACCTAAAGCAGAGCTTCTGACTTGACCTCCCCCGTCTAAGCTAACACCAGTCATCTAACTCTGACGAACTCCGTCTAACCTATTTCAGTAGTCCAATTTCTCTTGTGAATCTCGCATTTGAACGTCAGTAAAGAATTCGCACTTGTACCTTGATAAAGACTGAGAGACAAGAAAATACTGCTTGTACTGTTCTCCCAACAATTTACACGTCTTTTCTAAGCTCTACATCCCATAATTCACAGGTAATTCTGCCCTTCATAATCTTACACACATTTCCAATTTAACGTCGGCGTATCTGATTTTTTTTCTGTCTACTACGGGGCTCGTGGATATTGTATTGAATTATAGATTATTTTTTCCGGTATTTGATAGAAGAACTGTGGAACGTGCTGCGGTCGGCGCGCACTCTTTCATGTTGGAGAATGTTCGGTGACGAACTAGTCAGTTCGGCCGATGCTTCATACCCTGGCCAGTTGGGGTTTGGAATTCATTGCCAAAGGCTTTTTGTTGGATTTCCTTTAGCAGCCTTTTCCACTTTCCGGTGTTGCAAAGTGCTTCATTTGGGCTATGCTAGCTGTATGCGCACTACGTGGGGGCCGAGCGAGAAGTTTTATTAATAATGATTAAGTATATATATATATATTTTAGAATGGAGCTGTCCAAAACTACCTACTTTTTGCTCGTGTGCCATAATCCTATATAGCTACGCATATTACCTTATTAAAAACGTCATTCGCCACCAGCAAGGTGAGTATAAATATAGTGTGAAAAACAATGAAAATTGGTAGATGTGATGCTTGTAAAATGAACTTCTGTCTTCACTTCAAAAATAAATTTTTTTTCAAGAAGATAAAAGAGCACAACGATGGTTGAAATTCATTCCCGGATAATAAGAGATTATCTACCAGTTGAATATTCTCTGATCTAATATTGAAAGCGTAACGTGCAGAACGACGGATGTACGTACGTATTTAAGCACGAGCAGAATAATATTATAAATTTTCCTCATCTAATGCTAAAAGCGTTGCGCGTAGACGAACGGATCGAAGGCGGAGCGAATGGAACCATATGCAGTATTATTTTGTAGATATGGGAATTACCCAATTGCCGAACTAACTCTATTTCCAAAAAAAAAACAGTTATTATTTGATGGGATTATTATTTTCACCTATCCAATAATAGCTGTTTGTTTGGAAATAGAGTTAGTTCGGCAAGTGGGTAATTCCCCCATAGAAAAACTGTGAAAATTGATAAGTAACCAACGCTTAGGACTTGAGGGTTTTCTTTTCAAATAGGTTGAATTTTTTAAGCAGTGAAAAAGCATAGCTGTGGCTGGAGCTCCATCCATAAAAAATCAGCGCATCTCGCAAGTTGAATGTTCCTCGATCTATAGGGAAAGAGGAACGTACAGGCAGACGGGCGTATGGATAGAAGCACAAGCGGAATAATCCACTACTACACACAGAAGTGGAAATTCCACAGTTAATTGATGCTTCTACCCACTAAAACGTAGGAAAGCTCAGCAGCGCTTCTATACTTACCCTAGTTGACCAAACACAATCGATCTTCTAACCTATTTCCCTTTGTCTAAGTGGCGCCCGTCTCTTAACATGACGAACTCCGTCGTATATAACGCAGTCCGTCGCTGTAATACAAGTCGCCTAACCTAACTCATATGGTCCAACCCAACACACGATATTTATCCTCAAGCATATGCACGAAGCGAAGAGTGAAACGGGAGGACTTAGTGGAACTAAAATAAAACTTAGCCGTGACCGTATTTTGCCGAAGGATGTTACATCGACGAGTCGAAGTATTTGATGATGGGGCCTCAGGCCTTCGTATGTTGGGTTAATAAACCTTACAAAAAAACTAGAGCACTCTGAGAGCGCATACCTCGGCCAAGTGAATCAACGGTAGCAAAAAATTCAAATTGGCTCTGAAACCATAATTTTCTTCATATAAACTCTAAAATCTAATCATTTGTGCCCTTTCATATTATTAATAGCGTCTTCAATTTTCTTGAAGATCCGTTCATAACTTTTTGAGGCATACTGTTAACAAACGTTATGACAAACATGAGTCAAACATACAAACGAACAAACCGATCTGCACTAAAATTTGATCATTTATGTCTTTTAGCATTACTAATAACTCCTATAAATTTCATAAAGATTCATTCATTATATTTTTGAGTTATTTTGCTAACAAGCATATAAATAAAAACAGTGACAAACGAACGAACGAACAGGCGAATCATTACCAAAATTCGGTCATTTACTCTTTGTTATAAATCTAACAACTCATATTAATTTCATTAAAATCCATCCATAACTTTTTGAGTTATAGCGTCGAGAAAAATGAGGCAGACAAACAAACAAACAAACGGATGGACATATCTTCACCAAAAGTTAATAAACTGTTCCTCCTAACATATCTAACAATCCCTGCAAATTTTATCCAAATCGGTTCATAACTTTTTGAGTTATCTTGGTGACAGACAAACACACAAAGAGACAGACAAACACGACGAAAACATAACCTCCTTGGCGGAGGTAATAAGCAGCGTTATATTGTTGAAGCAAGAGAAACCTTAGGAACAGTTATTGCTCGAACTTTCTGTACTTGACGAAAACCATTTTACCTTATTTTGTGTATGGCTGCAGCTGAAGTAGCTGGTCAGTCAGGAGCAGTAGATTGAATGAATTAAGTCGAAAAAATGCGGTGACATGTTTAACTAGAGCACTCTGAGAGCGCATACCTCCGCCAAGTGAAGCAACGGTAGCAAAAAATTAAAATTGGCTCAGAAACCATAATTTTCTTTGTATAAACTCCAAAATCTAATCATTTGTGCCNTATTAACAGCTTGTCCAATTTTCTTGAAGATCCGTTCATAACTTTTTGAGTTATACTGTTAACAAACGTTATGACAAACATGAGTCAAACATACAAACGAACAAACCAATCTACACAAAAATTTAATCATTTATGTCTTTTAACATTACTAACAACTCCTATAAATTTCATAAAGATCCATTCATTATTTTTTTTGAGTTATTGTGCTAACAAGCATAAAATTAAAAACAGTGACAAACGAACGAACAAACAAACGGATCATTAGCAAAATTTGGTCATTACTCTTTGTAATATACCTAAAAACTCATGTTAATTTCTTCAAAATCCATCAATAACTTTTTGAGTTAGAGCGTCGAGAAAAAAGAGGCAGACAAACAAAAAAACAAACGGGTTGACATATCTTCACCAAAAGTTAATCATCTGTTCCTCCTAACATACCTAACAATCCCTGTATATTTCATCCAAATCGGTTCATAACTTTTTGAGTTATCTTGGTGACAGACAAACAGACAGACAAACACACAAACAGACAGACAAACAAACAGACAGACAAACACGACGAAAACATAACCTCCTTGGCGGAGGTAAATATGTTTTGTGGAGAGCACTGGGAACTGAATATGAAGGGTAAATAAGACTTCACTTCAAAGAAGAAGTTAAATTAGGGCGCGATACCCGTCCAGATTTCGCCGCTAGTACTGTGAAAGTTTCCACTTGCCTCCATAGCAATTTTCTATTGAGAATTGTTTATTATTCAATAACTATATATCCTCTTTATTTATTTATGTACTTGAGAGATGAAATTCGCAACTCACGGTGATTTTTCTGGATAAAGTAGTCAAAATACTCATAGGCTACTCGGCCACAGTTTCGTCGACGTGACGTCACTGATGACGTCACTTTATTCTATTAATTTCTCGTGACTCTTCCCGTTGCGCTTGAGATCTTTGCTTCCTAAGCACATCATTTACCTGAACGCATCGAATCTAACTTGACCCACCACAAAATGACTGGAATTTCGGACTGAAGAGCACAGGTTCGTATAGTTATGAAGCCGTGACAATTTCACGGAAATAGTTTCCTGCCTTTGAGTTTCATAAGAAAATGTTCTGCAAGTACAGCAGTTTTGAGCATAATCTCCTCAATCTGACTGAGTATAACTGCTCAAGTTAAACGTCAATTTTCTGTAGTATCAACACTTCAGATTTTATTTCTCATCTTTCATAACTCTCTAGTACTCTAATTTTTTATATATCTGGAATAAGAAATTGTTCTGGCTCTCAAATGCTTAATTTCGTGCTCTAATTTCAGCTGTGGATCTCGTAAAGGTTCCGCCAGCAAAGGAATCGTATTTGTACGTTGATGAAGTCCTTCAGATGCAGCAAACAAAACTAAAAAAAATACATATGTATATATATATGTATATAGTAGTTTAACTTTTCATAGGTACTTCTCGCATTACTCTTCATCCATAGAAACTTTGTGTAAGCTCTGTTTTCAAAGTTGGTAGAAAAATAATTTAACATTTCATAAACTTTTGGGGCGGCCGATCATCCAATGATCAAGTTGAGTATCCGATCATCAAGTCGGGAGTGCGATCAGGCTATCGAGCTACTGCTCAAATTTCCTCCCATCTCATCTTTTTTAGTTCATCAGCTGATTTTTCTTCAATCATTTTTCTTAATGACGGGCCAAAAAATCAACTAATCTTCGGATCAACCCACCAATCGACTAACAAACTGCGCATTATTATAGTGAATGTAGGATTGGGGTTCCGTTGGAACTGTAGATGTAGTGATGGAGTGTGTATTAAAAAAAACGCGGGTTTCTGCAAGTTGCTGTTGTTCTTCTTGACAAAAATGACCTTATTCTTCATGGACGATGCGCTGACGAGAGTCACTATTGAATCATCTCAAATAAGATTAACAACAGTAGGAACTACTGCTCATATCAGAGAGTCAAGAATGTTCTAACAACCTTCTATCTAACAGTCACGCTCAGTGCGATGATCAGTACGACTGGGTGCTAAGTAGTGAAACTTCATTTGCTCCAAAAAAAAATTACCCGTTCCAGTAAAATTTGACACGATGTACGGGACAGTTATCTCATTTCATTTTTAGGCTTGCACCTACTTGTCGTCCATAGATAGGCTCCTATATGTAGCTATATAGCGGCAACGTCATCAGCGTTCGGCATGACTACAGGGCATGAGAGAAGGGGCTTACTCTCTCCAATTCTCTTTAACATCTTCATTGACAGCATGCACACCCATCTGAACGCAGCTGGAGTGGGGTGTCACATTAATGGTCACGCAGTAAATGCGCTCAGTTATGCTGATGATATGGTTTTTGCTTCTCCCCATGCTAGTGGACTGCAAAAATTTGTCTCAATATGCGAGAGCGAAGCCAGCAAGCTGTGTTTTGAATATAATACTGTTAAAACCGTTTGTATGTACATTAAACCTAGGAGAAGTAACCTGCCCTACGATACAGTTACTCTACTTAATGGTGTCGATCTCACTTATGTAGACAGCTTCTCTTACCTGGGTCATAAAATCACCGATGATTTTCGTGATAACCAGGCTATGGAGGAAGAAACGCGAAAGCTTCTCGCAGTGGGCAACGTGCTAATCAGAAAGTTTGGTCACTGCTCGGATGACGTTAAATGCCAGCTCTTTCGAAGCTACTGCTATCCCTTCTACTGCAACTCACTTCGGTCTAACTTTAAGCAGAAATCGATAGGACGCCTACGTGTTGCCTATAATGACATTTCGGCGCCTGATGAATGTGCCGAGGGCAACTGGTGCAAGTATGATATTTGCTCAAAAGTATACAGATTGTCTCAGAGTCAGGGCAAGAAAATGCCTCTGAGCCTCCAGCCCAGGACAGAAAATCTGATAACGCCTTACTCAAGGTGATCTGTTACGGTCCTGGCTACAAACTATCTAACATGTATAGCCGGTGGCAGCCCATACTATTTCCAAGCAGGGGCCAAATAATGGGCCGCAATGCAGTGTAGTTTGTAATGATGGTTTTACCTGATCTTATTATGTAATGTAACTTTAGTATTAAGCTGTCTCCTGTGTACCATGTTCCTATGTGTAACTAATAAAGCATATTATTATTTACTCCTGAAACACGCACATTAATTTATTTTGTGCTACTCACTAACTATTTATTATTAATTTTCTTGTTACCCGCGCACCTTAGAGTATTCACGTATTCGAACGCGAAGCTGCTATCAGTCTCTGGCTAGCTAAAAAAGTATTTCCCTGCAATACTGCTCAGATCAGTAATCAAATAGTACTGTAGATAATAATTCACACATTTTAAACTAGTTTGATAGATAGTGATATTGTCGTTAGCAATGCGTCGGATGACGGTGATGAAAGTAAGAACGTGCTGGGAACGAGCCGTATTTTTTATGTGATTCTTGAACACGAGTGAATTACACGCCGATATCAAGCAACAATTGCTTTATCACACTGGCGACACACACATCTATGTCTCTTGTAATGGAGTCCACGGTCGAAGATTTCGACGAAGACGACAGTGATAGTGCTCTGCCTTTCCACCCTAATGGCATTAAATTTGGTTTAAACAATTGGGGAGTTTTCGAAAAATAATGACGAGGAAGCGATGAAAATGTGTTTGATCATAACTGTGACTGAGATAGATGTAGAAAAAGTATCATCTCAGATGTTACTGGCATTGAGTCTAGCTGCTGCACCTACAGAGGTTGGGTAGAAGCTTGCATTCTTGTTTGACCAAACCTTTCCTAACCTAGTATAAACCTGTATGCGTAACCTGTTCTAACTAATCAATTCTGAACTAACCTAATCAAGCGCATAGTCTATGGTAGGCCATTAACTATACAATGACCGAATTTTTATCAATGCCGAAACTGTAGGCGATGGCGCAGCACTGGGCAGGTGGCGGCAGGCTGCCGGTGAGAGGAGGCAGGCAGGTACAGTAGAGCCACTCGGGCACCGAGAGACGACAGCCGCCGCTACATCGGTGCGGGTCACACCGAGCCTCGGACTGCTGACCTTGGACGAGCTGGTCAAAGAACTTTCTGCCGTTTCTACATTCTTGACGAGTGGCTTAGGGAAAGGAGGAGCTAGTTGAGGGGCTGCTGCAGGTCGCGTGTGTGGGAATGCACGGTGATAACACGAACATGGGCCCGCAATTGCGGCCCTAATGCGTGTGTGATAATTTGCACACTATCGCTTAACAGGCCTTCACCTCTTGACTACAAACTCAAGAAAGGACACTTAACTGATACATAGCACAAGAAGCTTTGAATGCTACTAAATAAAAGGTACTGAACCGAACGCTATAACCAAACCCCTTCAGCAGAAGTAATGAAATTACAACTGAAAGACTGGATAACAATTCTTAATTGAAAGCAACATGGCAGACAAATGCTATATAATCAAAAATCCTAAATGGAAGCACACAAATGACACTGAAGACACTGAACTGAAATCTAGTATGAAAATCTTGAAGGTAAAAAAGATTAGGACATCAACCTGGCGACAGAACCACGGACCTACGTACTAGTTGTGTTCCTTATCAAAATGCACGACTGCTCTGTTCCGATGCTTGCTATTCATGAATACTTTCAGAACGCCTATTTGACGTGGTACTTCGAGCGTTCCTGAAAAGTTTACCTAAGAAATTGCACGCACGGTTACCACATACCAGTGTTCATTCATTTTGATCGTTACTCTAGTGAATACGTAGCATCCAAAGTCAACTTCGGTAATTAAAATATACCTACAAATTCACCTTGCCCTTCATGCACCAATATATATCATATCCTTGGAGTTTTTAGAGTTGTTTAGCTTTCGAATGACTTCTGCTTATTTTCGCAACAACTTTAACTGGGAGGGCACGAGTTGGCTGCAAACTTGATAGTTTCGGCAGTCCGATGTGTTAGCGAAAATTTTTTCGCATGATGTTAGTCAAACAACTGCAGTTATGCTATCATTTAGTTTCCATATCCTTGCACTTTCATCGAAATGTGTTGTCAGTTCATCTGAGACCCTTAGACACATGTCTCTCTACTTTGAGTAGCTCTCCCCAGGAGATATGAATGTTTATTGATCATTGCTCTTATTATCGTTGTTAACGATACCTTTCTGGGTTTCTAACATTACTGCATGTATGTACAGTGCCTCCCTTTCGTCGATGCCCTCACATTCATTGCTATGCCTTCATAGTTATGTTGGATCTGCTGTAGGACGTATAAGTGAGTCACTGAATATCCATACGAGTTTCGTAGTAGCACTTAGTGAACAGGTCTTGTGCCTAGGTCGAGTTCTTTATAATATTCCATTAAATCACATAGAATAGTAGAGAAATAAATTCACCCGTTCGGATCTACAAGTATTGCATGATACTGTTCAAGTTTCTCCCGTCTATAAAGCAACTGTCAAACATGTCTGATCTTGCCAATGGCCAAGGATTATACAACTCAAAGGAATACCTGACTTGGAGAAACTCAGAGGTGGTTAACCCTGTGCTCGGCACCTGGCTAAATATAGGATCTATTCGTTGCGCAATTTCTAATGTAGGCAATCATGAGGCACGCAAGCGATGGATTTTCGGTACTGCGCAATAACCAAATTTTGCGATAAGGAAGGTAGTCATAAGCCTACTGAAATGATGAGGTTATTGAGCACTTAGCCTGCTAATTTTTGAATGTAATGCGAGGTACCAACTCTGCTGTTAACTCACTACGTCTACCTGCATGCAAGGGCCTCTGGTCATTTTCTTGGGTCACGATTTTAGTGAAGGTAGAGGAAAGTAGACTTTTTGTAGGAGAGCAGCGACCAGTGTGTAAATTCTTATTGTAATTGAAAAATATGACGATGCTGGTGCTCAAATGAGATTTTCAAAATTAAAAGCATTTGGCATTCGGGGTTTCAGACTATCAAATGTCATTGCAAAAACTGTTACGGTGCCATTGATAACGTTTCAGTTCATTTCTAAATCTTGCCACAGAAGGATTGGTATATTCACTTTTTTAAACTGCGTCACTGGACCGTACTTCTTCACAGCGTAAGCAACGCAAATAGTAACACGCATCATTATTTAAATTATAGCGAGTGCGCTCATATGCAGTATTTTTATCTTCACTGGAAGATTAACTTCTCAACAGCCTGCAAGCTTTCACTAAGAAAACAATTTGACATTCACTGCGTGGTGTTTGTACAGTGAACAGTTACACTGCAGAGCGGTGGGCACATATGGAGGCCAGACGGCCATGGAAAGGACTCCACAGTGAAAGGAAGGGCAGCGAAAGAGAGGGAAAGTGATGCGTGCCACGGGAGGTGGGCACGACTGCATGATGCACCCCGCAGAGCTGCCAACAGCGAGCCACAAACTGTATTGCACCGCGCTCCATTAGAATGTGCCGCAAACATGCTACTTCTATTTTTTCAGTTACTGACGCTTGAAGTCTTACGAAGGATCAAAATTTAGCTAGCAAAAATTCATTGTAGTAGTTACATAACACGTGTTTTACTGCTCTGCAGAGACGCGAACAACGTTATCTTGAGATAATATTGTTGCATTAACTAACGAGAAACGAGTGGCGTGTCTTGCGTTAGCTAAAAATACTACTGAAGCTAGGTATGGACTATGTGTAAGATAGAAAAAACCTTCGCAACATTACGTCCATATCATTTAAACTCACGCATGTTCCATAATAACGAGCGCATGTTATCGGCGCGATTATGTTAATGTCCACATTGTTGCTAGTTAGATGGGTCACACTCGTATTGTTGAAGTGGAGCTGCCCCTGCTGCATTCCGCTGTACTACTATTTTGCAGTTACTTTCACACAACACCTTATGCTACTCCTATACAAGTGGTCTACTTCTGAGAAAATTAAAAACGTATGTGGAAAAGCGCAAGGAAACGAAATTGTTAGTGCATTCACAAATAGTGTAAATATAGGCATCTACATACATGTCGGATACCCACGATATCTGCTACCTTTGGACAGAATTTATGAGTTTTCCAGATGGTGTAATGCTTATAATGAATGCACATCGAACTGTTGAAGAGCATCCCAGACGTGGTGGCAGAGATATTTAAGCGGGGGAGTAATCAAGGTTTCTATAGGGTACACGCCGTATTTCATGCGTCATTTGTAAGAGAAGAAATTGTACTTTGCCAAAATATTTTTTTTTTACCAGCCTCTAACTCCACAGGAGTCATATTCGCTTTATAATCATAAACTGGAAGCATCACTACCCGACCCACAGCCCACGAGCAATATTCTCTTCTCAGCAACATTGATCGTTTAATATTGCTCCTCTGAACAACTCGGGCCTTTCTCTTTCAGAGCCGGGCTTTCAAATTGCTTTTCGTTAATGTTATGCCGATAAAAATCTCGGAGTCTCCTCCATCGGAGCTCAGCCCGGGCACAGACCTTCCACGTAGCAGAAAGCAACTGACCTTTCTTTCATTTCCGTCGGGTGACCGTAAGAGGAAACATTACGACACCTTTCATTTTCTTAGTCCGGCTTCATTGATCTCTGCTTCTGTCATTGTGTAGTGGAGAGAGCCTTTGCCTATGTACTTATGCTGTCGAAGGTCAAGATGGAGATTCGTGTCTGGCAGTTGGACTTCAATGCATACTGACCGCAGAAAATTGAACTCAGTGGGTAGAAATTATTATTCCTGTGGTATATTGGCGTCACAATGATGCAGTGAATAAATACAGAATGTCTGGATCGTGATTTCGGTGATGCGTTACAATTAGAATAATACCTTATGTTACGGGAGTGACGTAAATAACACCTCTCGCAAAACTCATTCAAACTTATTGGTGAAGCTTCACATCACGCTAATGTCGCTATTGGAGGAGAAGAAACTCACTTCATGGCAAACCTAGCTAGCTACTGCGTCCAGGGTAGCGTGAATATTACGAGTACTGGTCCAAATGAAGTGCCTTTTATGCCCCGTTTATTCTTTAATTTAAAAAGTTGAAGAGCTCCGAACAAGTGAGTGGTGCAAGTTACAAGAGCGGTCATTTTTGCTCGAGTATGAACTCATTCGCATTATTACTACGGCTGTCAATGTAGTTTTGCCCAACCAATGTCCAATAGTATCCATTTCCTATACTGCTGAGTGTTCGGGGGGGGGGGGTCTAGGGCGTAGATTGTCATTCGCATCTCAGTCACGGCTCTAAAATCCCGTGACCCTTTCAACCATGCCGATATAATGTGTTTCGGCTTCGTCAATCTTCTGGCTTCTTTTTCGAAGAGGTTTTCAGTGACGTATTTCTGCTTGTGACGTACATTCATGACATTAAGAGCTGCTTACTTGGTTTGAAACTACTGCTCATAAGTGCAAAGGTTTTGCTATTGTTATTAGCTGTCTCTTCATAGCCTTTGAGAAGAAGTAATAGACAGGGAAATTAATTTTTGAATGACTTTATATTATCTGGTCTCTCAGAGGGTACCACTCATCTCTCATAAGAGAGGTTATGACTTGGGTTATTGGCATACCAAATCAAATAACTTACTCGACATGTAGCCACTTTGAGACACATCGTGCATCCTGTTACAGAAAGCTGATTAACCGTTTGCTTTAAGTTGTACTACATAACTAGAGCACTCTGAGAGCGCATACCTCCGCCAAGTGAGCCAACGGTAGCAAAAATTCAAATTGGCTCTGAAACCATAATTTTCTTTGCATAAACTCCAAAATCTGATCATTTGTGCC
>LQNS02000231.1:5160927-5173571 GCA_001587735.2 Parhyale hawaiensis
ATATATTATATATATATAAATGCAGATATTTTAAGTGCAATGCGCAACCTCAAGAAATTAAAAAAGAGCTTAAATATTTTACACACACGTTGTTTGTATCATAACACAACTTTTGACACAACAGGCAATAAAAAATTCTGAAATTTTTTTTTCGATCCACCCTAGCGTAGATTGTCAGTCACATCTCAATCACGGCTCTGAAATCCAGTGACCCTTTCAACGATGCCGATATAATGTGTCCCGGTTTCGTCAATCTTCTGGCTTCCTTTTCGAAGAGGTTTTCAGTGACGTATTTCTGCTTGTGAGGTACATTCATGACATTAAGAGCTGCTTACTTGGTTTGAAACTACTGCTCATATGTGCGAAGGTTTTGCTACTGTTATTAGCTGTCACTTCATATCCTTTGAGAAGAAGTAATAGACAGGGAAATTAATTTTTGAATGACTTTATATTATCTGGTCTCCCAGAGGGTACTACTCATCTCTCAAAACAGAGGTTATGATTTGGGTTATTGGCATACCAAATCAAATAACTTACTCGACATGTAGCCACTTTGAGACACATCGTGCATCCTGTTACAGGGAGTTGATTAACCGTTCGCTTTAAGTTGTACTATATCATGACCAATTCCCCTAGAGGCTGGTTCATACACGAGTAAAATTTACGAGTTTCATTAGCTATGCCTCTGAATGCATTGCGCGGGGCCTGCTTTAATTAGCGTAAAGATTTTTAAATTGCTATACGTTCCAATTCTGACGGGATATCCGGAACTGCTCTAGCAACGTCAGTGAAAAAAGTGTGGCTTGATGGCTAACAGTTCAATAACTTGTTTTTGTAGACACTCAGGTATATTTACGAGGATTCTACAATACGCAAGGACAATAGCTAACAGAATTAGTTGCTTTGATTACCGTGTGAACCTTGATCAACGATTGTTTCACTATGATAGCATTAGTCTGTCATGCGGTTAAAGACAAAGAGCTCTTGTGTACTTTGACAATTGCGATGCTGTCCCGACGGCCGTCGGTAGACTATGCCATAGTGCACACACTCGCATTTGTGAGCCCTGAGGCGGTACGGAGCCGACAGCTCACCTGAGCGCTGGCAGAAGGACAGGTGGCCGCGACCAACGGACGTGCTCTCTGCCGCGTAGCTGTCGGTGTCAGTTGCGCGCGGTCGCCGCGCCCCTGGCCAGTTCGGGGCTGAATAGTTTGGCTGGATGACCTTTCCGTTTACTATGTTGGTTGTAGCTGAAACACTTTATTCCGAGACGTTGTTGGGAGTGCTTTTCGTTAAAGTGATTATTTCTGCCTCAAGCTACAGTTTGGTCAGCGGTTGGTTCACTTCGAGTTCAGTCACAGTTTATGGTTAAGCCAACAGATTAATTTCTCTTCAATTTTAGTTTACTTTTCAAGCCAGAGCCAGAGCGATGCCGGTATGTTATAGTGTGTTATTGTACTGTAATTATCAAATCCTTAACCGTGCGCATATATATCACATGTGAATATGAAAGCTGAGTGCACTGCATTCCTGCCCAAACACTACCCTTCAAGTCTACCGTCACAATTCAACACTCAAGTCTTAAACTCAATGCTATGAATACTAGTGATACAGTACACATATACTGGCCCCACAACGTTAATATCAGCAACACAAATGCTCGTGTGGGTGTAATGAAAGTGAGAAGTCATACTTTCCGATAATGAGAGGCTCTCTGTCTCGCCGTTTCTCGTTCATCCGCCACCATGTCAAATCTGAATATGGCCCCGGGTACACGACAGTATTACTTTTAATGCATAATTCATATGGCACTAGTACACACCACCATCATGTATAGTTAGTGCTCTGGGACCACTTCCACGGACTTTCGTATAACCTAGCACACTGCTGTGGCCTGAGCAGCTAGTGCTGATGTTATTAGAAACTGAGCTAAAGCTTCCTACTTCCCATAGAACTGTGACCTGCTCAATGGATAGCTTTATTCCTCACTAGAGTGCCCGCGCTATCAAAAATGACAGCAAGGAATTTGTGATGAGTGATGGCCCTTCCTCATATTTTCGTTACTAATATGCTTCTGAACGATATGCTACAACAGCATACTGAAATTACTGTAGGAAGAAGTGAGTGCTCTCTCTCTCGCTCTGTTTCCATTTATATGAGCTGCCCTGTCCTTCTAATCCTTCTCATGGATATCGTTAGAAAATAAATCATTTCATACTAGCAAGCAGTAAAGCATCACTGAATTTAATTATATTCCCCGCCGCATAGCCTATATATCTGATATGGTTGAAAATTAGTACGTCGACATTTTGCGCTGGGATAAAAACTGCTTCGTCAAAGGAAGAAAGCAAGCTGGAAAATATAACTATACTGTGTCTACTGCGCCGTGAAAAATTTCTTCTCTTGTGCATCATTGACCATTTGCTCAATGTGTACGTCGTGAACTGATAACAAATTTGCTCGTAGATTGAATTGATGGAGAAGGTAATATATTATCAGACTATTGCAGAGCTAGGAAACGTTGTACATATCTTCATTGTTTGCATTTCAGCTTTAGCTGAGCAAGAACTCCATCAATTAAAGGGGGAATTAGAATCCAACATTGGCCATCTTCTGCAACCTGGTCTAATTTTTGCTGATCGATCTGTATCAGAGCTCAACATAATTACAAACTATGCAACCATGCCGGTTTTCCTCCTATGTCGTTAAGAGGGTGACAGGATGCCTACAAACATATAAATGTATAGATACACGACGGTGTTAATATATTAGTTTGATGTGTCAACGTCTTACCTACAGGGAAATAATTTCTTTACACATTTATAGTGTGCCATATATACAGCAAAGTTGCTGAAAGAACAAATTCCACCATTTTAGTTAAACTGAAGCCTGCGATTTTAAATATAAGGAAAGCTCGATCAAGTTGATGACAGACTTGCAGGAATCCTGAGATGTTTCTGACATAGCTCTTTGAGAACATATTGTACCAGCTGGAACCTGAAGAAATTCTACAGAACAAATGAATGTTGTTCAATGATACCCCAGACCCGTATCATCCTAATTTTACCCTATCTCATACTGATGGAACCTGTGGTAATTTTACAGAACAAAATAATTGTTCCTCAATGATGATGCTGTCGGACCCGTATCATGCATACGAAGGTTGAGAAATGTTCCAAGTCAGGTAGTGAATCGTCCACCTAAAACCTGCGCACAGTAACTAACAGCTTAAATTTGAGCTTGTCTCCTTCGCCTGTTGAATTCTTCCCAGGTCGTATCAAGGAAACCTCATGAATCGACTATTTCTTCCCCAATATAATACTGTGGGAAGCGTCACAGTCGTACTAATTAAAACTGAGGACTAGCAGAATTATGATATAGCTTCGTTCCTAGAGTCGCAGGATTACCTAAGCTGGTCTGTTAGTAAGTTGTTATTGTCACTTAAAATATTATATTAATAAACAATAATCATGTCCCGACTTGCTTACACATTTATTATTTGCCTAATTTCAAGAGAAAATGTTTAATTCCCATGCATATGAACAACTCTTATCAAACCGAATAAAATGAGAGTAGAATCCACAATCTGCCCAATGACAAATCGAGATAATTTACGGGAATAATGTAATTTTTTTAGAAATAGACGAGATATTACATAAAGTGGTATTACGTCCAGATCTTAACCCTGTGTTACTCAGGAAGTGTTGTTTTGCTACAATGTTTCTCTCTTCTTTGCGGGAGAGACAGCCCTGCTGGCGAGGGATCACAGCCTGAGGAAGCCAAGTGTAGAATACATACTAGCTATATCTTTTGCTCACTGCCGCAGTTTATCTATAAAGTAGACCATCACGGAGCTTTTCAGGTCGGAGATGACGCCAAGGCTCATCTGTACACAAGCTACATTTTAGCGACATCAGGAAGCGACCTCAGTGTACAAGACCAGGTTCCCCAAATGCCCCATCAATACCGGTTGTACACATAGGCAGTCGCATCACCGGCGGCCAGACCGCCCCTCCTTTCAGTTCCTGCTCTGAGATTTGCACGTTTTTCTTCTTGAACCCCACGAGTTGTCTGACTGAGCGGCAAAAACTCCAAAGGGCTTTGGTGTGTCGGTGGTGGACCGACTCAGGCGACCGTTTCATTGAAAGTAAAAGTAAAAGAGAACTCTGGATCTGGTGCAAGGTGCCCGAGCGCAGGAAGTTTCCCCTCCCGACAGTCTGCTGCTGATAAGTTAACAGAGATTAAGTGGATAGGAAATGTTCATCAGTTGCGTAGCTCGCAATCAGCGCTGGATGATGGAACTCATTGTACCCGTAATGGGGAGAGTGGGTGTTCATTTTCGTATCTGAAAAATGGTTAACAACTTGTCGGTTTCACTCTAAAGAGGCATTCATTTTTTATTCACATCGGGAAGTCCCATTGTATTGATTCTGTTTTTATTGAAGTTGAGCGTGACATTGAACGTACGGTTAAAGTGTGCCTGTATACGGTTGTGTATGACTACAAGTTACCTACTATGTAGTATTACGCTCACCTTGCCGAAATTTTTCTTATGAAGATCTCTAGTACATCAAAAGCGCCAAGCAGCAATGTTCCCGAGTTTAATTGATAAAGCAGTTTATTTTGCTGGAGAAAATGCTGTCTGTAAGGAAAATGTGTCAATTCAAAATTATTGTGAAAACTAAGAGCCGAAACGGGTCAAGCAAAGTATCAACATGTGTCTACACATAATTGAAAGTGAGTCTTTTGATCTTACAGTGAGGCATTTTAACTTTCCAATGTTAAATGTGTTACTAACAATCAAGAAAATAATATCAGTACACGATAAATAAATTAAATGCCAAAGCAGAGATGACTCAGAAACGTCCAAAAGATACCTTTCTAAGCAACAAGTGAACGTCCAAAATATACCTTTCTATGCTACAAGTGAAACGCATTTCAGGATTGGCACCAGCAGTAAACACTGATTTAACAAGTTGACGGTTTCTCCAAAATTATTGACTACTCTTGCTTTCGGTTAATTTGTGGCAATTGTAGATAACTTTTGGCAAATCTTTCCAAATCCATAGCACTGCACATGGTATTCGCTCGGTTTATACGAGTACAAAAGCCCATCGCAGCAACAAAGTTTATAAAAGCAGGAGGCTGCCTGAGTATAACTTTCCCTGCTCTATTCTTGGCATTCAATACCCAAGTTGAAAGTTCAAGATATGGAGTCGTTAATTAAATTAGGGTAGAAAATTTGGGGCTGATGTAAATATTCAGTGTTACTTTACCTTACCTCTTCAGACGAGGTCCAGGTGGCGATATGTACGCTACCCATCTTGCGCAGAGCTGATGCTGCAGTCCGTGACCAGCGGGATGGCTAGCAGCGAGTTATCTTCACAGTTCAAGTAGCCGCTGACAACAGGTTTATCTGACACTTTCAGTAAGTATGCGTCCAGTAAGTTTTCAAATTTCGCAGTCTCTGTACCGGTGACATTTCAGAGGTAACGTGTTAAGTTATTGCACAAAAACAATCGGTGGTTTCTGTCACAACGCTTAGCACGAGTGTAGTTCATCTACATAGTTGAAGGATGGTACAACAGTTTATCTCTATGGCGATGTGGTTTTCATATGCTTCATCGATGCGCTTCGCAAAGTGACGCAGTGCACATATTGGAGGATCGGCTTTTAAGACGTTCAGATGCACACAACAAAATGGTTGTTTGCCATTAAGCAAAATTAGTTAACTGTAAACTACCTTGTCATTTGAATTTGCGTCAATGCACATTGTCGTTTGTGATGTGAAACCAGGTGTTTTTTCTCGTAAAGAACATACTTTTCGGCGTGTACCGTGGATGAAAAGTATTATGTGTAATATATACATATATATATATATATTCATTAGTTTTACGCCGGTTTATTAATTGCAACTACTTAGTTCGAGAACTTCTGTAAACGGTCAAAAAATATTTAAATCGTTAGTATTCGAACATCTCTGAGAAAAGTGTCTCGCTGATAAATTATCAATTTAACATTTAATGAAATGCTCACTTGTTGATATACCGCAACAGTCCTTACATTATATTTTTATCAATGTTGTCATAGATAATGATTATGTCGATAAAAATTAGAAATCAGCTACCATGACTGGCAAACAGATAATTTCGCCGTCACTATCATCTTATTCTATACAGAAGCACAGACATGGACCCAGAGCATTATTAAAAGATTCCCTCTACAGCTTCCAACAATATAAATTCTCTGTTATATGTAATAATTTTTTTTGGCCTGAGAATGTAAGCACCCAGACCGGTTTGCGTCCGTGCGGAAGCCAAGTGCTAACTTGGTCGGCCTCTTCATACTTGTAAAAAAAAGACATAAGAAATGAGGAAGTTGCCATCTCAGGTTTGAAGTAAAAGCGAGAGAGTGCTTGGCCGTAATGCCTGGGATACAAGTTTCAATTTGACACTCTTTAATTGGTGCAGAATGTTCCTTTCTCGGAGTGCAGCTGCATGTTGATGATATTCATACCAGGAAATTAGGCTATAAATTTTCTTTTGCAGACTGCAACTTTACCGTCTTTTCATTTTTGTGGCTGATGTGAGCGTGCCGAGATTTGCCAACGGTAGACCATACGCTCTTGAATTTTGTGTTAAAGGTGCCGGAATCGAACGACGAGCCAGCCGACCGATCTTTGTAGTAACCGACGTGCTGGGTCAGCAATAATTATTGCTTAGTGTGCAGAGCTGCATGGGGGCACTTACCTGACAAGGAATGTGAGGGTAGGGGGCGTGGGTCGTTGAACCTTCCGTTTCGGCAACATAGTTCTTAACGACCAGTGATCGGCTGCAGCTGCACTTACTCCTCTAGGGCCAGTTGGCCTATATCTGCTGCACACACCAGTGTGTGTGTGAGTTTTCCAGTGGATACTACAGTCGAAATTGACTTTACAATTTACTTTATCTTTACCTTTGCACTATCCACTCTAAACAGACTGTTAGGAATCTTAATACAGCGTACACAGTACAAACTTCTTATGTCGAAAATTGCTTCAGCCTTCCAATGCACTTCAACAACATTTTTAATTGTGAAATACAACTGTAGTAAACTCAAAACAAGTGACGCCTTCAAGTCATAGCAAACCTCATCTCACGTCACCAGAGGACCGCATATGTAAGAGCGCAATTATATAAGGACATAAGTACAGATCTAGGACGCGACATGCGCTATTGCCCTACTTAACCATAAACAACTTCTTTCATCAATGACGCATATTGCGCGGTCAGGCTACAAATAGCAATATAGTAAAAACTCCTAGAAGACCAAGGTTGCGATCCATTATCACAGCTGGTTCACAAAGAGAATGTGTCTCATAAGCGACCTTGCTGGTGCCTGACATAACAGTAGTTCCATCAGTTTTGTTAACTATAACAAAGTAGCAGCAACTACAAAAACTTGCTTTCTTAATGTAAGTTTCTAACATTTTAGTAGCTTATAGAGAATTCACGCAACACTGCGACCGAAAAAGTTGTTTTGTCTGTTTAACCACCAGAAAAGTAGACCGCTAATAACAGCTGAAGTGCTCCTAACTGATAATTTACTTCTATTTCCGCTCTAATTGTTCTATATTAGTTGAATAATTCATCGCATGTTTTCACGTTGCTGAACAACTTCCAGTTCTCTCAGAAGTCCGATGAAGGTCCTGTTCATGTACTCTCTATTCGCTTCCCGTCATGGTTTTAGGATGACAGCCAGTATTATCCCGAGAAACAGTGGAGATGGGCATCACGTGGGGCCCAGGAGGGAAGAACATTGGGGCCCCATGTGGGAAGCCCATATCGGTCCCAGCTCATTTTGTAAAAACCGTTTCTGAATGGATGCCATGTGGGAAACCCAACGTTTGCCCATGCATATCTCAGCCGGACCCCATGTAGCGCAACCCACATGGGCATGAGGTAGGATGTTACCAACGGGGCCCATGTGGGAAGCCTATAAGTGTCCTAGCTGGGATGTGCTTGGGTAAGTGTTGGGTTTTCCACATGGGATCCATTCTAAAACGGTATTTAAAAAAGGAGGTGGGACCCATATGGACTTCCCAGATGGGCCCCATTGGAAACATCACTCCTTATGGGCACGAGAATGAATGTTCCCAATGGGGCCCCTCTGGGAAGCCCATATGGGTCCCAGCCACTTTTGGTATCTCGTGGGTGACCCAGACTATGCCCAGCATACGCCAGAAGTTTCCCATGAATTGCCCACTAAATTCTATGCCTAGCCTGGGATCGAACCTACAGATCCTACTTAGCTTACACAGACGCCTTAGCCCACTCAGCCACGGAGACCTATTTACATGACACGTCAGATTAGTGGTAGAGCTAAAGCTCGGTATATATTTTTGCGGTATACGTTATATCATACATTGTAACTTGAAGACAAGGTGTATTTTCATGTTTTGATGACGAACTGTATCTTAATACAAGATCCAAAACACTAGCCAGAGCCAATATAGGATGCAGCTGGGCAGCCAATTCGTTACCCACGTGGGAAACACCATATGTTGCCTATCATGGGAAATCCCTTATAAGTGTGATGTGGGAAGACCCACTAAATTGGTAATATGGGATACAGCTGGAAAGTCCATTCGCTACCCATGTGGGTATCACCATATGTCACCCGCAATGGGAAAATCCAAAGGAACCCACGTGGGCCTGATGTTACACTGTATAGTATGTCTGTTACACTGTATAGTATGTCTAGTTCTACATTTTCTCTATTTTCTTATCATATCATAATGTGCACTGTAATTCTAACTGCATTGTCTTTAGACTTATTTTTACTTCCTGGAATAGTACAGGCAAAGAGAAAGTGAGAACTTTTTCCGATCGACCAGATATAGAAGATTTAAAGTGTAGGGTGAAAAGAGGGATAAAACTTTATGGACATTGGCACGATTGATCACAATTGATCAAGGCTTCACTCAGCCTTAGCCGACTGTTTTCTGTACGCTACCATTCATGCTCTCAATAGAAAAGTCTATAACTTCTTCTCGCGATTCTCTTTTCTCTGGCCAACTGTATTCTGCAAACGGTACTTCAAACTCCCAAGAAACCTATTTTGCTTTAACTCTGTGTAGCCTACGTTTCTCTTATCATCTCATTACCTCCGCTAAGTAAGTTATGTTTTCGTCGTGTTTGTCTGTCTGTCTGTCACCAAGAAAACTCCAAAAGTTATGAACCGATTTGAATGAAATTTACAGGGATTGTTAGGTATGTTAGGAGGAACAGATGATTAACTTTTGGTGAAGATACATATGTCCATCCATTTGTTTGTTTGCCTGCGTCATTTTTCTCGATGCCATAACTCATAAAGTTATGAAGTGATTTTGATGAAATTAACGTGAGTTGTTAGGTATATAACAAAGAGTAGATGACCAAATTTTGGTTATGGTCCGTTCGTTCGTTCGTTTCTCACTATTTTAATTTTATGCTTGTTAGCACAATAACTCGAAAAATAATGAATGGATCTTTATGAAATTTATAGTAGTTGCTAGTAATAGTAAAAGACATAAATGATCAAATTTTGGTGCAGATCGGTTGGTTCGTTTGTATGTTTGACTCATATTTGTCATAACGCTTGTTAACAGTATAACTCAAAAAAGTTATGAACGGATCTTCAAATAAACTGAACAAGCTGTTATTGATGTACAAAGGCACAAATGATTAGATTTTGGAGTTTATGCTGAAAAAAATTATGGTTTCAGAGCCAATTTGAATTTTGCTACCGTTGGCTCACTTGGAGGAGGTATGCGCTCTCAGAGTGCTCTAGTTCATAATGCGAAGGCATTGTGCCAGTGACTCAGCAGACCATAATTATGTATAACTCTCTGATGCTAGTGCTTAGTACTATTCTTAAGTTAGTTTTAATCATGAAAACCTGTAGGCGCTGTGCCCTACTCTTGTTGGACACAGTACCTTATTAGAACAATAAATGATTAATATATGTTATTATTTATTATGTGGGAATACCCACTATATTGTTAATATGGGATTTTGCTGGGAAGCCCATCCGTTACCTTCATGAGAAACACCATATGTTACCCATATTGGGAAATCCCTTATGGGTGTGATGTGAAAAGACCTACTAAATTGCTAATATGGGATACAGCTGAAAAGTTCATTCGTTTCTCACGTGGGAATCATCATATGTCACCCACAATGGGAAAACCCATAGGAACCCGCACGGGCCTGATGTGGGAATACCCGCTATATTGCTAATGGATTTGTGCTTGGAAGCCCATTCGTTACCCATATTGGGAGATTCCATATGAGTGTGATATGGGAAGGCTCACTAAATTAACTAATATTGTATGTCGCAGGGAAGCCCATTTGGTACCCATGTGGGAATCACTATACCTTGCTCACACTGCGAAAACCCATTCGTGTCCACGTGGCTCCGATATGGAAGTCCCATGATTTTATGCATTTGGGATAGCGTTGGGATGCCCATGTGGTACTCATATGGGAAACACCGTACGATGCCCATAAGGGAAGCCCCACTGGTGCCCACCTGGGTAAGAAGTATGTTTACCCACCAACGCTCGTATGAGGGATACAGCTGGGAAGCCCACTTTTTACACATGTGGAAAACAACATTCATTAACAACGATGGGAAAGACTGCATGGGCCCCAGATGGTAAAGACATGGTAGAGCAGTTTGAGTTTTCCCAGTTAGAGCCCAGATTATGCCCATTTGTGCCCCCAGCAGTTGCCCGGTACCCATGTGGGGCCCACGAGCCATTGCTGCTCGGGATCTGCTGCTAAACCTCAGTCACAAAATTGGAGTATGTTCTGCATGCTTGACCCGTCAGGGTCATGCGTTCTCTTAAACGTGGTGTAATTTAAAATGCTCCCACATACAGGAGCAAATTGTTAGGCAGCTCTCACTATCCACAGCGCTCAAAGACGCAAAATGTAATGTAATCAGTAACTGTGTCACAATAATAATTGCGCTGGCACTTAGCAGTACCGTCAACACAGATAGAGCAAATAGGTATTTACACAATACAGTAGTTTTGAAATTTGAACTTAAGTTTTTCTCGAATGAATGCACCATGATCCTTTATAAAAATAATGTACAGTTTACGTGTTGTTTACTCTCTAGGTCGGTTAGTCACTCTCTTTCTATGCCGATCTGAATAATTTAAATTGGAGAGTATGCGCCTACTAAGGGCATGTTCGAGAGAGGCGCCAAAATTAAGCTTTCGAAACTTGACTTGTTCGAAACTACAAGCAGGTGCTCTGGCTTCGACCCGCTGCATTGTGTTCCAGGCACTGACCCTCAGTAGGTTACGCTGGAGACTTCTAAAAACTCAATCTTGCACAACGACGTGGAGTTTTGAATAGGCTCAACGGAAGCGAGCTTACGCTGGCAACGCAATTCAAAGAGACAAAGCCACAGCTTCTGTCTAAATTTCCGTGCAAGCTAGGCCTCGATCGAAGGCCTAATTTTGGTGTCCAATCGATCATGCCATAAATGAATAGGGGATGAGGTAGGAGCAAGAAATTTTAATAGGAAACAACACATCCCCATTTCCCCGTACTATAGCCACGGAAATTTTTGTTCGTCAATGGCAGCTCCATTCCCACCAATCATAGGCTCTCAGCCACCCCTTCCTACCAATCAGAGGCTCTCAGCTGTACTCGTACAGCCATTAGCAAGTCAGCCAGGCTTCAGCCTAGGAAAGTATTTTACTTCCGAATCTTCTCAGCTTTTGCAGCCTCTTTCCATTAAAGTTCCTTGGCTGGAGGGAAATTCGAGTCTCATATGGTTATTACCAAATGTACTTTACTGTCCATTAATCTATGTCAACTCTCGAGATATTGCACTTTCTGAAAATCCTTCACTTAGGAAAGTAGGTGGGTACTTTTTGATGTCCATTAATTCGCGCGTAGAAGATTAGAGGCTTGACGTTTGATGGAGTATTTGCTCCCGTTGAGCACAATCCATTTCGCGTATTTCTCGTTTAGCTAAATTTCTTCCAAGCTGTGAAAACTTCACGATGGGCAGAGGCCAAATATTTTCAGTTCATATTTCTTTTAAAGTTTGATCTTGATGAATTGATGGATTACTGCTGGTATCAAGGACGCTGCAGAGCAGTTTCCAAAAAAATACACTGATTGAATTATATTTTATTGGCACTGCATGACTTTCGAGAACTGGAAATAATCTATGGTGGAGTTTTAATTTCAGGAGGGAAATTTTGCTCCCCTGAACTCATGATGGCACAATTTTCTTTCATTGACAATTCATCAATCCTAAGGTATGAGGCATCTTTCACAGCAAAATACGTACAACAAGAGAGAACAGTAGAAAGGAGTGTCATAAATTTTTTGCCGTCATTTGTCACGGTCGGGTACTCCAGTATACATGTAATCATCAGCAATGAGCGCCACGTATTTATAAAGTCTCGAAAATTATTCATCGAATTATAGAATATTGAAGTAAATGTTATCTAATTAAGACAACACGGTATATGAGTACCATCCCTATTGAAAATTAGTGCAGTTTCGCGCTTGATTTCAAGCAGTTTATCGCAGAGAAAGCAGTTTTATAACGCGCTGTAGCAGTTCGCCGCAGATCTCTTCAAAGGTCGAGAAATA
>LQNS02000231.1:5223481-5238454 GCA_001587735.2 Parhyale hawaiensis
TTATAAAATGCAGTATTTCCAAAGGAAATGCCCTTGGCATGTTTCATTTATAGTGCCGCTAGCCCCCTAGAAATTTGGTATGCAATAGCCTTTGGTATACTGATGATTTTGCAGCAAAATACAAAAAAGGCAAATTTGGACCCCCTGCGGACCCATTCCCCCCCCATTTTGGGGGGGTTCTAGTGCCGCTAGCCCCCTAAAAATTTAGGACGCAATGCCCCCATACCTGAAGACACTTTCTGAGCAAAAAACAGAAAATTGATAATTTTGACCATTTTAGCCTAAACGATCCCCTTAATATATTAGTTTGATGCGTCAACGTCTTACCTACAGGGAATAAATTTCCTTACACGTTTATAGTGTGCCATATATACAGCAAAGTTGCTGAAATAACAAATTCCAGCATATTAGTTAAACTGAAGCCTGCGATTTTATATATAAGGAAAGCTCGAACAAGTTGATGACAGACTTGCAGGAATCCTGAGATGTTTCTGACATAGCTTTTTGAGAACATATTGTACCAGCTGGAACCTGTAGAAATTCTACAGAACAAATGAATGTTGTTCAATGATACCTCAGACCCGTATCTTCCTAATTTTACCCTATCTCATACTGGAGAAATTTGTGGTAATTTTACAGAACAAAATAATTGTTCCTCAATGATGATGCTGTCGGACCCGAATCACGTATACGAAGGTTGAGAAATGTTCCAAGTCAGGTAGTGAATCGTCCACCGAAAACCTGCACACAGTAATAGCTTAAATCAGAGCTTGTCTCCTTCGCCCATTGAACTCTTCCCAGGTCGTATCAAGGATGCCTCATGGATCCCCTATTTTTTCCCCAATATAATACTGTGGGAAGCGTCACAGTCGTACTAACTAAAACTGAGGGACTAACAAAATTATGATATAGCTTCGTTCCTAGAGTCGTAGGATTACCTAAGCTGGTCTGTTAGTAAGTTGTTATTGTCACTTAATATATCATATTAATAAACAGTAATCATGTCCCGATTTGCTTACACATTTATTATTTGCCTAATTTCAAGAGAAAATGCTTAATTCTCATACATATGAACAACTCTTATCAAACCCAATAAAATGAGAGTAGAATCCACAATCTGCCTAATCTAATCTAATTACAAAACGAAATATTTTAGGGGAAAATCTATTTTTTTAAATAGACGAGCTATTACATAAAGTGTTATTAAGTCCAGACCTTAATCCTGAGTTACTCAGGAAGTGCTGTTTTGCAACAATAATTCTCTCTTTTTTGCGGGAGAGACCACCCTGCTAGCGAGGAATCACAGCCTGAGGAAGCCAAGTGTAGAATACATACTAGCTATATTTTTTGCTCACTGCCGCAGTTTATCTATAAAGTAGACCATCACGGAGCTTTTCAGGTCGGAGATGACGCCAAGGCTTATCGTACACCAGCTACTTTTTAGCTACATCTGGAAGCGACCTCAGCGTACAAGACCAGGTTCCCCAAATGCCCCATCAATACCGGTTGTACTCACAGGCAGTCGCATCACCGGCGGCCAGACCGCCGCTCCTTTCAGTTCCTGCTCTGAGATTTGCACGTTTTTCTTCATGAGCCCCACGAGTTGTCTGACTGAGCGGCAAAAACTCCAAAGGGCTTTGGTGTGTCGGTGGTGGACCGACTCAGGCGACCGTTTCATTGAAAGTAAAAGTAAAAGAGAACTCAGAATCTGGTGCAAGGTGCCCGAGCGCAGGAAGTTTCCCCTCCCGACAGTCTGCTGCTGATAAGTTAACAGAGATTAAGTGGATAGGAAATGTTCATTAGTTGCGTAGCTCGCAATCAGCGCTGGATGATGGAACTCATTGTACCCGTAATGGGGAGAGTGGGTGTTCATTTTCGTATCTGAAAAATGATTAACAACTTGTCGGTTTCACTCTAAAGAGGCATTTATTTTTTATTCACATCGGGAAGTCCCATTGTATTGATTCAGTTTTTAATGAAGTTGAGAGTGACATTGACCGTACGGTTAAGGTGTGCCTATATACGGTTGTGTATGGCTACAAGTTACCTACTTGTAGTAATACGCTCACCGTGCCGAAAATTTTCTTATGAAGATCTCTAGTACATCAAAAGCGCCAAGCAACAATGTTCCCGAGTTTAATTGATAAAGCAGTTTATTTCGCTCGAGAAAATGCTGTCTGTAAGGAAAATGTGCCAATCCAAAATTACTGTGAAAACTAAGAGCCGAAACGGGTCAAGCAAAGTACCAACATGTGTCTACACATAATGGAAAGTGTGTCTTTCGATCTTACAGTGAGGCATTTTAACTTTCCAATTTTAAATATGTTACTAACAGTCAAGAAAATAATATCAGTACACGATGAATAAATTAAATGCCAAAGCAGAGTTGACTCAGAAAAATCCAAAAGATACCTTTGTATGCAACAAGTGAAACGCATTTCAGGATTGGCACCAGCAGTAAACACTGATTTAACAAGTTGACTGTTTCTCCAAAATTGTTGACTACTCTTGCTTTGGGTTAATTTGTGGCAATTGTAGATAACTTTTGGCAAATTTTTCCAAATCCATAGCACTGCACATGGTATTCGCTTGGTTTATACGAGTACAAAAGCCCATCGCACCAACAAAGTTTATAAAAGCAGGAGGCTGCCTGAGTATAACTTTGCCTGCTCTATTCTTGGCATTCAATAGCCAAGTTGCAAGTTCAAGATATGGAGTCGCTAATTAACATAGGGTAAAAAATTTGGGCTGATGTAAATATTCAGTGTTACCTTACCTTACCTCTTCAGACGAGGTCGAGGTGGCGATATGTACGCTACCCATCTTGCGCAGAGGTGATGCTGCAGTCCGTGACCAGCGGGATGGCTAACAGCGAGTTATCTTCACAGTTCAAGTAGCCGCTTATACCAGGTTTATCTGGCACTTTCAGTAAGTATGCGTCCAGTAAGTTTTCAAATTTCGCCGTCTCTGTACCGGTGACATTTCAGAGGTAACGTGTTAAGTTATTGCAAAAAAACAATCGGTGGTTTCTGTCACAACGCTTAGCAAGAGTGTAGTTCATCTACATAGTTGAAGGAAGGTACAATAGTTTATTTCGATGGCGATGTGGTTTTTATATGCTTCATCGATGGTCTTCGCAAAGTGACGCAGTGCACCACATTGGAGGATCGGCTCTTAAGACGTTCAGATGCACACAGCAAAATGGTTGTTTGCCATTAAGCAAAATTAGTTAACTGTAAACTACCTTGTCGTTTGAATTTGCGTCAATGCACATTGTCGTTTGTGATGAATAACAGATGAATAACAGTGTCCTTTACGATTAATTATTATTGCTTTGTAGCTAAAGTATTACGTCGTTAGTGATATGAAACCAGGTGTATTTTTTTTCGTAAAAGAACATACTTTTCTGTGTGTACCGTGGATGAAAAGTATTATGTGTAATATATATATATATATATCAAACATGTTTCGTTAAAACTTAGATGACATTCCGTTTTTATTCTTTTCACTTCGAGCTTCCGCATTAGTTTTACTCCGGCTTATTAATTGCAAGTACTTAGTTCGAGAACTTCTGTAAACGGTCAAAAAATATGTAAATCATTAGTATTCGAACATCTCTGAGAAAAGTGTCTCGCTGATAAATTATCAATTTAACATTTAATGAAATGCTCACTTGTTGATATACAGTAAAAGTTCATACATTATATTTTCTCAATGTTGTCATAGATAATGATTATGTCGATAAAAATTAGAAATCAGCTACCATGACTGGCAAACAGATAATTTCGCCGTCACTATCATCTTATTCTATACAGAAGCACAGACATGGACGCAGAGCATTATTAAATGATTCCCTCTACAGCTTCCATCAATATAAATTCTCTGTTATATGTAATAATTTTTTTGGCCTGAGAATGTAAGCACCCAGACCGGTTTGCGTCCGTGCGGAAGCCAAGTGCTGACTTGGTCGGCCTCTTCATACTTGTAAAAAAAACAGACATAAGAAATGAGGAAGTTGCCATCTCAGGTTTGAAGTAAAAGCAAGAGAGTGCTTGGCCGTAATGCCTGGGATGCAAGTTTCAATTTGACACTCTTTAACTGGTGCATAATGTTCCTTTCTCGGAGTGTAGCTGCATGTTGATGATATTCATACTAGGGAAGTAGGCTATAAACTTTCTTTTGCAGACTGCATCTTCACCGTCTTTTCATTTTTGTGGCTGATGTGAGCGTGCCGAGATTTGCCAACGGGAGACCATACGTTCTTGAATTTTGTGTTAAAGGTGCCGGAATCGAACGACGAGCCAGCCGACCGATCTTTGTAGCAACCGACGTGCTGGGTCAGCTATAATTATTGCTTAGTGTGCAGAGCTGCATGGGGACACTTACCTGACAAGGAATGTGAGGGTAGGGGCGTGGGTCGTTGAACGTTCCGTTTCGGCAACATAGTTCTTAACGACCAGTGCAGCTGCACTTACTCCTCTAGAGCCAGTTGGCCTATATCTGCTGCACACACCAGTGTGTGTGTGAGTTTTCCAGTGGAGGCTACAGTCGAAATTGACTTTACCTTTACTTTATCTTTACCTTTGCACTATCCACTCTAAACAGACTTTTAGGAATCTTAATACAGCGTACGCAGCACAAACTTCTTATGTCGAAAATTGCTTCAACCTTCCAACGCACTTCAACAACATTTTTAATTGTGAAATACAACTGTAGTAAACTCAAAACAAGTGACGCCTTCAAGTCATAGCAAACCTCATCTCACGTCACCAGAGGACCGCATATGTCAGAGCGCAGTTATATAAGGACATAAGTTCAGATCTAGGACGCGACACGCGCTATTGCCCTACTTAACTATAAACAACTTCTTTCATCAATGACGCATATTGCGCAGTCAGGCTACAAATAGCAATATAGTAAAAACTCCTGGAAGACCAAGGTTGCGATCCATTATCACAGCTGGTTCACAAAGAGAATGTGTCTCATAAGCGACCTTGCTCGTGACTGACATAACAGTAGTTCCATCAGTTTTGTAAACTATAACAAAGTAGCAGCAACTACAAAAACTTGCTTTCTTAATGTAAGTTTGTAACATTTTAGTAGCTTAAAGAGAATTCACGCGACACTGCGACAGAAAATGTTGTTGTGTCTGTTTAACCACCAGAAAAGTAGACAGCTAATAACAGCTGAAGTGCTCCTAACTGATAATTGACTTCTATTCCCGCTCTAATTGCTCTATATTCGTTGAATAATTCATCGCATGTTTTCACGTTGCTGCACAACTTCCAGTTCTCTCAGAAGTCCGATGAAGGTCCTGTTCATGTACTCTCAATTCGCTTCTCCTCAGTGTTTTAGGATGACAGCCAGTATTATCCCGAGAAACAGTGGAGATGGGCATCACGTGGGGCCCAGGAGGGAAGAACATTGGGGCCCCATGTGGGAACCCCATATGGGTCCCAGCTCGTTTTGTAAAAACCGTTTCTGAATGGATGCCATGTGGGAAACCCAACATTTGCCCATGCATATCTCAGCCGGACCCCATGTAGTGCAACCCACATTGGCATGAGGAGGGATGTTACCAACGGGGCCCATATGGGAAGCCTATGAGGGTCCCAGCAGGGATGTGCTTGGGTAAGTGTTGGGTTTTCCACATGGGATCCATTCGAAAACGGCATTTACAAAAGGAGGTGGGACCCATATGGATTTCCCACATGAGCTCCATAGGAAACATCCCTCCTTATGGGCACGAGAATGGATGTTCCCAATGGGGCCCCTCTGGGAAGCCCATCTGGGTCCCAGCCACTTTTGGTATCTCGTGGGAGACCCAGACTTTACCCATGCATATCCTAGAAGTTTCCCATGAATTGCCTACTAAATCCTATGCCTAGCCTGGGATCGAACCTACAACCTACAGATACCACTTACCTTACACTGGCGCCTTAGCCCACTCTGCCACGGAGACCTATTTACATCACACGTCAGATTGCTACTAGAGCTAAAGTTCGGTAAATATTTTTGCGTTATACGTTATTAACTGCATTGTAACTTGAAGACAACTCGTATTTTCATGTTTTGATGACAAACTGTATGAGACCGCATGAGCCCCAGATGGTAATGACACGGTAGAGCCCAATTTGGATTTTCCCAGTTAGAGCCCAGATTATGCCCCTTTGTGCCCAGTAGTTGCCCATATCCCACCCGGTGCCCATGTGATGCCCACGTGCCATTGGCGCTCGGGATCTGCAGCAAAACCTCATTCACAAAATTGGAGTATCTGCGGCATGCTTGACCCGTCAGTGTCATGCGTTTGCTTAAACGTGGTGTAATTTTTTGTTTCCGGTCTGCACGTGCTAAGATGTTCCTACGTACAGGAGCAAAATGTTAAGCAACTCTCACTATCCACAGCGCTCAAATATGCAAAATGTAATGTAATGTAATCAGTAACTGTGTCTCAATAATTGCGCTGGCACTTAGCAGTGCCGTCCACACAGATAGAGTAAATAGGTATTTACACAATAGAGTAGTTATGGAATTTGAACTCAAGTTTTATTTGATTGAATGGACCATGATCCTTTATAAAATAATATACAGTTTACGTCTTGTTTACTCTCTAGGTCGGTTAGACTTTCTCTTTCTATCCCGATCTGAATAATCTAAATTGGAAAATATGCGCCTATTAAGGCATATTCGAGAAGGCGCCAAAATTAAGCTTTCGAGGCTGGACTTGTTCGAAACTACAAGCAGGTACGGTGGTTTCGACCCACTTCATTGTGTTCCAGGCACTGATGCTCAGTAGGTTACCCCGGAGACTACTAAAAACTCAATCTTGCGCAATGAGGTGGAGTTTTGAATAGGCTCAACGTAAGCGAGCTCACGCTGGCAAGGCAATTCAAAGATACAAAGCCACAGCTTCTATCTATAGTTCCGAGCAAGTTAGGCCCCGATCGAAAGCTTAATTTTGGTGCCCAATCGATCATGCAATAGATGAATTGAGGATGAGGTAGAAGCAAGAAGTTTTAATAGGAAACAACACATCCCCATTTCCCCGTACTAGCCAGGGAAATTTCTGTTCGTCAATGGCTGCTCCATTCCCACCAATCATAGGCTCTCAGCCACCCCTTCCTACCAATCACAGGCTCTCAGCTACTCGTGCAGCCAATTAGCGAGTCAGCCAGGCTTCAGCCTAGGGAAGCATGTTACTTTCGGATCTTCTCAGCTTTTGCTACCTTTTTCAATTAAAGTTCCTTGGCTGGAGAAAATTCGAGTCTCATATGGATATTAGCAAACATACTTTACTATCCATTAATGTATATCAACTCTCGAGATATTGCATTTTCTGAAGCCCCTTCACTTAGGATAGTAGATAGGTACATTTTGATGTTCATTGATTCGAGCGTAGGAGATTAGAGGCTTGACGTTTGATGGAATTTTTACTCCCGTCGAGCATAATCCATTTCGCGCATTTCTCGTTGAGCTAAATTTCTTCCAAGCTGTGAAAACTTCGCGATGGGCGAAGGCGAAATATTTTCAGTTCTTATTCCTTTTAAATTTTGATATTGATGGATCAATGCTGGTATCAAGGACACGCTGCAGAGCAGTTTCCAGAAAATTATACTGATTGAATTATATTTTATTGGCACTGCATGACTTTCGAGAACTTGAAATAATATATGGTGGAGTTTTAATTCCAGGGGGGAAATCTTGCTCCCTGAACTCATGATGGCTCAATTTTCTTTCATTTACAATTCATCAATCCACATGTATGAGGCATCTTTCACAGCAAAATACGTACAACAAGAAAGTACTATAGAAAGTAGGGTAATATTTTTTCCCGTCATTTGTCACGGTTGGGTACTCTAGTATGCATGTAATCATCTATAATGAGCGCCACGTATTTATGAAGTCTCGAAATTTATTCATCGAATTATAGAATATCGAAGTATATGTTATTAAATTAAGACAGCACAATCTATGAGTGCCATTGTCTTTGTACAGTTGATTGCCTATAAAGACAATGATATACCTTACTACACACTTGAACCTTTCGTGTCTCGCTCTCATGATAACAGATAGGCGACAATCAGGCCAGATGGGAGATTGCAGCGATTTTGTTACGGTCCGCCGAAAAAAAAAAAACGATGATGAAACTTAGACCAAGTTACAAATGATGGCAAAGGCACTAGAGCCTGCAGTACCTCTTGATTTTTCAATTTAGAAACCAAGGTAGCTGGTGTACGTCAGTACTGTCGAGGATCCTAATTTTCATTTCCTGCCCACATAAGAGTTTTGGTTCATTACAGTGCGCGTCGATACACAAATGGAGTAGATTTAATATATGAATAGGAAACAGAGAGAAAATCTCTCTCAGTTCTCAATAGAAATACGAAGAGGAATGAAAAAATTATGAACTTCCGGCAGACATTACTTTTATTTGCTAACTTTCTTCCTGAGATAGTAGAGATTTTTTTGTAGCACTAAAAATTTGCGACTGCAGTAATATGCGATACGTTAGTCATAGACCGCAGCAGTACTTGAATCTTAGGTCTGACGCTGGCGGCCAAAAGTTGACAACGGAAAAATGGAATTTTCTCAGGAGCTATTCTTTCCCCCTATTTAATACCAAAGAAAAAAATTCCCAGGTACCCAACATTTACTTTCGGAGAATGTATCTTGGATACGGCGGGGACGCATGTGGGCGCTAGCCTGCATGACCGTGTCTGGACATGTTCATAATATCTCTTGAGAAAATCCCATTTTTTTTTTCATTTTGGCCGCCAGCGTCAGAGGCCACTTGGACCTAAGGGTCAAGTACTGGTGCGGTCTGTGATTTAGTGATACACAAAATAATTAATGCAGTTCATCAACTGATCGATGCTTAACTATCTCCTAATAATAGGAATTTCTCACGCCGTGTGCCACCGAACGAAAGGAAGGATTTGCAGCTCAGCAGAATTACTGAAAGTGAACGCGCTGATATTTTTCATCATTAACGTTAGCAGCTGCAGCGCAGCGCTGTTATCAAATTAGCAATTGAAATAATATCAATGAACACCCAGCATCAAAATCCTACCACGTAATTTATTTTTACCTTTGGGTACGCTAGTATGCCTCAACAATAGTCGTGCCCAAAGGAACTAATTTTTAAACTGTATAGTAGAATAATCACCCGCCGATTACCAGAGCACTTACGGAGGTAGTACACTGTAGTAGTTGCTGCGTCTTCTCTCTTAACAGTAATTAAATCGTTGCATATATTTTGCCAATTCCTGCTAATTCCGTCTGCATCTTCTTTACGTAAAATTGAATAATCCCCCAGTGCCCTTGTACTTCAAATTTGATATAACTTGCTAAGAGCAAGGAACTATACAAAGGAGACGAATTGACTACTTTTTTCTCTAACATATCGAAATTTTCTTCAGTCTCGCATCAGAACTGATTTCCAATCTTGGAAGTATCTAATATAAAGAGATGCTGTATAAGTGTCTCAAGCGTCTCCGTCAAGTAAAACCGTCTTGCAGTTAGACCGTGCAAGTTATTGACATCCTTTCCAATCTATCTAATTATTTGCTTATTTCATGTACTAACTCAGTAGTGATAGGTATGCACAGCCGCCATGGGGCACTTGCTTTCCTCAGAGATAGGGAGGGTAGAGGAGAGGTCGTTGAACCTTCCGTCAATGGCGATATAGCTCATGACGACCCGTGATCGACTGCAGTCGTACTTAATCCTCTGGGGCAATTATCCCATGTATGCAGTACAAACCAGTGCGTGTGGGTTATCCAGTGGGAGGTACAGTCAAAGTTGACTTTACCTCTAGTATACAACTGGCTTCTCCCGAGACGTCCGTAGCTACGACCTCACGTCCAGCATCGGGCAGCCAGAAGTTTGGGACTCGGCATCTCACGGCATTTACGATCCATCTATATCCGTTACTGATATGTTATTGCGACTCTCTTCGTTCCATAAATTTTGCATTAATCATTCAATTGCATTGAATATACCAAACTTGGTTGTGCTCGAGTATCATTCACATTGTTCGATCTCGCTTGTGCTGACGCGAACTACAGCAACTTCTGGATATGTCTGTGGACAGTTCGATTGTTGCGAGTTTGATTTCTTAATTTATTGCCTAACTGCCTCTAGCTAAGGAGTTCATATATAATTATGCTGCCGAGCTGTATTACAATGAGGACATTTAGAAAGCGGGAGTTCCCTTGAAGTTATTATTTTCTGCCATCAATTCTTGACGACGCAAGCCAGTAATTTGTAGGTACTGTAAAATTTACAAAGTTTACGGTGCCGGAGTCTTGACTTTGTAGTGAGCATTGTGTCTAGCAAAAATCTTACACTGCGTTGTCACCTTTACGATTTGATATCTGGCCTACCAACTTTGATTTGTAAAAATTGAAATGCGTTTTGCAGTGCATTTTTCATTATTTGATTTCTGGCTAGCTTTCATGCATTGTCTGGTTTCATCTTTGATTGACTGTGAACATTCCGCAAGCATTTCGCAACATGCATTATGGGTAAAAACACATAATGTCTTCTCCAGAATGTGTCACTGGGGTGATGACCAGTAGCGTACGTTTATGTATTGATTTATCGTCTACTAAGCTTCACCTTCTATAGGTCCGCCAATTAAGGGCGAGCGTGGCACTCCTATCTCTAATATTTGATTTACGATCTAATAAATTGCAATATCCGCAGGTATTGTGGTGGGCGTGCTAGCTGTGAGCGCCAGCGCCAGCACGACCTCCACCACCACACCTCGCCCTGAGGACGAGCAGATCGTCATCCTGCCCCACGAAATCAACCCGTCCGCCTCCGCCAAAGACACCCTCGCCCTCCGCCGTATCAGCGCAGGGCTGCACAAGAAGGAGCCGCCGCTCATCAAGGGTTTATTAGTGAACAAAAATATCGGCGATAAAATTAAACTCATCAAAAGTAAGAAGGCCAATAAAGTTATTAATATAAAAAATATTCCAGGCATGCACATGCCAAACCAAAAACGTGCTGGAAAAATACCAAAGGCAAGTAATGCAAAAGAGGGCAAAACTTTAAGTCGAAAAAAGCGTTTTATATCACTGCGTAACATAGCGTTGCCTCTTTCGATATTCCATTACCTGGGTTTCCTACCAATGAGAGTGCCCGGTGTACCTTACCACATAGATCCTGGTCTGCCGGACTACAACGAGTATATACCCTATACCGATCTGTCGTACCCCGAACTGCCCGTACGTAGCCGTAGCTCTCGGTATCGGCGCCGGCGACACTAGTTACTGGCTGACTGTATATACGCGCGGGTAGAATGTTTGTGTGTAAGGCAACAGGACCTGATTTACGCTAACTTCTGTGTAAATCAGTTTAAACGACAGGCGTCGTGCATAGAGGACAGCTCAAGCAAGGATATTCTTTCGAGAAGTCGAAGTTTTCTTTTGTCTTACAGGGTTGTCAGTATTCTGCGCCTTCATGACGTTTCTCTAACAATCACTGGTCAGGTTTGTAAAAAGTTAGGGACAGCTGACTAGCACTATTATCTTGGAAACTTTAAACAAGTGTACAAAGCTTCTATTTTGAATGTTGACCCACAATTTGTGGGACTTCTTGCTGAAAATTTAAGAACTAGAAGGTCATCTATGGTCATCTATCGTTATTTTTCAATTCTTTTATTGGTGAACTGCTGTAGATTGTGCCACGTTAGATTCCCTTTTTGGATAAAGAACTGTAAGTTAAAAAGTTACTAGAACCGATTTTTTAAACACGTTTGTACCTTCCAGCCCGTGACCCTCTAAGCCCGGGCTGGAAACGAATTCAGTGCAACAGATGTCTGTAAACAAAGCTAAATGGAACAAATAGCTGTGAACGAAACTAAATACCACGCTGTACCCGCCAAGTGTCTACGGACAGACACACAGCAGTGCTGAAAACTATACTCGTACTTCCTCGCGGTTACACCCGGGGCTGTTATCGAAAACAAACATAACATTAACTTCCTGATCAAACGAATAAGTAAAGAGTGCAGGGGATAATCTACAAGTATTAGCGGCGATATTCTGTCGCTCGCGCAACCGAGACGAACGACGTTAAAGGAAAGATCTGACGAATAAATGTGAACATGAAGTATATACTGTAAATGATGAAAATTTGAAACAACAAACAACCTAGAAGATAATACTATTGCTCTCACCCACTAACACCTAATTAAGCTCTGTTGTGCTACGCTTTGATTGGCGACAACATTCGTATAATTAATTAGCCACCAAAGCACGGTCCAAATGATGACAAATAAAACAAGCCACTGCAGGCAGGAGTTGAGGTTGTATCTCTTTAATTTTTGTTGCATTAACTGAAGTTCCACGTGGCCTAAGGAAACTTTTTCATATTTTCGGCTTCCATAGAGTTACTGATTAACTGGTCCAGCAGGTGTTGCAAGCATAGCTCCAGGTGATTAATATCGTCATCCTGCAATTGTGTGACAGAGCTGGCTTAATTGCCATTGCGATATGATCGATACGAAGTGCAGAGGGTGTTGAGGCCCTTCGGTGGCGATTTGAACGCAAACTTTGCGAATCTTCGGGCAGCAACCGACCTCTTGCGCGTTGCGAGCTACGAATGACTAGCTGATCAAGACAGTTCAAGACCGATATTTCGGCAACTCCAACTTCAACGCACTGAAGACTAACATCTGCCGCTGCGGTGTCTTCTAACGCCAATCTGTCGTTGAGGGGCAGCAGAAGCGTGTTAAATCGCTACGATTTCTGACGAGCGTAGTTCATTTTATAGTGGAAGCGTGAATGATTTCTTCGCAGCGAGCTCGACGGTTACAGACCAATTCTTTGATCAGATAATATTGATACTTGCAAGCATGTGACAGTAGGTCACTTGTTACTCATAGCCAAGTGAGCTGGGATCGAAACCGAACTACTGGAATTTTGCGGTCATTTCTAAGGTTTGTGTGAGTTTGTCGTACAATTAGTTTCTCAGTTTTATGTGCACTGTGACGCAATTGCTGATTCTACTAAGGTAACCTTGTATCGATAAGTGCAAATGGCAGTGCTTAGGTAGCTACTATTAGTTCAAGGGGAACAGATCCACGTATTAGCATTGTGTCGATGAGAAGCGTTATTATTTATATTCAAATAGAAAACCCCTGTATTCGCTACCTGCATAATTTCTTTAGCGAGTTGCTATGGCGAGCTACTAGAGTCAGAAGACAATTCTGGAACATGATATGAATACATTGTGCATGTACGAAACGATTAGATATGTACGACCATGTAAGTTTTAATGCCGAAGAGTCAAACGTAGCTTAGTTACATGTTCATTGAGACGCTATCGATTGGTACGTCGATGCTAAACCCAATGTAAGCTTGGCGTCTCTGGACCCTCATGCAGGTGCGCTGATTTTACCCCTTTGGAAGAAGAAGAAGTTTCTGGCATTAATCTTTAATCGATGACTTATGTGACTTATAATAGCTCAAGCCTGTTCGTGAAACAGAGTTTCCAGAGCTGTCCAGTGTAAAAGAGTCACTGCCAACATTTGAAACGCGAACCAAAATGGCGATATTAACGCTCTTCGCTGAAATTCCGGAAGACAAGATAACCTATTGGGTTTAGCTTAACTCACTGGACCTACGCTTTGTTTACTGCTTGCATGTGCCCGAAGACCTAAGGTATAGAATGTGATCAAAAAATGGAGGTCAATAACTATAATTAACTCTTAATGTACCTATTACTGGCAAGTTTTAGCATCTCATGGGCAAAGTAGACTACAGGAGCATGTTCGATTGGGTGCTTAAACTAAACGTTCGAAACTGGACTTGTCCGAAATTTCGGGCAGATGCGCTGGCTTCGACTCGATGAAAATGAGTTTCAGGCATTAGCCCATAATCGGCTACCCCCGAGACTCCCAGAAGCTAAATCTTGTCCCGTAGCTAATGTTCAATTTCTAGTGGCTTCAACGTAATCGCTTTGCTTCTAACACTTGCAACACGATTCAATGTGACAAATGCAGAGCGTCTGTCTGAAGTTATGGACACGTACGTCAAGCCTTGATGGCTTGAGTTTGCCGCCCAATCGAAATATGCCCTGTAGATCGTGTCTCCTTCTGTTGCGAGCAGCACTGCGATTGTCAAGCGATCTCTGAACTTGTCAATCGACCTATGGTTAGTCAAGTCTGAACGAAGAGCCTCCGCCCAGAGTCATCTGCTTAGCTGCATCTGCAGCTACGGTATTTACTACTTCGGTATAGCTTTTGTCTCGAGAATCGTACACTATCGAAACTGCAGGACGCTCAGCAGTGGTGCGCTGCGGCTGGTACTCAATATTAGATATTTGTGTTATAACCCACTAGGGCCTGCCGCCTATCAATTGTTTTAAGTTTACGTGGTTGAATAAATATCGGAGATCCATTTGGTAACAGCAAATAGCAGCTACTGTGAGAAAGTTGGGTTTAATTTTTTAGGTTTAGCCTTGTCATTCTACCAACATCTGATACTGAAAGCTATAGTGAGCTCAATATCTTCATTTTCAACTAGAGTGCAGTTTAAATCTCCCCACGAAAAGCAATTTCAATTCAACAGGCCTCATGTTATCGATTGTTGAGAATAAAGCGTTACTACGAATTTTAAATATTCTCTCGAATTAACCTTATTCACTGCCTTCATTCATGTTTTAACCATGTATTTTCAATTGTAGGTGTTTTCTGTTGACATACTTGACTACTGCACCTAAAGACGAACATTAAAACTGGGAAAATATAAAGAATTAGTAACCATTGGAAATACCCATGGAAAGCCCATAGAAAAATGATGCGAGTCATTTTGTTCGCGTAAGAATAACTGAAACATTTCTTATCAGATAGTTTTAAACTTTAGCTACTTATGATACGCCAATACCTCATGCTAACACTTTCTGCGTAGTAACAATTTAGACATAATATATATATATGTAGTGACCAAAAGAAAGCTCAAG
>LQNS02000231.1:5239867-5255517 GCA_001587735.2 Parhyale hawaiensis
CTTCAGTGCTACGATTTCAACTTCGGCAATGCAAGAAGTGCATTCAGACATGAGGTCGCCCTATACTTTGCCGTAGATTCGATGTATGGAGAAGCTAATACTCGTACAAATCTGACTAAGCCTTCGATGTCTCCATTGTTGGAATTTCAACTGTCCCTGCTTAAGGTACGTTTGCCATCTTCTGCAACCCGGCCTATTTTCTGCCCATCACTTTCAATGGAGCCAACCTGGGCTAAACTCCGCCTATCTATTTCGTTAAGAGCGTGAAACCAAACATACAAATAAATATATAAATTGATAAACACACGACGGTCATTCTTAGTATTAGATTAGATAAAAATATTATTATACTGTCGATCCTGCTTTTCTCCAGGCTTAGCTTACTGAGTCGTGGGTCTCGTGGGTCAACTTCATTAACGATATTTGGCCCCAATCGTTTTCTTCATCAACAGAGCGACCAGACCAGTTGTTTCGGATGTTGAAGTAGGTAATGTAAAATAAAAATAACACAAGTATGAAGTTGTCAAGCAGCAACTGTACGTCAAGTGCCTGACTAGGGTTCACCTCTACACTCTGGTCAGATTCGTGGAAGTTCAGTTAGTGCTTGAATAGAGTTTGCTGTCTGTTATTTTTGCAACACATCGATAATCAATGTGTTTTTAATTCATCATTCCCACGGCGTATGCGAATTAAGTTTTGACACTCGTAGCAATGATATAAGCATGGCAAAAACTGGTGGCTTGTCGATTGGTTGGGATGCAGGCCAATGCGTATCTGATGCACAGTCTGCGCGAGTTTGAAGCCGCTAGACTCATATGGTGGACATAGCGATTGATTTCGTGAACCTTTTATCCAAAGCATTAAAACTTTTTCATGAAATTTTCGCGGGTACTGCTAGGTGAAGTTCTTGTAAGATGAGCTACAATTACTCTCCATTGGTCTTGTCTGTTACTGTAAGCATAAGTATAATTGTATACAGTCTGCAAAGTTTGAATAAGAATAGGGAAGCCATGTATCACTTAGTTATACCTAGGATATGAATAAGGATATTTTGTGCTAACCAAAGCTTTCACTTGTTTTGTTTTAATATGTTTATAATAGTTTGTTTGTGCAACTTCCCTCGCAGCGAGTTTAATAAATTCCACAAAAATATTAAAAAAGAATAAGTTAAAAAATAAAATAAAGCGAGCCGGAAATGTTTTACTTTTCCCTTTCCACTGGGCGTACGGCCTGACAATATGGCTAGCAAATATTGTTGGTGTCCCCGTAGGTCGAACGACCAGTTACTCGAACGCACAAATCGCTACTTCAAATGAAACTTCAGAAAACGTAGAAATCAGAACTTGTTATTTGGCCACATGAAAGTAACAACTTATTCGCTACCCAAAACTAATCAGGAGCTCAACTACCTTAAGCTAACGGACAAATGCCATACTGCTTGACATTTATTATTTTGAGATTATCTGCCGTGAAGTCGGGACGAGAGCTCTTCAATTAGCTATGGAGGCATCAGCTAGTAGGACTGTTCTTCTGGTATACGTAAGTAAAGTACACGAGTTTTAGCTTGTCTGGAACTTCAGTCACGAACGTTAGTTTCGCTATTTTGGAACGAGTTTTAAGCTGAATCCTTACCAGGTTATTATACTGAATCCACCCCAAAATACCTATATGATATCAGTTGGGTTTGATGCATGATACTCGATCCAAAGTAACGAAACTATCGCTAGCGATCGATGTTCCGGACAAGCAAGTCGAAGCCTTAAAGCTTACCTCTATTGCACTGTGCCAATAGATGACGCTTAAGCCCCATCATTTTAAATTCTAGACACCACAGGAAAATAGACAACAGGCACCCGCAAATACTTTTCCAATGATACGTACTTAATTCTTTCCATAATACGTAAGGTGGACCATCACAGTAAATAATTGCACTCCCTCTCGCGAGGTCCAAAACTTGAAAACGGAAATGTGATATTCTTTCAGCAAAGACGCGACTTCACTAACGATAACTCGACATCTTTCGGTAATTGATTTGGCGACTTCAATGCAGTAATAAAGATGATTTGTTCATTTGAACAAAAAAACTCAAAAGTGCTGACTTGGGTTAAGTTAACGTGAACACATTCTTCAAAAAATACCACTGTTGCTCAATTTTTCAGTATAAAAGTTTGCCTTCAGAAGCAGAAACTAAGGTCGCTGTGGAAACTCACAGACCGCAGCAGAGCCAAACCTCAGGGGACAGCTGTATGACCAGGGTGTAGCAACACAACGGGTAAGACAAACAGGAATGAACAGAATTGATAGGGACGCGCTGCGACGTCACCTCACTTGAGCCAATCTACACCACCAGGAAGTATGCTATATGAACTGACATTGAAATATATATATTCCCCGATCAGTGTGTCTCGTGGGTCAACACATATATGCAGAACTGAGAAATACAAAGAAGCAGTAAAGGACGCTATATAAGGATTGACGGTTACTCCATCTTTACGCTGGCTGATCATTCAATCATACGAAATGCCTACTGTATGGATGCTTTCGTCTCACTAAAGCTTGCCGCTTCTATCCTCGTCTTTTAGAAGGTGCATCGTTAAAATAAACTCAATTTCTTTCTCATGCATGGTGCAAATGCTAGCACCTGGGTAAAAGAACTGCACCACGGCTGAACAACCTAAGAGGTTAACTCACGCGCAGGTAGCGTGTTAAGCCCCGCCCACTCCTGTGACGTCAGGTGGAGAGATATAGGGCAAACAGTGTTAATTATTTCATACCTATTACTTGCTTAATAAATACGGTGAGCCTGGGCTTCCATGAAGAAAAAAAGAAGGGTTATCATTCCTGCACGATCACAGCTGTTAACTGTGTGATGCAAAAATCCGTTTGCTAGAAATAAGATAGTAAAATGTCAAAAGAATAGGTTGATGGACGAAAAAATCGATTACAACTACATAGCCACGGCTTCCTAATTATTGATATTGGCTTATTTTGTAATCATCATATATCATGTTATATACTAGTACACTCCGCCATGAAAAATTACCGCGGAAGAAAATGGCTTACAGGAAAAAAACTACAGCTGTATACGTATTATCGGTGCAATATTAAGCGCTCTAGAAGAAATTGTATGTCCAAATTTAAAAACTTTACTTGCGAAATTTATATTTTAAAGAGCTTTTCTCGTCAAAATATTGCAAATAGTCAAACGGAGCAGTGTTTTTTAGTAGCTCAAGCTTCATATATCAGTCGTTTAGTGGTGGTATTCCATCTAATTAAACTGTATCCCCGTCGACATAGTATTTTGTTTCGAGTTTTCAGAGAAAGCGTAATTATTAGGTCAACTTGGCTAGACATGCGTTCAAACTTCAAAAAGAAAGATTTTGTTTCAAGTTTCATGACTTCTCTAATAAAGAGAAAGTAGCGTTGTCTGTGGTTACATGGAAAAATTTGGAGGGAAAACTGAATTACTCAATATTACTACGTAGTAGTTTATCATTTTGCTGGGGTAAACAATATTTGCTGCACAGGAGATGTTACCGGTGAGAGTGAAAACTTGGTATACTTTTTTGCTGCCATAATTAACTTTTTTGCTACTCCGGAGCTTTAGGAAAAAGAAGAAGGTTCACCAAGTTATTTTTTCCTTGTTCAAAATAGCCGAACATCAATTATCAGCCCATGGCACCGGGAATAATGGTATAAATGAATTAGGAATATCACTGATACCTGTGCAACACCGAAGTTCTTCGCTCCACCTGACGTCATACGAGGAGATGCGCAGAAGCGTCTCAAAATGGTCAAGTGATGAGCTAACCTGTTACGTAATTCGGTCATGAACTCCACTATATTGAAGATAGCGGTAAACACTTTCCGCACTTTCTGTTGGTGTATCAAGTTTATGCTGTTACGAACGCATGCCTCTCATGCCAGTGCTGGAACCAATTGAAAATAATATTAAGTTCTTAACTGTTGTAATTTTCTTGTACCGCGGTTACTGCAACCAAAAACAGCAACCGACGGCATAGGAAACTGAAGCTCCCAGTACTTCTCAAAATTAATGTCATCAATAAACTGCGCAGCTATCGAGTCCCTGTACGTCCTTTACAGCATGATGATGGATGTTATTTTTTTCTAAAATGGCAATGATTATTGTCTATTCGCTTTACCCCTTAGTGTTATTATACCCTGGTTGACACAGCGCACGATCAGACCGAAGGGTGCGTACCTCAGCTGCCATAGCCTCGTGCGGACACGCAGGCACAAAGCAGTCATGCGACCTGTGCAGCTTCGCTTCCACGATCAAAACAGCAGCCTACAAAAATAAACAAATGTGTACTCCATTAATGATATTTGCCTCAGTTTAGGGTGAAAACACGAGAGGGTTGTCACTGATGGTCTATAGAGCCAGCACCCACTCGAAGCACGGCTGTTGCCGCTAACATACGCATTGTTGGAGTGGTTAATGAATGAGACACAATAGGTAATTGGTCTCGGTGGATTCCAAGGGGCTCTTTGATACCGATACGAATAGAGATCCTGTGGCCGCGGACGTAACAGTTCACTGAAGGAAGCCAGGCGTGCTTGGCATGCAAGTGAATGCGTGCCGAAGGCTTGTCCTAAAACCAGCACGCAAACGCGTGCACTAATTACACACGTAGGCGTGCTCTAGACCCCAAATCGGACGCGAGCTATTGGCTGTGAGCGCTTGTGCATCTCTGCATGCGCGTACGTGCCAAGAAGTTTGAAAAAAGATTCAGTTTGTTGCCCATGACATCTATACTCACAAATGTGGGGTGTCTGAAGTATGTAAGCAAACAATATCACTTCAAATTCAACCCGAAAATTCACTAGTACAAGCTGATTCCAACACAGCTGTACTTTTTCTCTGAAGTTTGCACGCATAGGGGCGTAGAACACGCCTCGCGCTTTGGCGTGCAAGCGCGAAACATGCCAGAAAGTCGAACGCGTGACGGATCAGAACGTGTTGCCGCGTAGCACGTTGAATGCATGGTTAAGCGTGCTCTTACAGCACGGCCATAGCGTGTTCTAGGGCTTAGAGCACGCCTGCAAAAGTCAGGATTTCTTTTAGTGAACTAATTGCTTTTAATTCACAGTAGATTTTAAACGTGCAACGGAAAGCGTGCTTGCACGTCGGGCTCCTAGTTATTCGTAGTTAACATGTTCGTAGGAAGGGAACAGCAATATATGATACGTTTACAATTCCCGTTATGTGGGCGCTTGCAGAATAGCAGTGATGAACTGAAGAAACAGCACGCCGTTGTCTCAAATTAGAACACAGCAGATCACTGCTGATTTCAGGCCTATGATCACGGACCAGAATTTATTAAGAGGCTACAGTAGGGCCAATTTCAGTCTGAAAATGTCTCCAGACCAGTCCAGCGTAATCCTTAACAGAAAATTAGGAGAAAATTTTCGATAGTTTGGCTCATATGGACCAATCGCTCCGCGTAGCAAGAATGCAATTTCGTCACAGTTTTTGAGACACAGCCGACAAAGAAATAAGTTATTGAAACTATTGAGAGCTTCAGAAAGACTAAATTGAAGTTAACTGTAATATATATAGCCCAGTTTTTCTGTCCGCTTCAGCTGCACTGGTCTGCAACTTTGGGAAATGCCGTAACTCTGCCAAACATATTAATTTCTTTCAGTAAAAACCTGGAAGTGAGCATCTTCCACTTTTATGTAGGAATAAATCCGAATAATCGCTACGAAATAAGTTATGGAGACACAAAACTCCCGCAGACTAACGGACTCAGTCTCAATAAATATATAAGCTTCAAATATTTAGGATAAAACAAGCAGACTCATTCCCTACTGAGATTTGGTAAATTTGGACTCTAGAGAGGTGTCATTTTTTTTTTTTTTTTATTTTTAATATTTTAATCAAGCCATTTTTCGAAGTAGATTCCAAATATGAAGTTTTTTTTTTTGGTTGACTCTACTTTTTGAGATATATGAATAGTATGACATAGAAGTTCCCATTGTTTCCCTATGGGAGAAAATACTCGGCGATGACACGGTGCTATGAAAAACCTTTGAAAATAGGTTAGATTAGATAGGGATAGCTTTGGTTAGGTTAAACAACATACTTAAATGGTTTTCCATTGTACTATGCCATCGCCAGGTATTTTCTCCCTGAGAAAAACAATGGGAACTTCAAAGTCTTATATCTTGAGAAGTAAAGCCGACCGACAAAAAATGACTTCGTATAGAATCTGCTTCCAAAAATGAGTCGAAAAAAAGAAGAAAAATTATATGCCTCTAAAGCAAAAATTTACCTGAAATTTTTGTACGCTTCAGTACATCGTGTATAGAATTTTAGGGGCAGAAAAATTAATGTAGAACGAATGAAAATTGAAAATTTTAACTTTGAGCACGTCGAAAGACATCACTCACCAGTTAATCAAGACTTAAATAGAGCAGTTCATGCTTATTTTTCTGTCATAGAAAACGTCAAAGAACGAAAATAACCTTTTCAGGAGAACTGAACTAAAGATGTAACGGTCGCCGAAATCTTGAATGATTTTCATTTGCTTTTCATGTAACTGTATCTTAAAATTAAAAAATAATAAATATGATTCCTGCTACTCCGTAGTGGAAACATCCCTGTGGTTGGAAGTGAACCCAAGTTTATAAGGCGTCGTAAATTTCGATCATAGGCGCTTCCATTAGTAAGATTTTGTAACACTTGCAAAGTGCTATGAAAATCGAAGCTAGCAAATTTAACATGAAAAATTATAGTGTACCATGGGAAGGTCCCTCAGCACATAGCATTACCATAGACTACACCATATCTTGACTGTCAACTGGCCATGCTCAAATTAGGAGCGACTGGAGACACAAGTATAAAGTAGAGTGACTCTTTCGAAAAAAATAGAAGAAAATACAACTGACTGAGCTTCATGCTCAACTTTGTTTTGAGATTTAGTGATTTAGTTGTATTCTACATAACATGGACTAGCCCCATAATCACTATACCTAGCTCAAAATAAAGTTGAGAATGAAAGCAATATTTTCTGTATTTCAGTTGCATTTTCGTCTATTTTTTCATAAAGAGTAACTCTATTTTATAAGTGTGCTAGTATTACTATTACCTACAACTTGTAGCGCACTACTAGGATGAGCTGGACTAATCTAATTTAGGGGCGCTCCAAGAAGCACTTCCGACCAAAATTTTGCCGTTTTTGGAATTTAGCCTTGGTGTTTGATAGGAGAGCTTTCGAGATATTGTAAAGTGTATCTGCTCTTGTGACAGAATATCATGCAATGCATATCCTAAGCATTTGTTATTCTTCGAATAAGTGATGGTCACTTTACTTGAATTCATATATACAGAGAACTACATATGAAACGGAAATACTAATTCAATTGAATCAATTAAATTATTATTTATGAATATAATCAGAAATAAACATGACAATAGGTGATAAATATGCGTGATGTAACATACCTCACTAAAGATATTAAAGTATTAGTTTTGCGGCTCTGATTATTTTGTACTAGAGTACCCAGCTGTCAAAAATAACGGTAATAATGTTCTAGTTGACGTTTTTTTTTCTTCTTACTAGCGGTACAGGTTTTGCTGCAAAATAGGCCTCATTCCTGCAGGCTTCATCTTCCATTAAAGAAACGAAAGTTGTGCCGTCATGAGTTAGCGAGAGCAAAATCTCCACCAGCAAGTAAAGGCGCGAATTTCAGTTTGAAAATGCTTGAAAGTTGAGCAGCACAAGAAAATAAAGTTCAATCAAATGAATTCACAAAAAAATGGTCAGTGCTTACTGTATCTCGGATACCAGCAATTCGTTGAACCTTCAAGATCGAAATTTGGCTGCAATGTGAATTGAATATATTTTCGCCTCTGGTTAGCGTGGAGTTTCAACTGCCGCAAAGAAATTCCCCTGAGAAAAGTAAAAGTGAAATGGATTATGCTCGATAGGAATGCAAACTCCAACCAAGATTATCAGCCTCCCTGCTGCGAAGAAATCCTGCTGATTATACGTGAAATACTCGCAGCTTATGCACTACAGGATCAAATACTCCATCCAATTAAGGTACCGCCTTCTTACCGCGCTCAACGGGATAAGCATATCAAATTGTTTTGCGCTACTTATCAAAGCCAAGTAGGCCACAGAAACTGTAGTTTTCGATTTTCAAACATATATTGCAGAAATTATATATTTTGCGATTGTTATTAAAGTCTGAATTTTCTTGGGTATCTAACTTGTTATTCAGTAGGGTATATAAATATTCTGCTATCTACAACTTTAAGAGCGCTGATCGATGGAGAAAAAGACCTACAAAACAAGATAACAAGCAAGCAACCAACCACCCAACAAACTAACAACTGTGTATTACTATATAGGTAGTGGGTAACCCCTGGTTGCCACGTCCTCGGCTGCCTTGCGGACCTTCAGCCTTTTTTTTTTATTTCTCGAATCAAGTAACATTCCACTTCAAGTTTGTTGTTATTCCGACGAACTAAGGGTGGGCTCGATTGGATCCTCATGACCTGACGTGTCCAAGAATACAGATAGGAACTTTAGCTCCGTCACTTGGAAGTGTGTTGCAGGTGCTAGAAGTAGCCCCATTATGTTGAGCCAACTAAAATTTTCATTTCAAGGCGTGAGACTAATTTAAAGGAAGTTCCACAGATTATTGATTGGCAGTCAACGCTTAATACTTGAATCAGTAAGTTGAAGCCAGGGCCACTGTCTGCAGATTGGAGCAATTGAAACCTCAGAGGCTCAATTTCACTGCCCAATCGAACGCGCCAAAAGACGCTCCTCAATTAATCTCCCGGTTAGCTAAAACATCAGGGACACATTCAGAGATCGAATGCACTCCAACATAAGTACTAGCTTCTATTACATAATTATTTATTTGAACAATAATTCAATCGATAGGTATTTCAGCTTTGATATATTTATTTTTGCTATTTTTGGAACGTCTCAAAAACAATGTCTTCATTATTTCTTACGTGTTAAAAGTCTTTCGGAAAATGTTCATTACTCTTAAATCAGTAGTTTTGACAAACACTTGCTGAACGCTATAATCGTTTCCTAGAGTTACATTTGCGAAAATATTCGCATCAAGTGAATTTTATCTCCTAAATGTCGGAACTATCACTTATTCACAGTAATGCTGCATTGAAATAAGGCTAGAGCACAACAATATTTGTTGCCGCTACAATTTATGATGAAAAATGGTGCCAACAAGAAAAAAATGATACTTTGTTGTGACATTTCCTCCCGAGCACAAATCGTACTTCCTCATGCACATTGCCAATCGCATACGAGCAAATTACTCTCGCGTAGATTAAAGAATCAGTGGTCACAATAATCCAGTCGCATATAAGCGAATTCCCATAATACCGGACTCACATCTAATAAGAACCAGGTTTATTTTCTATCGTGCCATGTGACAGTTTTCCGTCGCATCCGTAAAGGTAAGCAAAATCTAGTTGAAATAAATATAGAAGCCTATTTTAATCCTTTAATTTCATGACGGTTCTATTCGTCGACATAGTCATACGGGTGTACTTCGTAACTTATATCATATAAATAGGCAAGAAATAAGTTAGCATTAGATCTGTCAAGAATATATGAACATTTTTTATGAAAACCTTGCGTGATATGAGCGGTTTTAAGAACTTTTCATCCGAATTTAGGAGCCGAGCGATTTACGATCGTGAGGATTGAAAGCTTCAGCTGTATTTCTGCCGGTGCATTTTTGTAACTTAGTCCTATTGTGCCCCGTGACAGCTGCTCCAGATTTATGATGGAATATATTTTATTGGAAGGTTTTATATGGTATTGTCGCATTCAGGAAAGTTCACTGAAGCTGAAACTGTTTTTAAACTAGCAGAAATAGAAAATTAACAGCAACATAACGAAATAAACTAAATTATTGTAACTATGATATTGATGAAATTATATGTAGATAAATATATATATATATATAGTTTTTCAACTAGAAAACTTGTTGTGGCACTACCATAAGCAACAAAGTATAAGAGTCCCTTATCAAGAAGGTCTGAATGCGACGGTATGTTTAGATTTGAGTTGAAGTATCGGATGGCAAGTATTTTTTTTTAACATAATCAAATATATAACTAGAGCACTCTGAGAGTGCATACCTCCGCCAAGCGAGGCAACGGTAGCAAAATCTTCAAATTAGCTCTGAAACCATAATTTCCTTTGTATAACTCTAAAATCTAAACATTCGTGTCTTTTGATAGCAATAACAGCTTGTGCAATTTTATTGAAGATCCGTTCATAACTTTTTGAGTTATACTGCTATCAAACGTTATGACAAACATGAGTCAAACATACAAACGAAAAAAACCGATCTACACCAAAATTGAATCATTTATGTCTTTCAACATTACTAACAATCCGTATGAATTTCATCAAGATCCATTCATCATTTTTTGAGTTATTGTGCTAACAAACATATAGTTAAAAACCGTGACAAACGAATGAACGAACAAACAGATCATTACCAAAATCTGGTCATTTGCGCTTTGTTAAATACCTAACAACTCATGTTAATTGCATAAAAATCCATCCATACCTTTTTGAGTTATGGCATTAAGAAAACTGAGACAGACAAACAAACAAACGGATGGACATATCTTCACCAATAGATAATTATCTGTTCCTACAAACATACCTAACAATCAATATAATTTCGTCCGAATCGGCTCATAACTTTTTGAGTTATCTTGAAGACAGACAGACGAAGAGACAGAGAGACAGACAAACACGATGAAAACATAACCTCCGAGGAGGAGGTAACCAGGTCTATACGCATGCATATCTCAGGGCGTTCTGAGGAATACGCTCGAATGATGTATTTCCCGAAATCTAAATAAAGGAACGTGTGTAAATTCATTGGGGTGTAGAAAACAACAGCCAACGAACAAAACCATAGATTTGTTAGAGTAAGAACAGTACAAGATCACCCCACAATAGTGCCGAAATTTGGTGACGTCACAAGCGTCAATGTGCCAAAGTTATCACAAAATGTGAGCTGTGCACTTCCAACTGAACAGTTTATGATAAATCTCATAAAGATTTCTTGATTGGTTTTATTTCTCTTCGCGTTTGTAGAGAATTGTTATCTAATATTGACCAAATATTTTAAGATGCATATTTAAAAAATTTTTGATGATACTACTTCATTAATAAAAATAGCCACAAAAAAATTTGTACATTAAAAGGAGCACATATGCAGCGATGGTCAGATTAAGTTTCTTCAAAATCGAAGCCAAGTTAAATTCAAAAGGAATACAGTATGTTCCATCTCTAGTTTCTGCCACAACTGTATATGGTAATACTTTACCGCCCATCACATGTTTTTGTGTGTGTTTATAATTTCATAATATTAGATAATGAACTTTTCCATGTCCAATTTAACCACGAAGTTGAATCAGTCCAACTCATTTTATTAGTAAGATGATGGTAGGTACCGAGGTGAAGGGGCTCGCGTTTGAATTACGAGTACATAATTGTGGTGTAATAATTGTGTGAATTCAATAGTGTAATTTATAGCTTCTTCAGAATATTTGTCACAAATTGTACCATTTTTTAATAAAAAAACATGAACTCAATAAACTTACCTCGATTAGAGCATATCGGTTTTCTTTAAAATTGAAACTCGAAATTTATAGAAGTAAAGCATTCCAATAGTTGAGAAATGGCTTTAGTGAGTAATTAACGTTCAACGATGTATAGTATTTAAAAACTTATTTAGTGCATATCGCTCCACAATTCCCAACAGATAATACTGCATTCTTTCTGGATACTTTTCTGTGTTTTAGTGTTTTTTTTGGCAACTTTCAGCGCCTTCCGATTCCCTGTTTGAGCTTAACACGCGTTCGCTAAGATAGCCATGTAGCTCAGGTAACACCGTGGGAAACATAGACACTAAAACAATTCAAAATTCACGTACTCTATATTGATAACATCAAACGGAGCACTTTTGCGTATCATACTGCACATATGGCCTAAATGCATTTCACAATACCATTACGGGCAGAATTGGAAATAAAAAAAATAGCTAAAGCAACAGATTACTGACGGAAAATCACAATAGTAACTGATGGCAGTTCCTTCACCTAATCAAACAAGGGTGAAGCGACGCAGATGAATTGCTACAGTGGCAGTTCCATGGTCTGTGTGGATCGGTGGGTCGGCACAGTCACGCAACTGGACGCAGTCCCTTCGTCTGCAACAACCTCGACACTCTTTCTGTCGCCTCGGACAGTTTCTTCTTCTGCGCTTCGTTGTACGGCTTGAACTGAGTAAAATAGAGAGGAAACATGAATTACATCTCAGTTACAAACGATAACCAGTTCATAAAGCAAATTACTGAATATTCCTGTAATTAAGAGCGGTGATGATCATGACATCAATGAAGTTAGAGTTGCACTCCGCGAGTACAGATTTCCGCCAAGAAACGCAATTATACAGTAAAAGACAGAAAAGTAGACAGGCAGACCAACAAACAAATGGATAGACGGATTATCTGCAAAATATAGTCAACTGTTTCTCATATTTTTCTACCAGTTCTCGTAAATTTCGTATAAATCCGTTCATCATTTATTGATTTGCGTTGTCAACAGATAGGCAGACAAATAATTTCGGCACACACTTACCTCCTAGGCGGAGGTAAACGTTAAGTCGAGTTGACCGCACCCTCCACTAGGAAACCCACATACAGTGGTTCAAGCTGCAGATATAGGCCAAGTGGCTCTATAGGAGTGCAGCTGCAGTCGACCACAAATGGTTCAAAACAATGGTGCCATCGACAGAAGGTTCAAAGACTCTCACCCCTCTCTCCACCTTCCCATTTCTAGGCAAGGTTTGCCCCCGTGGTAGCTGTGCATAGCAAGCAAATTTGCTGACTCAGGGTATCGAGCGCCTCAAACTAGTTTAGCACGCAAGGCTGCTTCTACCGTGGGCATATTAAGAAATATTTTCGATAAAATATGCTCAGTTTGATAAAATAAGTTATGTATTAAAAAACTAGCTAATTCATCACAATGCGCTCTAGAGACACTGATGAGAGTAGCGATGGACGACGAATGTTCTAAAATTCTTCTCGCGAAGTATGAGAATGAAGAAAGAGTAAAAGACACAACAAATCATGAACTCAGCTGTAGCTCTATTGTCCCACACATGATGACGACGAAAGCATAAGAAAAGCTTACGTTGGGTTGTCCCCGGTTGGTTTTGCCTTCAACGTGCTTGGCAAGGCATCGCAGTCTGTCTCCGTCCGCAGAGATTCTCAGGAAGTACAAAATCTTCCTCACAGTCGACAGAGGATCGGTTTTGATATCTTCATAGTGTAGAATTAATGCAGTAGGGTGCTGCAGGCAGTATCTTGCTAACTGGGAAGTTTGCGAGATATGAAGGTTGGTGAGCTTCATTACGGGTATCGAAAGTTAAAGACAGCGCAGCAGATCTGATACCAGAATAGTCTTACATAATTATGATGTATAAAATGTCGCTACTCTCTACTGACATTGAGCGACAGGAAAGCATAGATGTATGCTAATTTTAGGTAAAACGCACAGTAACAAAATACTGTAGTGCATCATACAATAACTATGCAGTACAGCAGAAGTTCATTCGAGGTATCTAATATAAACAAAACAGTTTCATTTCAGAAAGTTCCAAATAATGACCATAACACAGGCAGCAATACAAACTGAGAAAATTAATCATCGACAACTATTGCTAAAATAAAAGAAGGGTAAGTAAATTTCAAAGTCAATTGACCTGACGGCCAATATTTTGCCCCATAACTATGCGTCTGCCAAAAGTTTCGTTAACAAGTTCATTTAGAACATTGGCAACACTGTTGACTTTGTTTACATTTTGCTGCGTATCCTGATTGACAACTCTTCGCATTTTTTCTCTTTTTGAGGTGAAGGACAATAATAGCTTCATGTATATTTCGCTAAAATGGGACGTGGAAAAGCTCTAACTAACGAGGAGAAAGAAATTATCGTCAAAGAAACTGCTAAAGGCACCTCTCCTGATGTTATTGCCAGAAAAACAATATGCCATACTGCCCCAGTGACAAGATTCTTGAAGGACCCTACGCCACGGAAAAAACGATCAGATGCTGGGCATGCATGGACTATTACTGATAGAGACATGAGAAATGTGGTTCGTTAGCTACGTAAAAGACTCGGGCAAACAAGTAAATCAATCTTTACGGCTGCTGGACTTCCTAAAGTGCCTACTGCCACAAAAAATCACATCCTTCACTCCTTTGTCAAATTCCCTCTGAAATCACCTCCTCTGACCTCGAGACATCAAATTTTGAGGATGTAATGGGCAGAGAAATACATGAAGATCGACATCAATCAGCGGCGAAACCCGGGCAACCCTTGACGAGTCTGATGGGTGGCGTAAGGGTTGGGTGCTACCTGGAGGTGAGTGTCGTCAACGCGTAAAATGTCAACAACAACAGGGAGGTGGCGTTATGATATGGGATCGACTTGCAGATCCGGTTAGAGTACCTGATGGCGTGAAAATTACAGCTGAATCATATTGTGATTATTATTTATTTCATGAGTTATTGCGCTAACAAGCATAAAATTAAAAACAGTGACAAACGAACGAACGAACAAACGGATCATTGCCAGAATTTTCTCATTTATTCTTTGATATATACCTAGCAAGTCATGTGAATTTCATAAAAATCCATTCATAATTTTCTGAGTCATAGCATTGAGAAAAATGCGGCAGACAAACAATCAAACAAACGGATGGACATAAGCTCACCAAAAAATAATCATCTGTTCCTGATAACATATCTAATACCTAACATACCTAATTTCGTCCTAATCTGTTCGTAACTTTTTGAGTTATCTTGCAGACAGACATACAGCCAGACAAACACACAGACAGACAAGCACGACGAAAACATAACCTCCTTGGCAGAGGTAATTATAGTTTCAGAGCCAATTTGAATTCTTTGCTACCGTTGCCTTGCTTGGGGGAGGTATGCGCTATCAGAGTGCTCTAGTTTGTTAGTACAGTCACTGGTGTAAAAACTTGTCATCAGCAAATTATCTCAAATAGGCTTTGGCTAGTAAGCACGTCATGTTCTTACAAGAAAATTGCTCCAGTCTTTCCTTCAGTGATGAAAGCAAATTTAAATTATTTGACTGTGATGAGAGACATTATTTTGTAAGGAGGCTTACAGGTGGAAAAGTCTGGACACCAAATTCAATGAAGAAAAACTGTTAGGTTTAAAGATGGAAGTATCGTAGTGAGTGGGATGTGTTCTAGCCGTGAGACTTCTCTTCTCATCCGCCTGAACCATAAGTAAATTCAGAGATTTACTTAGTACAAGAACACACTGCTAGATCATATTCCCATACTCCAAAACTCAACACGGGTCAATCCCCTTTTCGTGAAAGATTATGTGGTGTGCTGTAAGGGTAAGTAGGCCTGAAACTAACTAAACGCGCAATACATCGTAAAATTATGGTTTGACCCTATCAGAAATTATCGTTGGAAACAACTATGATTATGGTCGAGCTTGGTTGCAAATCGTTCGTAATCACCGGCATTTATTGGGTGCTTTCCAACTTTTATGGTTGGGCTAATTCC
>LQNS02000231.1:5260426-5289964 GCA_001587735.2 Parhyale hawaiensis
TTACTACGGATGTTAAGATCGAGATCATTGATGTAAATTGAGAACAGAAGTGGGCCAAGAACGCTACCTTGAGGAACCCCTGATGTAACTTGCGTCCAGGCACTCGTTTCTCCTTCAAGTTTTACTCGCTGCTGCCGACCCGTAAGCCATGCCCTGATCCATCGTAAATAGTCTAACCGGATGCCATGAGCTTCCAATTTTTTCATCAGCCGCAGATGGGGGACTTTGTCAAAAGCCTTTTGGAAGTCTAGATACACAAGGTCTACGCCCTTTTGTTCATCTTTAATATATGTTACTTTTGAGAAGAAGTCTTCTCAATTGGAATTGACTGGGGTTAGGAGGCTGAAGGGCTTTTAATTCAATAAGCGCTACAGGAAGTAGTACGGGTGGAGTATGCTCATTTTTGGAATTGCCAGGAACTACAGTAAACAGGAAAATATTGACTATCTTATAACTCTTAAAAAAATAATACTGGTTCGAACTAGCACTAAGCGAAGTATATACGAACCTGAATAAGCAATTAAGTTACGGTAGGGTTAGAAAAGGATAATCTGGTTTGGGTTAAATTGGTGTACACTAGGTTTTGTTAGACTAGGCTACGTTACGCTCGGCTCAATTCATTTTCTTTCTCAATCTTTCGTGTGTGGTACAGAAAAATCTGTACATTTCTCTGAAAACGATGTCGGAAACGCTTAAATCTCATGCGAAACTACCAGCATCGTATACTGAAGGTACCGGGTGCATAGACTTTCTAAAAATACATATACCAATAGATTGATATAGCAATACAAAACTAATATTGAAGCCAGATAGAACGAATTTAAGTGGGTCAGGGGTGAACTTTAATGAGAAGCTTTGCAAAATTCCAAATTGCAGACCTAACTGATCAGTTGAGCACATAACAGCGATATCAGTGTATCAATAGTAATTTGGAATCTTGGGACTCAACATGACAACTCTGAGAGAGCATACCTCCGCCAAGCAAAGCAGCGGCAACGAAACATTCAAATTACTTCTGAAGCTATGATCTCCTTTGCATTAACACCAGAATCCAATCATTTGACAGGGATAACAGGTTCTGCGTTTTTCTCGAAGATCCGTTAATAACTTTTCGAGTTGTGCTGTTAACAAACATTCAGACAGACAGAGATAAGTCAAACACACAAACAAATCAATCGATCATTACCAAAATGTAAACATCTATGTCTTTCAATATTACTAACAATTCCTGTAATTTTCATAAGAATTCGTTCGTAACTTTTCGAGTTCTTTTGTTAACGAGCATAAAGTCAATCATAGAGACGAATATAAGAACGAACACTTTATCAGGTTGATTTCATCATTTGCTCTTCTTATTATACCAAGCAACTCAGTTGAACTTCAAAAAATCTGTCCATAACTTTTTTGACTTATGGCATTAAGAAAAAGGAGGCAGATAAACAAACAAACTAATGAACGCATCTTCATCAAAAGTTATTCATCAGTTCCTCCTATCATACCTAACCTTGGCGACAGGCAGAAAGACAAGCAGTTGAACTAGATGAAAACATAACCTCTTTGATGGAGATAATTAAGCAAACCTATTCTGTTCCGCAAAAAGCTCTTTTCCCCACTCCTCGTGGCAGACGATTATTTTCCCACGGTGACATCCCCCACTTGTGCGGATCCGAATGCCAAATTACGCTCGCTTGCATTATTCTTTCAGGTACTTGTGACTCTCACGCGTTGGGAAAAAACAGAGTTCAAATTTCAATGACCAATCAGGAAACTAAACGCTGAATGAAAATAAGCAAGCCTTGAAATACTAATTCCTGACACTGAAATCGCCAGAAAGGGCGGCAAATCCGAAGGAACACAGCCGTGCGTCGTTATCAAAGTTGTTCGTGTGAGCGGGGCTTATGGGAATAGGCACACCACTCGAAGAAAATCCGAACAGAATGCGCAATTTAGAAATAGCCACAAATTGTAACAAGTACCAAAATTCTTGCACGCTAATTCAGTAATTCGTAATGAATGCAAGTTCTGCTGACTTGAAGAAGCACGTGCGATCAAGAATAACCAGAACCCGAACGGAACTGAGGGAGCGCGAATCAAAAAAAGTGAAGTTAAGCCATTTCACGTTACCTAACATCACAAGACGTAACAGTACTCTACCTACCTTTCAATGACTTACCTTACTAACTTACATAATTCCTAACGTACAACCTACTGTATTTTAAACAAACTGATTCTATCCTTACGTAGGGTAAATTACCGTCGGAAATAAAAAAAAAAATGTTTGACAGACCTCATAACCCTGGATTTTACTCTCGATGTTGAAAGTGAAATAATTTATAAGTGTCTCGCGTATCCAGCACTATTTTTTTCAATGTATGTAAAGCTTAACGTTGTATCTTTCTTCCATACCGGTGGCGAAGTAACAGCATCTCTGCATCGGACACTGTAAAGTCGTGTTCGAGTCTTGGATGCTGACAACGCTGGTAATGAATTTACACTGCGTGGGGCCCTATGGAACCAAGAAGAGAAGGGAAGCATGGCGACAAACTCCCAAATTAATTCTCACCACCGACTATTTCTCTTGCTTTTCACACTAACAAATCTTCAAAATTAAAGCGAAAAACCCTTGTTTATGAGGTGTATTCACTGTATGCAAAACAATAAATGAACATTATTAATATTATTATTATTAGTGGACCCGTACTTAAAAAAATTAATGCAGTAATCGATATGATTACTTGATATAGGCTGGTGATGAATCTTTTCTTTTTTGACTTGCTTCTTCCTCATTTTCTTCATTGATCCTTTATCGTGCTCTCATCATTAGGTCCTCTCTTCTCTAACTTGCTGCTTCCTTATCTTCCCGCCCACGCTTATCAGCAGCTCTGATTCTATTCTGTATCCTTCCTATTTCAAGTTTTTCTTTACAGTGTCGCATACACTCGTCTTCTCTCTACATTGTTAGCACGTCTTTGTTCTTGAAACAGTAGTAGTCTCATTCGTCTTGTACGTTCCCTATCCAGTCTCCTTCTTTTAAGTTCCCTATCCAGTCTCTTTCTTCTTTCACGTGCATTTCCCATAGTGAGAAACTGAAGTAAAATCTTGAGTAAAACACTGCAATAAACTTGAATGCAACTCCGATCAGCTGATATTCAGTATGAGCGTATCGTAGCCAGGATACTGTCTTTCAAACTGCTTCATCGAAGTGCTGAAATTTTGGCCTATGAAGTAAAACTTGCTGCATCAAAAAAGACAGCAAGCTAGAAGAATTACTTGTGTCTACTGCTCCGTGAAAAATCGTCACTTCATGAGTGCTTCGTTGATCGTCTACTGAATTTATACGTCGTGATCTGAGAGAAAAAAATAATAAAATCAGACCCCAGAAGCTGCTAGCATCTTTGTTTTGATTTCAAGAAGTGTTTCCAGCAAGAAGTGCAATCAGATAAAGGAATGAGGATCCCACTTTCGCTATCTTCTACAGCCTGGTCAACGATCCCCACGAAAACGCAACGTAATTGCAAAATTTGCAACCTGGCCTAATTTTTACCTAACTATTTCCTTAAGAAGCGGTCATAAAATGAGTAATTACTTAAATAAATACACGAAGCGTTTCATTATATTAGGATTCATGTAAGACGAGAAGGTCATAAATCGATAGCAAAGCACAAGGTCGGAAGTATATAAACCGACACCGAACAGTAACGAGCCAAGCTGAGGTTTTAAACTGGCATCGAAAGTCTATATTGATAAGTTAGGCGGAAGCCATACGTTTTAGGCTGTCACTCAACAACTAACATAAACCAGGAGCGGACATACCAATAAATTTAGTCTGTGCGAGGGAAGATCATTTACGATATTCTTGACGGAAGCTCTCGCCTCCCGGTTACCAGTGGCAGAAGAAAAGTACATGTATGAAAGTTAGTGCTAAAAAATCACCAGCAGTATTACCTATGTAGACACTGAACGTTACTCGTCTACACTTTGATGCATTACTGTTTCTAGGCTCCATTTCTAAGCTGCTATGGTTTAGCTGCTTCCCACTTATAACTTCTCTGCAAAAGTCAGATACCATGAGATGTACACAAGGAAGAAGAGACCGCTCGTCGCTTCCTTCACGTCTCTGTACTTATAGACGTGCTGCACTAATTCTATAGTATCTGTCAAGCTGGAAAGTCTTGCTTTAATCCTGAGAAGGACTCTATCCAAATTTTCTTAGTTACCGTATAGCTGCTCGTATTCAAAGAAAGTACCAAGTACCAAGTCGGATCTAAACTTCATCAGCAAATCAAAGGTAACAAAATTTGTTCACTTATTGCCCCATGATACACTAGCTCAAGGGCAGAGAAGATCGATGCCTACGTCGCGAGTAAATACGAACTGTGATGACGTCGTTGAGGAGCTCGGGGCTCGGACAGTTTTTTTCGCTTTTGCTAGGTTGGGCACTTTAAATTTTGCTTTTTTGCTTTCTCCCCTGGTAGAACAGGAGGAGAGGAGAGGGGATATAAACTATCTAAGATATTTTTTACAATGAACATCTTGTTGTATTTGGAAAGAGCAGTATTCTCTGGGTAATTTTTGTATATAAGCCAATATGAAGATAGCTAAGGGCGCCTCCATTAAAGTGCACTTCGAAGATAGTCGAAATATTCATTTGAATTAGTACATGGACTGATCAAGCAATTTCGAATCGAGTGTCAAAGAGAAGACGTGATGATATATTTTATATTTTTTAAATATTTTTATTCCACTTGAAGCGCGATGCGAAAGCCACAGTTATGTACCTAAAGATGTGAATAAGCATATCAGCACACGCTGATATTACGGAACATTTTAATTGACAAATAAGGGAAATATTAGCACATATTGATTTTTGATTTATTAATGATATATATATATATTTGCATTTCACTTCACTTCAGTGGTGTAAAAAATAACTTGGTGGCGCGCACCTACGATTCGAATGATGGTGAACAAACTGTCCCAAACAATCCCTAGATTATTAAGTAGACAGAAAATGATTTTAGCTGCTAAGAAAACTAAGGGGTAACAGCTATTATTTATTTATCCTCTTTAAATGAGTCGCATTCTAAGTACACGATTATTTAAGACAAATCAGTTCTTAAGTTAGTCATAGAACATCTCTTGATATCGGCTATACTCACTCGGGGTGCGGAAAGTCTTTTCTGACCCCATGTAGTGATGGTCTTCCTGGTTCTTGCTCAGCGTCTGCTTCAGTACAAAGAATGATTTCATAGCACTGTTGAAAATATACATAATTATGATGAAATACCAGCATTAAAGCAGGACTGCATTAGTCGCCACCGCTGCATAAATTCCCAGTATATTTTTACCTCCGCCAAGGAGGTTATGTTTTCGTCGTGTATGTCTGTCTCTTTGTCTGTCTGTCACTAAGATAACTCAAAAAGTTATGAACCGGTTTAAATGAAATTTGCAGGGATTGTTAGGTATGTTAGGAGGAACAGATGATTAACTTTTGGTGAAGATATGTCCATCCGTTTGTTTGTTTGTCTGCCTCATTTTTCTTGACGCTATAACTCAAAAAGTTATGAATGGATTTTGATAAAATTAACATGAATTGTAAGGTACATAACAAAGAGTATATGAACAAATTTGGTAATGATCCGTTTGTTCGTTCGTTTGTCATTTTTTTTAAATTTTATGCTTGTTAGCACAATAACTCAAAAAATAATAAATGGATCTTTATGAACTTTATAGGGATTGTTAGTAATGTTAAAAGACATGAATGATCGAATTTTGGTGCAGATCGGTTTGTTCGTTTGTATGTTTGACTTATGTTTGTCATAACGTTTGATAACAGTATAACTCAAAAAGTTATGAACGGATCTTCAAGAAAATTGAACAAACTGTTATTAATATAAAAAGGCTCAAATGATTAGATTCTGGAGTTTATACAAAGAAAATTATTGTTTCAGAGTCAATTTGAACTTTTTGCTACCGTCGCCTCACTTGGCGGAGGTATGCGCTCTCAGGATGCCCTAGTTGAAGATTGGACTTGGCGTTGTCTTTATTATATTTCTACGTTAATTAAATATTACACGATATCCTTGCGTGCCCCTTATTACATATCACTAAAAAAAGGATCGGAATCTCCTCTACCACAGGTACGATACATTAGATATCTCTAGTAATCATGTTTTTTTTTTTCTAATGGGAGCTGCATGAGATTTTGTAAATTACTATGATGTTAGGTTCAAGATTTTAATGTAACACCTCATTTCAAAAAAAAAGTTTCGCATCTGTGAGCCCCACACTCGGGGAACAGAAGGAGAGGTGATCTTACCGTACCTTCGTGCTTAAAGAATAAAGAAGCATGATAAGGCCAAATAAACCGAGCTCAGATAGATAAAATAAAAGTATTTTAGGCAAGAATATCTTTTTTCATATGGGCATTTGTTTTCGTCAACTTATAGCGCCTCATCCTGCTGCAATCCTATGTTATGATCGTGTTTTTATCTGGTAAATCGTGCTCTGCTATTTTTATCGTATTTTGACATGGTTATTTTGAGTTGGTAAACATGACTCCAGAATTATATGCTCCCATTTAGTGCATACTGGGCATGGTTCCTCATTCACCCAAGTTAAATTAATGCCTCGTGTATTTTTCGCAACGTGGCATGTTTCCCAATGAATAGGGTATTTAATAGTTATCAGTTACATCAACAAACAAGCATTACTTAGCTCATTCTTGTGGGTAGATTGCATTTGTTTTTATTTCAGAAACGAACCAGAAACCACATGGCACAAAATACACTGGGAAGAGTATTAAACGGAAGTTAAGAGGAGTTGCTGTAGAGTTAGGTTACCTCGCTCTTAATATGCCCGTGCCACAAAGTCTTAATAACTAACTTACGGTTGCTACCACCAAACCCAGCGTTTACAGAAATGAGTTTACTTCTAGCTGAATAAGGTAACAGGTTATTCATCGCTTGACGGTTCCCAAATGGTTCTGAGCATCTAGACACTCACATGAACTTGGAGTGTAACTCTGTGAAGTAATTACATGCGAGCATGAGAGGAGTTCTGGATGGAAAATTTGATTATCGAATTAGTCGATTTACGAATACTTCTATCGCAATCATGCGGTTTTCGGCGTTCACGTGTCCTAGAAGACGTGTACTTAAACAATAATTTTTTCCCTAATGGATAAAAAATAGTGCGTAGATATGCTGTCAAAGTTACTTTTATTTGTTTTACCTTTTACAACATTTCTGCATTATTTATCACGCATCATGTTTTCAAACAAGAAAGTAAACAATTTTTTACCGTGCGATAATGATTTCCTTTATTTGCAGCTGATCAAAGCCAATTTTCAACGATTTTATCATAGAGGTGCGAGGAATAAGAGAATGACCAGATTCATTCAGTTTGCAGTTTTCCTAGAGACGTCGTAAGTGAGCGGGCGTGAGCAGAGGAAGCGACGCTGTCTGTGCGTGGATTAATCTGTTACGTATTTCGGCCATTAGTCTGTATTACAGCTCCATAAGTCAATCATGGTCTTCGATAGAGGCGGGGGATGTGACGAACGGTAGTTATCTCCACAGCGCATACAATATTTAGCTGACACCTGAGTATCTAGCACGCTCTGCAATCATTTTCCAGCGTATTTCTTTAAAGTCTTAAATCTCCAATCTTCAGCGTTTGAATATTTCTACATATCTACAGAGTATTTAACTCATCTACAGACCCCAAGTCTTACTCGGCTGGGTTGCGTATCAGGCAGATGATGGGCAGCCGTTTGATGTGCTCGTCAAGGGAAAACCCATGGTCCTTTATGAGTAACACCGTCTTCATGGTAAAATCTTCTCTTTCGCCCAAAAAGCCTGCAATAAAAATAATATGTTAGCGGCACACTCGCTTTATTTATAGCCAGAAAACAAAAATAGCTAACAGTGACTTCCATAATAAGCTTTGCCCTACAGAGTTCGAAAGACCTTCTTAAGTATACAAAATAATTGAACGTAATGCAGAGTTCCTGAAGTAATCGCTTTGTATTAAACGTCGCCCTGCAAAGTGGACTTTCACAACCACCCCAGTCGGTGACCAGGGGATGACATAGGAGGAAACCCACGTAGCACTGAACCTAGGCTCTAGGTTGGACTAACTAACTTGAACCCACTGTTCATTTCTGAAACGTCGTGCCAATGTTGTTCTTCAATCTAGGACCAACATTGTCGTTTAATATCCAATCAACGGAACAGTTGATTAAACCACCTACATGCCAATGGAGCGTCCGGTACTTTTTGGCGCCGATTTAGGCACCATGTTTTTTTTTTTTTTTGGCGCCGAACGTTTTAGCGCTGATTGAAATTGAAACAGGTTATATGGACCAGAGGAAATTTCTATAGAACCTTTTATATTAGTATCTAAAAACTATCATTGAAATAGTCGCACAATATGTACAATGCTTACGTCAATTTTCACGTACTAAAGAAGATAACACCAACACTATATTGACTAAAGTTATTTATTTCATGCATCGCGTGATTGTGGGCTAAACCACGCAAATATTCTAACGGGTCTTTTTCTAACGTAACGTAACCTAACCAACCATAGCTAACCTTACCTAAACTAACCCAATTCAAATATTGGGTGCCAAAATATTCAACGCCAAAACATCGGCGACAAAAAAAGAAAAAAGAAATAAATAAATAGGCGCGAAAAGATTCGCGCCAAGGAGTCCCATTCTGGCGAATTCATTATTAGTGCATTAATGCTAATGAATTGATTCAGCATCAAACATTACCGTATTTTTTACATAAATTAGACAATCAACTTTGATCTGAACATCCTACGTTAACAATAGTGAACAGTCCTACTGTAAATTTTCTAGGCTTTGTTCAAGGAAGAAATTATATGAATAAAATAAGCATTTATCACAATGCATATATGCAGTCTTTTTTTAATTTATGAGTGTTTATTCTTACTGACTCAACGCATCGTCGTTTGTGTGTAAATAGGATATCGTTGAATGTTGCATTGCCGCTAGGAAGTTTTATTGACCCAACATTGCTGTTGAATAAAATTAACTTCGGTATATTTTTTCTTTCAACCAAATTTTACTTATTTCTTGATATTCGCATCAAGTAAACTGGCAGTGTAATTTGTTGGGCTTTTTTCTAAAGAATGACCCAATGTTGGCTCAAAATTGCTTGGCAATGTATGAGCATCCATATCTTGGCGAATAATGGTTTAACATTAGTCCAGTGTCGGTTGACTTGGCTTCAAGAGTAACCGAACCTTTCAAGATTATGCTGACCTCTAGCCAAGGTTATTTTACTCTGTGGAATTCGAGTCTCAGTTTAACTATAAATAATTTCTCTGAAAATACTCGAGACGGGAAACTGTTAAGTTCTTCATGACGTCTTGCTCTTGAGCTTGCGACATGAAACGCTTCTCTTTCGTTAATAAGAAAATAAGCTGTTAGTTAACATTGCTATAATGGTTTTCATTTTCCGAGTAATTCAAATAAAATTTAAACTAAAGAATTGCCGAAACTTCTACAAGGCAAACAATAATCAATCGAAATGTTCTAGAGTCTAGAAAATCAACAAATACCAGCTGTTCTCCTTAATAGATATCGGCTGAGTCTCTAGAATTTTAATGTTGGGTAATTTAGACTCACCTGCAGGCAGTCAACACATTTTTTTTAAATATTATTCGTAGCCTGCGAGATGTGCCGGATTGGGGCGCCAAGTGGTTCATTTGGCGGTTATTCCAGAATCTCAGCTAGCAAAACAATATCAATTTTATTGTGCGGTTTTCAATAACCTCCAATGGAAAACAATTTCAATCTATGTAGGGAACTGCTTGGTGTAATGGATAGCCGTTTGAAATGATACCAGGTTCTGTATACATGAAAAATTAAAAAAAATAGCATACAGTGAAGCTCTTAAGTGACAATTGTTTAATATCAAGGATCCCATAGAAGAGAAATTATTTTACTTCTTAGCTACTACTAATGAGTAAATCCGACAAACTTTTATGCCTCTTAAGTAATACAAGTAACTTAGATAAATAGAGTTAAGTCAGTACTTTGCGCCATGGAAACAGCTGCAGGACAACGCGAGAAATGCGAACAATTCTTTTTAAGCAGCCGAAGGAATTGATAAATTAACTGTGCGTAAATATCTACGAAATTCACTCACCAGCAGGCGATGGCAGTAAATATATACATACTTTTCTTTAACTCGATATATATTCGCATCATAGATACAATATCACAGATATATTATAATCAGGAAAGTAATTTTGTTGCTTTTATCTCAAATTAAAAAGGAATTTAAAAGCAAAGATTATTGGCAATATTGAGAAAAAAATAATTAAAGCAGAGGACAAAATTAATAACTTTTTACGCAAGCTGAAAGAAGCCAAAGTGCTATCTCAGGGAACCTACAGTAGACTATTTACGTCTGGATCTGGCATCTTATACGGTCTACCCAAAATGCATAAACCCAATTTTGTATCTAACGTTCAGTTTCGCCCCATTTTTGCTGCCTATAACACTCCAAGCTTTAAACTTGCCAAATACTTTGTTCCTATTCTTAGTCCATTCACTAGAAATCAATATACCGTGGACATTACTCTACAACATTTGTTGAACAAATGAAAAACTTTGGCAACGCCCAGGACTTAACCATGATTTCTCTCGACATAGAGAACTTATTCACCAATATACCACTCCGAGAAACAATAGATATATGTCTTACCAAATTATTTTCTAATGCTGTTGACCGTGTTTTGGAAATGAGCCGTAATATTTTTAAATCAATGCTTGAGTTATAAGTGATGAATTCCTTTTTCATATTTTCACAAAAATTTTACCGCCAGACGGAAGGGTTGGGTATGGGCTTGCCCCTCGGGCCAACTTTTGCAAATATGTTTATGTGATACCACGAAACTAATTGGTTGTCTGACTGCCCAGCTGATTTTAAACCAGTTTTTTACCAGAGATATGTAGATGATACATTTTTACTTTTCAATCACCCCGACCATGCTGAGTTATTCTCAAACTATGTGAACAACTAACACAACTGTATAAAATTTACTATGGAACGCGAGTCAGACAATAGCCTACCATTTTTAGACTGTCTTGTGACGAAGTATGGCAATGAGTTCCACTCATCTATATACAGTAAACCTAGCTTCACGAGTCTTGGCACCAGTTTTTCAGTTTCTCTGCCTATCGATTTAAACTAAACAGTATTCAAACTTTACTCTCTAGAGCATACCGTTTATCAACTACATATGAAAAAATCCACCCTGAGTTTAGCTTTTTACGTTCTTTCTTCTCCAACAATGGCTATCCCTTTAATTTAGTCGATTCTCAAATCAAAAAGTTTCTATCAAAAATGTACTCCCCTGATGCATCCCATAATCGAGATGGCCTACGCCTGCTTTACTGCTCATTGCCATACTTTGGATACCCTGCGGTGAAATTAGGAAAAGGGCTTGTGTTACTTTTTACTCAATATTTTAATACTGTTAAACTCCGTCCAATACTGGTTAATAATTTTAAAATTGCTACATTTTTTTGGTACAAGGATGCTCTGCCCACACGGCTACAGTCTTCTCTGGTATATAAATTTAGTTGTGGGCGGTGCCCATCGGTGTACGTCGGAATGACGTCACGTTGCCTATTCACCAGAGTCACTGAGCACGATGGGAGGAGTTTTCGTACGGGGAACATATTGAGTAATCCTCCTCATCCGTCAGTCCGCCAGCATACTGAACAGTGTGGTGCTCCAGTGTCCTTAGATAGCTTTAGTGTTTTAAAGACTGGAAATAGTGATATAGAATTAAGAATTTTAGAATCCCTTTCCATCCACAAATTGAAACCCGACCTCAATAGCACCAATAGTTCTTATCCCTTGAAGCTAGTGAATAGATAATATATATTTTTAGTCAACCTCATCAACCCTGTTTTGCATAGTTTGTTGCATAACTTTTTACCCCTGATTTTGCATTTCAGAACTGAAGATGGAGCAGGTCTCCGAAACGTCTTAATATGATATCATTTTTAACTATAGTCTTTGCTTTGAAATTCCTTAGATATATTATAGATATATTCGTTTTATATATATACTGTAATTGTTTAAGAAAACAACCAGTCTTCCGGTTTGGATAGAAACTTGGTCAATGTTTCCCAGACAAGGTCCAGGTTATAGCTCTGTAATTTCATCCAGACCTATGACTTCGTGAGTCAGTGAAGAAGCAGAATACTCAAGCTAGGACAATATTGTTTGCCTTAAATTCGAGCAGCCGATTACATTATACACGTAGATCCACATTGCTCCTTCTAATTAAGGCTTGATGATGAGGCGATCATACTATGGGTAGCAAAAGAAGCATCGATTATCTTATGCTGCACTACTGAGTTTACCTAATTGATAGAGGTATGTGCTGTTGTAAACGCAGCCTGAGAAGATACCGGCCGCCCCCTCCACGAGGTACCGTATCCAAGTGTTGCCAGAACGCGGGAATGACAGCAAGTACACTGGGGGAATCTCGATACCAAAACGAACTTCGTATCTGAAGAAATATAGTGAGAAAAATCATTACTCTTCTCTTTTTGCTGTCAGAGCTTCCAGTAGCCCTGAATTGTACTCTACTATAAGTTGTGCTTTCTCTGTAAAATTTATAACTATGTCAAAGTTCGTCCTGCATTAACGCATACGGTAGAATTTTTATGAAGCGTGAACTTCTGCATGTTGGGATAAACCACTTTTAAAGGAGAGATGCAGGATGTGGAGCATAAGCATCAAACAATCTCCAGAAATATTATAGGAACGTATTTCATTACTATGTAGTTATTCTGTATCAAGAACAAGGGCAAACAGCCTTGGTGGAACATCAGGTAAAATTATAACTCGAAACGCCCCCGCAATATATTCAATTGGAATGTGGCAGAGGTGGTAATTAAGCAGCGCTCCATTGCAATTGGCCACGCGAATTTTGAATAAAAGGTTACGTTTAGCCTGGCCACTGATTTTAAGCATTGGGCCGATGGTTGTCGGATTAATGAAAGTGCTCGAGGCTCCAATACAATGGACGTGTAGGTAGGTAGTTAGAAACAAAATAATATTCATTCATACAGAGAATAGTATTCAATATTTTCAATCATTTCCCAATAATTATTTGCTTGTACTGTATTTGTTGTTCATTTCAGTCATTTCATAATAAAGTTGAGCTGCTACGAAAATGTGTTACCGAGCGTTCTTNTAGAGACAAAATAATATTCATTCATACAGAGAATAGTATTCAATATTTTCAATCATTTCCCAATAATTATTTGCTTGTACTGTATTTGTTGTTCATTTCAGTCATTTCATAATAAAGTTGAGCTGCTACGAAAATGTTTTACCGAGCGTTCTTATATTTCCCTTGAGAGGTTTTTAATTGTGTATCAAAAAGATTTTATATAGTAGTAAGTTTTCATAGCTCAAACAGCCCAAAGCGAATTAGATACGTCGACTTAAATTTTGTTTGAGCGAAAACTAGGAATGTCAGCAGCTATCCATTAGCAGAAGATTGAATCAACAGGGGAGCACAATCCCGTACCATTGTGTGGTTCAGGTTGAAGTGCAAATCAAAAATATTTGTGTCTGAAAAAAACTGAAGCCTGTTAACAGCCGTATCACTTCCCTCTGTTCATTCCGATAAGTTCTAAGATATTAATGAAATGCTTTGTTTTGGTGTCTTTGCGCAAAGCTGATCCAAAAACAGTCCTGTGAAACTTTCTACGCTCTAAGGCATTACAGAAGTGTACGAGAACGTACCGACTACAGTCAGGATCGTCCGCCCACTGCTTGTAGGACACCGAGCGCTGCAAGTCCTGGAGGAAGGGAGCGTGTTCGGGGACTCTTGGGACGTTTTGGTCGGGGTCTTCTGGCACTGCGGCTGCTGCTGCCCACGTTGCCTCCGCAGCACTGGTGCCTGGACGTTCTGAAGCATTGCCGGTTGGACGTTCTGCAGTACTGACGGCTGCTGATGGATGCTCTGCAGCAGCTGTTGCCGATGCCACCAGTGCTGCAAAATACAAATAAACATTATATAAAAATGCTGTAGCCCCTGGGGAGGAGGTGGGAGGAACGAGGCAGGGAACTGCTGGTCCTACTCATGAGATCTAGGGTGAAAAAATTAATAATAATCATAATATAACGAAAAACTATTAGCCAGAAACTTTAAAATGGGATTTGTACATATAGGATATTTGAAAGCTAACATTTAACTACCTCACCCCTCCAGGTGCCCCATTTAAATACCTAAGAGTAGATCCAGTCCTACTGGGTTAAGGTCGGTCGCTTTCCTATCACTCACCAATGATTGTTTCCGCCAGGCCAGCACTGCAACAGTGAACGGGAAATTGGTCGTTGTGTGGCCAGTCTGAGCAGAGAGGAAAAGAGACTGGTATTAGATGAGATGGCCATATTTTGCAGGCAGATCTTATTTTAACTGACTCAATATGAGCGAGCAAAGGGTTGATGCTGATAGTGACTGTTTGCATATAAAACTGATATAAACAGGGTTTTGGCAAAATTTAGTTTTTAAGAAAGTTACAGCGTTGTTATTTTTTATTCCAAAAAACAATTTTCGAGGTAAAAATATCATTTTCCTACCGATTATGATGAAAATCGGTAGAGAAGTAGATTTTTCAATGCTTTATCTGCAAATGTGGTCAAAATTTGAAAAGAGTGTAAAATAACTAGAAAAATGACGTTCAAATTCAAAATAGGTTACACAAATTACTAGTCACAATTGTAAAAAAAAGCAAAACCTACGATGAAAGCCTATTTCAAAATTTTCCGATGATGTAATGCATGATATAAAAATAATCAGATTAAATCCATTAACCAGGAGGAAAACCGATGAAAGTTCACCAATATTGGCGCTCAACTGCTTGTTGCGCTGTCACTGCACCAGAGAAGCTTGGTTAGACGAACATGAGTGCTGAGTTAAGTGGGTTTTACTTCGTTTGAGGAGATTTTTGGGTAAAGCATAAGTTGCACTAAATAGAGTTATTAAGCATGGACAAATTTACATACACTATGAATATAGATTAGAATCAAATTATTAGAAAACAACATTTCAAATCTCGTCTAGGTACGTGCTCTCGTATTTCATCACTTCATTGAGTAATCACTGCTGTAAGGTTCACTGCATTTGAAACCGTGTTGTTAATATTTAAAAGAAATTAAAGTTTATAATTATATAAATGGAGATATTACAAAAAAGTTTCTGGAAAGAAATTATGAGTAATTTCACACGAAAAAATAAAATTTAAATTATCAAGGCTTACAGACCGCAACAAATTATTAACTTCGAAGAAAATTTTTAAAATGGACGATTGGTTACTTATTATTTCGCTTCTGGACTTCATTGCGTTAGGAGTAACACCGCCAATTGCCCAGCCACGCAACGAAAAACCCACTTACCGCAGCACTCACGTTAGTCTAGCCATGCCTGCCTGGTGCATTGACAGGGCAATATGCGGGTGCGCGTCAATACAGGTGATCTTTTATCAGTTTTCTTCCTGGCAAATGCACTAAATCTGATAATTTTTTGTCGTGCAACACATCACCTGAAAGGTATTTAAATCGGCATTCATCGTAGGTTTCTCTTTTTTTACAATTGTGACTATCAATTTTTGTAGTCTATTTTGAATTTGAACGTCATGAATTTTCCTACTTTTTTACACTTTTTTCAAATTTTGAAAACATGTTCGCGTAGAGCATAGAAAAATTTACTTTGTTACGAATTTTCATCCAAATCTGTTGAAAAATGACTCTTTTAAAGCGAAAAATGTATTTTTGGAATACAACCTAAAACACTGTAACTCATTTAAAAACTGAATTTTGCCAAAAAAATTACACCCCAGGGTACGGCTATGATGACTTTACTTGTGATTAAACTGTCTGCACTGAATTTTCCTGTATATATTCATAATTATATTCCTGTAAATTCATAATTAAAGCTTAAATTATGGGAATACCAATTAACACTCTGTATTTTCACAAAGTTTTCACGATGTTGGAGAGAGGAAAACTTTTCTCGCCACTCCTATTGGGGGCTCCGCCCCCTCGCTAACAGGACTACGCTCTGTCACATACCGTACACTTCTGCCTCTCCGGACATTGACATGCTACTCATATTATGGCAATGGATTGGGTAGACCTCTTTTAACTATGACACGGTTACGCCTAGAATATCTGCACATTCCGCACCGTCTGCCGTTCTCACGTGAATCAACTGAAAGTAGTCGCCTAGTGACTCCAGGATATGCAATATTCGTTGCTCGTAGTTCAATAATATTGAAAATAGTTGCCCAGTGACCCCAGGATATACAATATCAGGTGCTCGTAGATCAATAATATTGAAAATAGTCGCCCAGTGACCCCAGGATATACAATATCAGCAGCTCGTAGATCAATAATATTGAAAATAGTCGCCCAGTGACCCCAGGATATACAATATTCAGCAGCTCGTAGATCAATAATATTGAAAACTAGTGGACCCGAGCGTGAAGAATTCATGCAATAACCTATACGTTTGCCTAATGCCTCTAGGCCGGTGCGGAATCTCCTCTTCTCTTATTTGCTTCTTAATTTTCTTCTTTTCTTCAATGATCCTTTATCGTGCTGGCATCCTTAGGTCTTCTATATAGACAGGCAGAAGAAACATCTTGAGTAAATACTCCAACAAACTTAAACAAAATAGCAGCTTATATACATTGTGATCGCTCCGTAGCAAAGATACCGTTGATACCGTCTTCCCACCTCAAATATCTGTATCATTTGGGGTGCTCATATTTTTGACCTATGAAGAGAAAACTTCTTCGTCAGAGGAAAACGGTAAGCTAGAAGAAATAATTGTCTACTGCCCGTGAAACCTTATATTTCGTCAGTTTCGTTGACAATTGCATCAAAGTGGGGAGAATAGCTCATGCAACGAAATCATATGGGGGAAGAAGCTAAGAATCAAGAAGCATGAGAGTGCCAACGGAAGCTTCAGACATCTTCAGTGCTACGATTTCAACTTCGGCAATGCAAGATATGCAGTCAGACATAAGGTCGCCCTATACTTTGCCGTAGATTCGATGTATGGAGAAGCTAATACTCGTACAAATCACACTAAGCCTGCGATGTCTTCATTGTTGGAATTTCATCTGTCGCTGCTTAAGATACGTTTGCCATCTTCTGCAACCCGGCCTATTTTCTGCCTATCACTTTCAATGGAGCTTGAGAGGAGCACCAGAGCCTCCAACCTGGGCTAATGTCCGCCTATCTATTTCGTTAAGAGCTTGACACCAAACATATAAATATATTTATATATTTATAAACACACGACGGTCATTCTTAGTATTAGTATTATTATTATTATTAAAACTTCACGCTTGAGCTCCCACGGACAAGTAATACAACCCAAATGAAGCATGTGCAACACCGGGAAGCCCAAAACGCTGCTAAAGGAAATGCAGCAAAAAAACATTAACAGCCGACTTAAAAGCCTGCAGGCCAACACGACCAAAAGTCGATGCAGGCAACAAATTCCAAACTTCAGCCGACCAGGGCACGAAGCACCGACAGAACTTATTAGTTCGACATATGACAGCCTCCAAAGTGAAAGAGTGCGCTCCGCACGCAGCACGAGTCTCTCTCCCAAAAACCTGGAGGGCAGGGAGAGAAGAATACAACCAATGCCTCTCATTATTGTACACTTTATAAAACATACATAGCTCAGCAACTCCTCTCCAGTTACCGCTGAACACATCTAGGAGCCTTACACAGAAAGTAAAGACGATGCCACGTTAATGAGAATCTAAGCCCTAATTCTGCAGTTTCTGGTTGACCCTCAGGGACGAATTTATCATAAAAGAAACACTTCGTGAGCCCTAACCTCCGCCAAGCAACGCAATGCCAACGAAACTTTTAAAACGGCCAGATATCCAGGATATTTTCCCGTATCATGATCAACATTTTATCTTCTTTTCCTAGCGACATTCCTAGCATTCCCTATATTTTTCACAAAGATTCATAGATAAATTTTTTTAGTCGTTTTTTAGTCTTGCTGCTAAACGAAAGAAAGATAAACAAACATACGAACTGACGGATCGTCCCAACACTCGATGATTAATTTTGTTTCTCGTTTGTGTAAGCGTCATGAAGATCCGTTGATAACTTTCTGAGAGATATTACTAACAGACAAATAGAATAATAAACAAATTCCGTCAAAACATATCCTCCTTGGTGGAGGACCACTGAATCACCTTAGGCTTTACATGCAGATGTAAATAAGTTTAAAGGACCACAGCTATTATTCAACGATACCACAAAGTATCATCAACGAGGCCACATTTCTACGCATCAATAATTAAAATGTCACAATCTCTAATTAACAAATACAGTACTATAGCCAGCAGTTTGACTCATCATGCGACAGTAATTATCTCCGTCTAGGAGGTGATGTTTTGTCGGAGTTTGTCCGTCTTTTACGGAGAGAGGTATGAAAGGATTGCTGCGTCTGTCAGAACAGATGATTAGCTTTTGGAGAAGATTCGTCCAACGGTTTGTTTATTTATCTACCCGTTATTTTTTTTATACATAACGCAAACAGTTATGAACAGATCTTCATGAAGTTTGCAAGGATGGTTGGGAATGCTACGAAAAGAAACTAATCAAGTTTTGTGATAATCTGTCAATCCATTTGTCTATTTGCCTCCGTTTTTGTTTTTAAGTTTGTTAGAATATAACTCAAGAAAATATGAACAAGGCTTCAAATAATATCCAAGAATTGTTAGAAATGTTGAGAAGCATAAATGAACAAACTTTGGCTATGACCGGTTGGACCTTTCGCGTGTTTAACTGTATGTTAGTTTTAGTGTTTGTTAGAGCATATCTGAAATAGTTTCAGACTAATCTTGACGAAAATTACATGAACTGTTATATCCATGTCAACAAGAACAAATGGCCAAATTTTGCTAGTGATAAAACAAAAATCCTGTTTTCCGGACCATGTGCAATTTTCTTTTTACACTGCCCTGCATGGAGGGGATATGCTCTCGCAGAGTGCTGCACTAAGTGAACAAAGCAGCCAATACCACGAGTGCACCAATCAACGAGTGATCAACCCATTCAATGTTAAAAAAAAAAACATAATTTACACGCAAGCACCAAAACAAATGAAAGAATACGCAAACAAACTATCTGTAATAAGTAACACACAATACGCCAACAGAAAAAAAAATTATCTGCAGTAACGCAAAATACGCCAACAGAAATGTCTAGCTGCAATTGCTTTTACATAACAAGCACCTTATCATCAGGAGCAACTATATTGCTGCATCGTCTCTGCATCACACTCACTTCATACTCAAATACAAGTTCAACAATGCAGATTGCAAGCTCTAAAATAACTCCTCTACAAGCTTGACTTGAACCTCTCCGTCGAAACGTCTGCACCTTGTTTCCAGTGGATCGAACCATACCCAGCAGCAGCAGCGGTACTACACAGCGACTTGGACAAGAGAAGTGTTAGTAACAGGAAAAAGGAGGAGAGGTAAACATTCATGCTTCAAAGAACAACGGCTGTGAAATATTTCTGGATTTTTCGAATCGTACGTACTAGGTCGGCAGCTAAGTTCTTCCCGGTTTTAACATTCAAAAATTTCCAAAAGACCTACAGGAACTCAATTTTCAACTATATATGATGTTTTTCATCAAAACGGAATTAATGTGATATCCAGAAACGCTTCCAATCTTTATGAATTTTTAGAGAAATGCTCACCAGTAAGTTTCCTCTGGATTTCCAACGTTGGTCGAACCCTGAACGGGAAAAACAGATGAATATTTTAGTAAGGCAGTAACTAAAACGGATTTATGTGATGTTCTAGAATATGGTGCAAGGATAAAAAGCCTTCTCTCTTTTGGAGACAATTACCACAGGCAGATAACAAACCCCAGGAACTAGAAAGAAAGAAAGAAAGAAAAAGCATTTATTTTTCCCCGTAGGAAGGTATTCATACAATAGTTCTATTACTATACATGTGCAGTACACTAGTGTAAAACAATAAGCAATGAGTCTTACACGCTAGGTTAAGAATTGACTGTACAATTCTACTTCACAACCTACTGTTCGTACAAGAAAAATGAGAAAGAATATATATTCCTCCCCGTAGGAATTTTTTCTTATCAAACAATAATTATATTAAAATACTTGTTGAGGAAACTAGATTAAAACATCGCAAAATGAAACTTACAGATTAGGGAGCAAATTTATAGCACTATTGTACTTCACGACCTACTTACATTCTGTACAAGGCTCTATGATAGCAATAGGTTCACAGTTCACACACAGGGATATTGTGAATCAACTAACACATCATGTTAACTTCCAGGCTAAAAATATGTGATATTAGGAAAACACAAAATTATAGATATAATAAAGAAGAAAAGAGAAGTCAGAAAAAAGCAAAAGCGAACATATAGCCTTAAAAAAAATTTAGGGGTGCCATACGTAGATAAGGAGGGGGAACCATTGTTGTAAAGTAAATGAATAAAAGGAGATCGTGAAGATGATGCTAATATTTGGCATTATCAGTGAAGTTATAATTCACGTAATATTAGAATAAAATGCTTTATTTTCTGTTACATCAATGGAAGCTTGTAGATAATAAAAGTAATTTTTTCATCTTTCTGATGCTTGTAGGTATTCTTTTTTTCCAAATATTAATACCCACATTATAAAGTACAGAGGGGCAATCAGACAACGCCTTCCAAGCTGCGCACGGCAAAACACAGGAAACAGCAAAATCAATCATTCTAGAGCAGGAGCTCCCAACCGGGAGCGGCCGCATCCCCGCGAGGTGAGCTCTGAAGTCAAGGAGGGCAGTGACACCTTTGATTATTTCAACGTCATTCACAAATGAACTCGAATTTGCGGCGCAAATTGAGACCATTTGAGTTCTTCTTCATCATAAGAGGTATTATTATTATTATTTTTTGTAAGGGTCCAAGCACGCAGCAAAAGCCTTTTAGGGGCGCCAAGAGCAGATAAGTTTGGGGAACAATCGTTCTAGAACAAATGATCAAAAGAACATCGTTAAGATGATGCCATAGTAGGTCACACAATCCCAGAATGCAATAACGGAAGTCTCTAGACTACAGAATGCAATGGCATAGAACACAAATGTTATTTGTATACATGACGTCCCATACAATGTGCAATTACCCACACTATTTACATTCTACACAGTTGCACATGAAGCGGTGCGGAGACACTCCTGAGACAAAGCAATGAATCAGTTAATGCAATCAGGGACACAATGTTCATATCGCGCCGTACCACTCCTGTGGTTTAACCCAGGCTAGCGCGCCACTAGGGCGCGTTTTAAATTATCAATAACTTTTTTTTTCGGCTTTTCTGCCGGTAGGTCTCAGATAGCCAGTGCGCTACTGACAGAAAAAAAAAAGTGCAAGCTGTGCATCTCCGACCCTCGGGGACGGCTGAACGCTTTCGCTCAGCTACGCCGCAAAGGGGAAGGAAACGAAATACAAGAAGGTAGGAGTCTAGCGGGAATAGGTCAGCTACCTCGATCGGCAGCGTACCTCCCGAAACATAAGGGTAATTCTTGAGAGCCTACCGTACATTACAAACTAACCTCGTCAGCAGGAACTGCGGCATACTGCAACATCCCCTGCGGAAAAGGCATTCGGAACCCTAGGGTCAGTGAGATGAAACGCTGTTTTAGAACACATCCTATATTTTATACAAACTCCTTTATGTCTGATAATTTGCATATATGCCTACAGTAAATCAGATAATATAGAATCCCGCAGGTGCAGAGACTTAGGAAGAGCCATTATTATTAAGCAACATATTATACAACCTATGTTCTATCTATACAACGTTACACCTGGCGGTACAGCGGAATTCCGATAACAGGAAACACCTTACAGTTCCAGCGTTCCAGAGTTTTTTAGAGTATGAATAAATACATATTATTTGTATGAAGGTATACAATGTACACTATTACACAGCACAGCCTATATTTTATTCCATATTAGAATGTTTTTTTTTTTCTTACCATAAGTCCTATGTTATACACAGAGCTCTACTTCCTTTATCTGTGGGTTCCTAGAGATGCCTAATGTAAGTTAGAAAATGTATCGTCACATTAATGACATTAATGGTGAGACTTTGGAAATATTGTATTAGGTATCCTATTGCATAACCAACTGTCTATACAGTGAGGCATTTGGCGGTACAACGAAACTTCTAGAGCTAGAGAGAGGCGAGGCCTTTGGATTGGCTTCGAGAGAACTTTCGGGAAATGAAGTGGTGTACAGCATATTTGCTTCCTTAATTTAGAAAGAGATTTCATTTGGCCAACTCTTTATTGATTCGTAAGGTGAAACAATTGAATGCAGTATCCGTTGAGTTTGATGAGCCGTTACTTTTTTTATTTATTTACATTTTATTTACAATTTTTTTCCGCTCTCTCTTTCTCATTCAATATGAATTCAGTAAACGCTACAATTCACGTCATATAGCACTTAGCGCTGTCTTATTTTCAGGAGTTACGTAGCGTCGCGAGCCTCCCTTTCAATAATATTTCCTATTTCCAGAGTCTCTGTTTGAGGAGTTACGCTGTACCGAGAAATGCATTTAGGTCTAACTAGTGTCTCGCTTTTTATGTCGTTTGGTTTACCTGGTTGTGAAAATGTTGCAGGCGCTTTTAGCTCATCAGGTAGACCATTCCTTAAGAAAGCTCCAAATACAAAGAGTTTTTTTTTAGAATTTAGAGACGCCTGTGCGCAGTCAGAACATTATTTTTTCGAGATTTCTGGTCTGAGTTCCCATCATTTCGGGAGAATTGAACTGTATTAGCAAAACTGCGCTTGCCGTACAGGGAATGAAATACATATATGGCCTCATCACGCTTCAATTTAACCTCTATGCGCGGCCATTCTAATTTTTCAAGAAGAGGACTTGCGTGGTCGCGTTTACAAATTTTGCCATTAAGAACTATTTTTTCAGCAAAATTAAGGGATTTCTGGAGATCTGCCAGGTTTTTTTTTTTAGATGTTTCGCCCCAAATTAGACTACAATAGTTATAGTGAGAGAGAATGAGTGATTGGACGAGGAGAAGGCGTGATTTTTCGTCTAATAAGTACTTTATTCTGTGAAGAAAGAAGAGGGTGCCATTAATGGCACTGCACATCTTTTGAATGTGCAAATCGAAGCTAGGGTTTTGATCCAGTCATACCCCAAGGGTCTTTACGACGGAAACAGGCTGAACGGTTATAGTGTCAATAGTGAAGGATAATGAATTTAGTTTTTTTACATTGATCAGACGTTCCTAAAAGTATGCATTGGGTTTTTTCAGCATTTAGCTTGAGGCCATTCTTGTCATACAAGTCCTTGAGCTCGTGCAGAATATTTTCTGCTTTAGATGGTATAAGATTTGCTTCATCTAGCGAGCATGGCAGTGCTATTTGACATTATCAGCGTACATTGAAAGAGTGACGTCCTCTGGTGGAGATGGTATGTCATTAACAAATATGGAGAAGAGCATAGGACCAAGTACGGAGCCTTGAGGAACACCACACGAGTTTATTAGGAATGGGGACGTGTAGTTCGAAATTCGGACGGCATGGTCCTATTTTGGAGATAGCTGGAGAACCATTCTAGACAAATGTTTGAAGCACGTATTTTATTTAGTAGCATACCGTGGTGAAGACTGTCAAAGGCTTTCGAAAGATCTAGCATCATAAGGAGAGTGAGGCGTTGTTCGTCGATATTTTTGTACGTTGATTCAAGTATATTGAGAAGCGCGTCTTGTGTGTTGGTGCGAGCCCTGTAAGCGTATAGGTACTGTCTAATACGTTCGTCTCATTGGACACACACACCCCACCTGTACTCTTCACATCATTTCTTTTTCGCTGCATCATAAAGAATTTCATCAATAGTCGCTTTTAAAATTTCAAAATCTCGCAAACGCTGTGTCACCTCTTTTATAACCTACATCTGGGAAAGTGAAAGCGTCCATTGCAGCCAAGTTCAGACGAGTGGTGTCCTCAGACGCTTCCGTTGAGTGATAGTCAGATCTATTGATCTATGGTAAAGGGCTGGGAAATATGGTAACGAAGTGGGCTAAAATATTTGAGTCCATAAGTAATGGGATAGAAACTAAGTGCATCGAAACTTATGTGTTGAACTCAGTGTTGCATTTCATTGTAAGAGATAGGTACTAAACGCAACAACCTAAGAAAATTTGACGACGCCTCGCACTGTCCTACTGCAACTTCTGCTAGGAAAAGTAATGACCAACGTGACGCCGAAAGGAATTCTTTTCCCAGATATCAGACTACTCACAAAACCAACTTTAAATACTTCACAGATTTATGGGAACTTGCGTAACTAGTGAAGTCAGTAATTTCTCTGCCTCATTGAAACTGTGGCGGAGCTCCTCTGAGGTACAGTAAGAAACGTTATTTACGATGGTCGTTCCAAAAGTAACGCCTCCTATTTTTTTTCCGCCCCAAAAGATCTGGGGGAATTGTAAATTGCATTGTTATGAAGGCTAAATTTATGAACTTATTAATTCATGACAAAAAAGTTCATTTCTCTGTTACAGACACTAAGAAAACATTCATTGTTATTGACGTGCGTCATGAGCAGAGATGCGTCATTGAATTCCTGTCAGAGGCTTTCGGTGCTTGGTGAACGTTAAAGAAGCCGATGCAGTTCCTCCTTAAGGATTCTTAGTCCAGGAGTCGCACAGTCTTAACGGCCAAAGCCCCCGAGGCCTCTTAAATCCGTCTTTTTCTCTCTTCCGCTCCAACTTTACTGTCTGACATCTTTGGCCCCCCATATCAGCGGCTATTGATCATGATTGCATGCATTCATGATCGTTTCTTTTACTGAGACTCTTCTCCCTCCTCTTTTTTTTTTTTTCTTCTCTTTACTCCAGTCTTTTATATCCTACTAACATAATTTCAATAGCTCATAGAGGGCCGGGCATAAGTGTCGTGTCTCTTTGAGAATGGGCCTGTTGATTCGCTTACTGCCGCCTATCAAATCTATTCTTAAATGTCTGCACATTTAGGAGATGGGTTTGTTGATTTCAGAGTGGCGAAATTAACCAAGTGCGCTCCAGAGACACGAGCACTTGTCACCACCCCAAAAAACAAAATGCACCTCGATCAATTCAACCGCGCCGATCAGCGGATAACGGTGAATGAAACGCGTGTAGAGTTGAATGTGGACATCAGTGCACTACATAGAATTCATGTTGTCATCCCTAGGATACAGCACAGTGTGTGCTAGGTGGGTTCCTCGAATGCTCACGCACAATAAAAAGAGCGCCGACGGTATGTCTGTCAGGCCTTGTTGGATCGGTGCGAAAAACTAAGCCTGCTTGGCTTGACTTCTCTGCATGAGCCTCTAGACAGAAACGTTAGTTTCTCCGCTTTGAATAGTGTTGCAAGTAACGGAGAAAGCTTGAGACGCTTGCAAATTATCTTTTAAAAACTAAAATAAGATGTTGGAGATCTCAACTACAGTATAATAAGTTTCGGTTCAACGCCAGGTCTCGTTCTATCGCGGTTAAGTTAACGTGCTTGACTGAAGTCGGGGAGAAATAAAATCGAGTGGGTTTTATTTCGCCAATCCAATCACTGACAACCTTATTCCAAACAAACCATCCTTGGTCCAAGAATAATGAAACTCAATATAAACCGTGCCCGGCCAGCTCGCCAGCGAGTACGGACAGAAATTCACACTCGCTGAGGTGGAAAGTTCATGACAATCGCATTCAGTGCTCTATTGTTTTAAAATCAGAATAACAAAGTAATTCTCAGGGATATTGATAAAATTTTGTTTTTATGTTTCCCGTGGGCGTATAAAAACATGTTCGTACATCATACATCTGGAACGAAATGCGAGTTACGGTTATGGGAAAAATAAGCTGAAATTACTCAAGCTAATGTAAGCTGTAGACAGTGGATGAACAGTTATTAGCACCAGGGAGTGTCTAAGAACGCTAATGTAGCCTTGGGTATCCTGCAAGGACGTTCCTGAATGTCTGCAAATGAAAAATTTATTACAAATATTTGCAATGTGGCAAACCTTAAAAAATAATTAAAACACATAATAACTACTTTACATGGTACGTGACATGGATGTGAAATTTCTGAAAGTATTCTTTCCTGACACCGATGAGGTCACAGCGCAGCCCATCCCGCGCTATACCATATATTCTGATCATTCTTGCATGACCTTCCTTTTGGTGTTTCGTCCACATCCCAATGCTGTAAATTGCTCTTGCCGCGAGAGTCGAAAGTTACAAGTATTAAAACATAGGTTTGCACCGTGCCACTTTTATTCTTGCTTGTAGCGGCTCTACAGTGACTTGCTAATATATTGCAGGTAATACGTAATTATTTTTCATTCGTAATGCGTAACTCTCTGCCGTGCCTCTAGAAATCGCCCGTACTTCACCGCACGAACAGTAAATTACTCGAAAGGGGTCATGAGTAGAGCCCGGATTCCTAGCATTTGTTATATTATTGCTATAACGACCATAAAAAATTAGCATTTTTATTGCAAAATGTTATTTTTTCTGTAAGCGCTATTTTGACTGAAAAAAGCTAGTCATTATTGTATAAATGACCATTAAAACTACGCTAAGTACTAATTCTATTGCAATAATATTTGAAAATATGAATAGATAAATTGTTTTGCTATGACTAAGTAATTAATATACCAGAAAGTTTTGCAAGCTTTCTTTGAGTTTGACCTTGTAGCAAACTAGTCCCTTTATTGAAATTTAGCATAAAACTGGAGAATGCACCTGCTTATAGGTAACAAAGGATACAAATTAAAAAATATCAGTTATGCAGAACCTTGACCTCCATATATTTAACAATATTACATTATAGACATGTGCGTACATATGTTTGTATTCCTAATGCTCTTTGCAAGTCATTGTTAGACATGGGCTTGCTCCCTAAGCATCTATGTATAGTTATCAGTAGAGCCCGGATCTCTGGCATTTATTTGATTATTGCTATTACGGCTATAAGTACAAATAAAAATTTGCATTTATTGCATAATATGATACTCTACTATAAACGGTATTTTGACCAGGCACAAAGCCAAAAAATAGTCACTATGCAATAAATGACTATAAAACATGCACAAATTAATACGGTACGTATTTGTACCATTACACATAAATTATTCAATTATTAGGATACGTTGAATAACTAATTAATATATGATTACGTTTGCCATGTTTCACCTTTATTTAATTTTCCCATGAAAGAAAACGTAAGGAATTGTGCTAGTCACGGTCATTTTGTTCACGACATTACCAGTTACACTAGTGCTGCCAGTGGACGAATGTATTGATACGACGGGAGGGCAGATTTCGACAGCAATAACAGACACACTTGAATTAAACAAGGAATCTGACATGTTTCTATTAAATTCCACTCAGTTAGAACGCACTAATATATTAGTGCGTTCTAACTGTTGTACTATAGTACAACAATAACGCAGCTCATTGCATCATCTTTATCGCTTCTTTGGCCAGAATCCATTTAGTATAACAACATCTTGTTTGCTGGTTACAGACTTTGCAGTACAAATTTAGAAAATCGCTGCTTCTCTACAAATTCTGTACCCCGATATGCTGCTCCTTACTTGCCTCGCACTCGGCTTGCACAGAGTTACAGAAAAGGTACAGACGCACTTTCAGGACGCTGACAAACTAATACTAAACGGTAAAAAAATATTACTGAATGCCCCATGTAGATGCGAACTGTTCAGATGAAAGGCTCCTGACGTGCCCCTTCTCCCTCAGCCGTGGTGCAGAGTACAGGGAGGTACAGGGATAACAGCAGCATTATGTTTTACTAGCCATTTTACAGTCATAAAGGTAGGACAAATATCCATTATGCAATCAAATCGTGTTATCTGTAGAAGCACTGTAATTATGAAACATAATGGCAGCATGAATTATTTTCTACTTCATGGAAAACACTAAATTATTTGGTAAGTTCCTAGAACAGTCTAGCGCTGGAGTTATCTAGAAACCGAGCATTTCTTCAGGTTCCTATTATATTGCACCATTCTATATTCTGAAGTCTCCTATAGGATTCAAGCCTCCAGTCTTGTCATTATTTTTATACTAGTGGACCCGTGCGTGAAGAATTCAAGCAATAACCTATACGTTTGCCTAATGCCTCTAGGCCGGTGCGGATTCTCCTCTGCTCTTATTTGCTTCTTAATTTTATTCTTTTCTTCAATGATCCTTTATCGTGCTGGCATCCTTAGGTCTTCTATATAGACAGGCAGAAGTAACATCTTGAGTAAAATACTCCAACAAACTTAAACAAAATAGCAGCTTATATACAATGTGATCGCTCCGTAGCAAAGATACCCTTGATACCGTCTTCCCACCTCAATATCTGTTTCATTTGAGGTGCTCAAATTTTTTGACCTATGAAGAGAAAACTGCTTCGTCAGAGGAAAACGGTACGCTAGAAGAAATAATTGTCTACTGCCCGAAAAAACTTATGTTTCGTGAGTTTCGTTGACAATTGCATCGAAGTGGGAAGAACAGCTCATGCAACGAAATCATCTGTGGGAAGAAACTACGAATCAAGAAGCATGAGATTGCCAACGGAAGCTTCAGACATCTTCAGTGCAACGATTTCATCTTCAGCAATGCAAGAAATGCATTCAGACATAAGGTCGCCCTATACTTTGCCGTAGATTCGATGTATGGAGAAGCTAATACTCGTAGAAATCAGACTAAGCCCGCGATGTCTTCATTGTTGGAATTTCATCTGTTCCTGCTTAAGATACGTTTGCCATCTTCTGCAACCCAGCCTATTTTCTGCCTATCACTTTCAGGGGCGCCGGAACGGGGGGGGGGCGACCGCCCCCCTTGCCCTTTCAGCATGTGCCCTTTCAGTGGGGGGCAATAAGGGGGGCAGCATGTGCCCTTTCACTGGAGTAGAGGGGGCAGTAGGGGGCAATATGTGCCTTTTTGCTAGAGGAAAACACGGCATGCATTCAATCTTTGTTTTCAAAAGATATGAAGGTGTAAAATTCAGAGAATTTCAACACTCTAGAAAAAATGCCACATCGACGTACTTGAAATATCATTAAGAACTTACTTTTTTCAATACGTACACTTACACCGAATATATTCCATTATTTTTGTTTCTATAGATAAACTGAAAATTTTCGGTCGTGAAATTAATGCAGGTAAATCAAAAACTTTGTTATTTTTCTTTGAGTATAATCGCTAGTGATTTGCACCTATTAATGATTCTTTTTATGCGTTTCAACAGGTAACAATCTTGGAAATGCCATCCACTGGCATACATGTAAGTTGTTCAGTTTGTTGCCGTAGCAGCGACAGGCCGATATCTGCTTGCTTTGAAGATATTTTCTAATAAACTTCGAATTGATATCAATTCTAAAGACATC
>LQNS02000231.1:5299128-5311569 GCA_001587735.2 Parhyale hawaiensis
CGACGACTACAGCACCGGCCAACTTTTCCATCTGACTGCAGACGAAGAAATTATTTTTAAACTTCGACAGTTCGAGAAAATAAATAAAACTATCGTTAATATTCGCTATGGCATTATCTTTAACCAATCATATATATATATATATATGTTTACTGTAGCTGCTGTGGAGAAGCAAAACAAAACTACAAAGTTTTTTTTATTATTCTTACAATGAATGTAACCTTAGGAATGTTGTTTTATCTATAGACTTTTAGGACATGTTTGTTTGCAATATTTTACGTAAGTGTAATTCTATTTTGAGACTTATATTAGGTTATTACCTTGACATTGTCGTCGTTGGGCCTCACAAGCGAAAAGTCACTTTTAGCAAGTTCGTTCTCGTTTAAATTGTGAACAAAAATAAAGGAGTAATGTTTTCTTAGATCTATCAAAATAGAAGAAACTACTCATTTAATCTAATACTACAAAGAAAAAGAGATTATGTGAATCTCTTTCTGTAGGAAGATGAGGTGTGTTTCGATAAGCGGCACGACTAAAATAGATCTCTTAACAAATATTGCATTCGACAACCAGTATCGAGTCACTAGATGACAGTCCTGCCATTCGGTTCTGTGCCCATTACATTTCATTAACCGTGGCATTCACTTCAGTACAAAATGCAATCATTTATAATGTCTTATATCTCTGGAAAATATAAAACAGCGACCCTCGAAGCTGTATGAAATATTTTGATAATATACTAAAAGTCTGATCTGAACCTTGTTTCTTTCTTTACTTTTTACCTCCGCCAGGGAGGTTGTGTTTTCGGCGAGTTGGTCAGTCTGTCTTCCTGTCACCATGATAACTCAAAAAGTTATGGACGAATTTCAACAAAATTTACATGACTGTTTGGTATGTTAGGAAAATATTAATGTTAAAAGATATAAATGATCAAATTTTAATGATGATGTCTGTGAGTTTGACTAATGTTGGTCAGAATGTTTGTTAGCAGCATCAATTGAAAAGTTATGATCGGATCTTCAAGTAAATTAATGAAACTGTTAATACTGTTAAAAAGCATAATAGGTCTAATTTTGGTGTTGATACAAATGAAGTATGTTTCAGGACTAAATTGAATTTTTTTTCGTTACCGTTGCCCTGCTAGGAGGAGGTATGCGCTATCAAAGTGCCCTAGTTGATTTATTTACTGATTTATTTCTTTGCTTGTTGCAGAGAGATCCTTCGATTTAAGATAGAAAAAATCGAGCTTTGAAGATTTAATTCGGTTATATCCGTGATACGGAAAATGAACTCGCATGAACGTGCACAGTTAAATTTAAAAGATAAAAACAAAGGACCTAGGTCACTGCTATAAAATGAATCATAGTCTAATTTCAGGAATAAGAAAAAAAACTTTAATAAAATAAACGCAAGTAATAAAAGTAAACGTTTCGTGAATCAATCCCATCCTCAGTACAATCTGGAAACTAAAATAATAAAAAGTGTTAATTTATACAATCTAGACTTTATAAACACACATGGGAAACATAACACAAGGTAATAAGGTTAAACGGTAAAAAAAAAAGGCTGAAGTTAAGATTTTGCAATAAAAAGGGGGTGAGAACTAGCACTATCTTTTAATGAAGGTTGTTCTTTCAAAATATACAAGGACTATAGTATTCTAAGATCGGAAGGGTCAGGGGTTGAACCTAACATAGTAAAATTAGTCATTTGTACTGTGCTATTGCACTGTTCACTGAGTGAGCGGACTGATGAAAATGGCGGGGCAGCGAGAATGCTACCGGTTCGACAACTCCTGCCCATATGCTCGAATACTCTCGGGCGCAGCAAATGAAAAGTGCTACCAATGTAGCTCGATGCACAACCTTCACAACTGAACTTCGCAGAGGTCTTCGAGAGGTCTTCGCATACCAGCAGGAAGTTTGTTTTTATAGTGGAAAAATGAACCGATGGAAAGATTATTGGTTAAAATGATCTTGAAATCGGCATTTATATGATATATGAACAATAAGGAAACTAATTCTTGATTGGGTTTCTCGGACGGCCAAAGTATGGAAGTGCAGAATAAAACTTTACTCCTTCACTGGCCAAAACGAATAATTTATTGCTGTGTTAGCTAGGGGCAGAGATGTTGTTAAAAGAAGGTGTAAAAGACGAATGACCGGAGGAAGATCGGGTAGGTCATAACGCCGATGCTTGTTCAGTCAGACTATTTGGAAATATCAAGTCATGCCGCCGGCATTGTGTGGAGATGATGTACAGTTGGAGACAAGGGGATTGGAGGAATCACGTCCTCGCAGATTACTGTCGTGAAGCCAGATTGCTATCTAGCAGTTGGACTGGAAGTATAAAGTGAGGGAGGTGGGGAAGGAGTTACGGCTAAATGCCATACTTTCAGCAATGCGTTCTATCTGCTATTGATATTAAAGGTAATGTAAAAGAAAAAAATATATTGTAATATATGATGAAACATTGAATTGCATGCATCTCAGACAGTTATTTACATCACTAAGTTTCTCAAGAAAGTAAAAATATAAAATGTAGCACCTGTTATGGTAGCCAACGAAAAATTATATACTGAAAATGCTGAATGTTCATTCACCTAAAACCCGTAATTAGGTCACTGAATAACTCAATGTCAAAACGGAACTTCATTGGTGCTACAGACCCAGAAATTCGACATCAACATACGAATACTTGGGTACTCAAAACTGGGATATTTTCTTCTGGTAATTCCATCAGTTCATAAGTGGATTTGTTCGCTTTGTTGGATTTGTTCAATGCTTCTCAAAGCAATACACTATTAGTTGTAAAAGGGAGGGTAAAATAAGATGACCCAACACCGAGGATGACACGAGAAAACTAAACCGACTGCGACTATTTGTCTGTTTGTAGCAAGAGCTCTGCTTCTTGCCACAGGTGTTGACAGCGTCTGAAGTGTTTGCGTTTCTGAATCTTGGGCAGCAGCTACAGCAATGTACGTTGCAAATGTGTTTGATGAGGTGGTGGCATGATTGGCAGGAATGAATGAATGAGGAAAATCTAGCATCAACATTTAATTTCGCACATACTTCAACGAGTTTGCTTAATCCTATTCAAATTTTGAAGGCTTTCATTGTTGAATTTGCTTACAACGATCCGAGAATATATTTTCGACAAAAAAGCGCACACACGTTGAAAATGTTCACAACGTTTCGTCTATTAACTGTTGATGTTATCAGGTACAATGTAATCAAAAATTCTGAAATAAGCCAATAGTGAATTGAGACAAAATAGTATACTCAGTACGGTGGCTATTCGAAAGAATTAAGGCCCAAACATGGAGAATATATATTGCTATTATTGATCTTACGAAAGACTGGCACATGGTTCTTGGCGCTCGACTACGGTTATGCTCTTACCGGAATTAAGTCAACTGCAGCAAATTAGAACTATCGACTTACTTGAAGTTGATAAATGGATTATTTTTATTGATGGCAATTGCTTCTGCTATTGTCGAACACGTTTTACTTGAAGAGCTGTACACCGGCAGCTGTACATCAGTACATCGGCAGGAGGATCGTACAAGTGATGGCCATGTGAATAATAGCAGATATGCTACTGGGATTATGCCGGTTTTGTTTGCTGTGTCACAGCAGGGAGTTAGTGGCGAAGCTGAAGTAAGAAGCATAACCGCCTGCCACTGTACAGTGAAAGTCGTTCACGACCTTCACTCTGCACGAAACTGCTTTCTTTGGCCTATAGTAGTAAAGTATGAACAAAGTTGAAAGGTAATTGGTACTGTCTATACGTGATCAGCTTCACACTGTGATCACAGTGTACCGGCTTTACGTTATGCCTATTTTTGAGCATTTTACGTCAGACTTGAGAAATGGAAAACTAAAAAACTGCTTGTAAAATGGAACAGGTTGGTGATTGGAAGTTTCATTAGCAGTTTGCCGAGCACAATTTAGTAAGGGAATAAATAAAATAAAGTAAACAGAATGTTATATAAGCTCAACAAAATGAGTTCGCACAATAATTGGAGAACCACTAAACACACTCAACGTCGTTAGTTTTGAAATTGTGTTGCCATTGGCCCTGAGATGTTGTCAGCACAGGTGGGCATCGTTTTGTATCTATCTTGCTTTTAATTCACAATTTACGAAATGTTATAGTTACGCCTCTGTAACGCGTCTCTAAATTTCGCTCTGTTTCCATTACAGTGGAGTTTCCGGCGTTCGTTCTTCGACCGTTCCCTTCACTGCTGCCCCTAACACAGCTTTGTACCAATGTACATGCACAAATGGCAATGGAACCAGTGATTCCTGAGTAACTGTTTAGGTATATCGTTGTTTATTCTTGATTCTTCTTATTCTTTAATTCACAATTGAAAGCTTGCGTCGCGTAGTTGGTATGGTTGTTGTCGCAACAGCTAAGACGAGGCCATGTATACATATACTAACAAGTGAATTAGCTAACACCCGATCAATGTTGATCGTGCAGTTTGTACACCTAGAAATTGACTATAGGTTGCAGGTAGTTACTTGTAGCACAAAATTTATGCTATAGTATGTTGCTGCGGAAGGCTGTCCAAGTAGATGAAAACTTAAGTGCTCTGCGGACAAGTGTTCTTATTACAGTCCAAGTGTAAGCAGGGAAGTTGGTGTACACTCTGTTATCTATGGGCTTTACGTAGATAAAAATTTTGTTAATGCAGTTTTGTCTAGAACTAACTTTACACCTAAAAAGTTGAAGCTATTGTCTGCCAAGCTATCTGCAATAAATATTTAAATAGAGTTATGGTAGACTACAACCTTTAAAAAATTATGAATTTGATGTTTACCTTGATACGGAAAACTGCTAAAATGTCACGAACATATTTATGCTCTCTAATTCTTTCGAATGGCCACCATATTGTGTATGATCTTTTACTTTAATATATAAATATACATCTGTTGGCTTGTTTGCGAATGTTAATGTAGCTAATGAGGACTATAACTCTTGATAGTCGAAACGTTGTGCATACTTGAAACGGGATTTTTTTTTTTTTTTTTGTGCTCTGACCAAGGTTAAATTCTCGGAACGTTTCAATGATTTAAGACAATGGAGAATTCAAAATTATAGTTGTACTGAACGAACTTATGAGTCCGGACAAAAGTAAGAAAATATTAAGTGTTTAATACGTAAAGATCAACGTGTGTTACATATATATGCATGGAATTTGAAAGATTCGAACGATAACGGCGTGTGATGAATCACACGTCCAAAAAGTGAAGAATTCAACCACATCACACGTCAAGGGCCCGTTCGATGTTGCCGCGAAATTAAGACGTCGAAGCTTGACTTAGCAGGAACTTCAGAAACGAAGTGACTTCAACCCGTTGAATCGACTTCCAGTCATTCATTGACCCGTCTAAGGGCACGTTCGACTGGGCTTCGAAAGTCACCTTTCTAGGGTAGACTTTTCCTAAACATCAGCCAGAAGCTGTCTCTTCGCCGATCTGAATTGTGTTGCGAGTGTTGGAAGCAACGCGATTACGTTGAGAACTGAAGCCCCATTTTACGGTGTAAGATTAATTGAGTTTCTATGAGTCTCATGGGCAATAAATAATGGGTATATCATTGTCGAACTCAGCGCACCTGCTTGTAGTTTCGAACACGCTAGCCTCGAAGGCTTAATTTTGCACCCAATCCAAAATGCCCAAACTCTAGCTCCCGCTTAGCACTGAATGCCATAACTCTAGCCCCCGCATAGCACTAAATCTTGACTCTAGGTTGCACCAGCATTGTATCTCAGCACTGGCCCACTGGCCCACAGAAAGTCGAGCCAATGTTTCTGCTAAATCCATGACAAACATCATCAATGGATAATCAGTCAATAATGCAGATAGGTATTCTACTTACACGACCATGAAAACATCGTGCACTGATGATAACTATGATCCAGCAACAAGCACTAACCTTTACATCAACGAGACAAGTAACTTTGACTTAAAGACATATATGCGAAGGCAATGATATTTTACAAGCGTCCCTGTAATACCGTATTTCTAGGGCATCATAAGTAGCTGACAATAATATTACACGAATCTCTCAAGTTTTTATCATATTACAGTATATGCTGTCTCAAATGTTACATAAGTGGTTGTTTATAAATAATCAATACTGGTACCGTGATTTCTCTATAGGACTTTTCTCAATGTTAGACACATGCTGAATATTATCGTTAGTCCAACAATTTTATCTACATAATATTATTTACTTCGGTATACAGTGCGTTACCTTTGATTATGGAATACAATTTTTTTACTTATTTTTCAAGCTAAGTGTCAAACATTTAAAATGTGAATAGTAAGTTAGTGCACAAGTATGTTGTAACTATAAACACAACTAGGGAAATAGAAAACGGAACAATTTCCCACGTTTTGGCAACATTTGCTTACCGCACGGGGTTCTGCTGTTACCCCAGATTATGCAACATCACTCTCAAGTAAAAAGGGACATGAAATGCGATATAAAAAGTGAAGAAAATATCTAAGTGACTTGTTTATTAGCTTCTGGTAATACAACACTCGTAGTTTCCAAGAAATTAAGGCTTATGCATTTAAGGCTTGTGCAATTTAAGGTGAAGTCAACAGGAAAACTCTGGATAGAGCCTCTACGAGGAAATTGACCACTTCTAACAAAAACTCATAAAGAAAATAGGGTCAAATGGGCTGAGGAGAACATGGAAACTGATTTCTCCAATGTCATGTTTACTGACGTATGCAGAGCCACTCTTGATGGTCCAGATGGATGGGCGTCTGGATGGGTCCTCCATGACCGACCTCAACAGACACTACTTAAGCGTTAATAAGGTGGTGGAGGCATAATGTTTTGGGCCGGGATAGTAGGTGACACCCTTATTGGTCCATTTAAAGTGGCAGAAGGAGTTAAACTGAATGCAGAAAGTTATTGCTAGTTTCTTGAAGCCAACTTGATTCCATGGCTTGATGAGTACACTATCGCACGCAGATCCAAATTGGTATTTCAGCATGATAACGCTCGCTCTCACCGAGCACGGTACACTGCTAACTTGCTTGCAGATGGAGAATTCAAATCAAAAAGGATTATGACCTGGCAAGCGAATAGCCCCGATTTAAATCTCATTGAAAACCTCTGGGCAATGATCAAAAGGAAGGTCTATGAAGTTGGTCGGCAGTTTTCGAGCAAAGTAAGCCTGTGGAATGCAGTAAAAACAGCAGCAGATTCTATTCCACCATCTGAATATCAAACCTGATGAAGTCTGTTGATAATCGCCTTAAAAAATCATGAAAAATGGAGGTTGCCATGTTTAAAATGAACTTGTAATGTTTACCACTACCGAACGCTTATTTCAGTGTTAATTGAATTGTTTTGGTTATAATTTCTTGGTTATGGACGTTTAATAACAATAATCCTGTTCACTTGTATTTATTTCCTCTTTATATGACGGTTTCATTAGTTAGTTGCATAATCTGAGGTAACAGTAAAACACTTGTAAATAAGCAAATTGTATGATATACTTAACCAATGGCTAAATATTTACTTTACGAGTGATGTTTGTATTGGCAACATAGCCATACATTTAATTCATATTGATATTTTAAAGCTAGACACTCACTTTCAAAAATTAGGTAAAAAAATTCAATTTGCATTGGTAATCAAAGGTATTGTACTGTATATACTTCATTGCAACAGACGTTTCACTAATTCCCTGACACTTCTAGTAATTAATGCCTAAATAATATCGACAGTATATGTTTCTGCGCTTTTTCGTTAGGCGTTCTGTAAGAGTGATCCAATGTTGAACCAGCATCACGCTGCAATGCATAAGTTCTCACATCTTAATAACAACATATTAGTAAAACATTGGCCCAGTATCGATTGAGAAGAGTACAGCATTCACTCAACCTTCCAACATTGTGCCGACCTTAGTCGAATGTTACTCTGCTACGTGCGACTATGCCTCGTCCATCCTTAATGGACCTCGTTCAATCCTAACGGGGTGACGTTAATGTTTGCCTGCGAAACAACGGTCAAATACTGAAGCATAAAGCTCGAAGAAAAACCTTAAGCCATGCGGCAGTTCTTTCCGTATTTCATAGTAAACATCTGGAATAGGTTTCCCTCCTACGTTACAGGTGCGGAGACAGTTAACGCATTTAAAAATCGTCTTGGTAAACATCAGGAGAGACAACATTCACGGCTAAGAACACCTCCTCCAGTTTCACAACCGCTTAATGTTCAAAGCTTCGGAGGCCACCTTAATCCATAATCTTCTCTCTTGCACCCAAGTAACTTGACGTCTCTTAGCTATAAATCGTGCTTGCATTATCGTCTCTTCGAACGAGATTTTCCCTTCTTGCTTCTTCTTTTTCCTCGCTCATCTAAATGATACTGGCATAATGGCAATAGCTCATCGAGGGCCGGGATGTAAGTCCCGGTGACTCTCTCTGGGAATGGGCCTGTTGGTCCGTCTACTGCCGCCTATCTACAGTGGCTGAGGGTTGACTGTGCAAATCGTATTTTTGCAATAAAAATTATGTTTTTAAAGTTTTGCTGCCGAAATTTTTATGTAATTCGTTTTAACAAGGTATTCTCGTTGCTATTAGGTGATATACGCAGCAATATTCACTTCAACAATTCTGCTTCTATGAAAATTACAAAAAACTGTGATTTTAGATGTCCGGCCTGACTAAGCAAAGATAAAAAAAAAAGGTTTCTGCTATTTCAAACGCTTTTGATTAACAACTAGAGCACTCTGAGAGCGCATACCTCCGCCAAGCGAGGCAACGGTACCAAAAAAATCAAATTGGCTCTGAAACCATAATTTCCTTTATATAAACTCCAAAATCTAATAATTTGTGCTTTTTGATAATAATAACAACAGCTGGTGCAATTTCCTTGAAGATCCGTTCCAAACTTTTTGAGTTATACTACTAACAAACGTCATGACAAACATGAGTCAAACAAACAAACGAGCCAATCGATCTGCGTCAAAATTTGATCATTCATGTGTTTTAACATTACTAACAACCCCTATGAATTTCAAAAAGATCCATTCATCATTCTTTGAGTTATTGTGCTAACAAACATAAAATTAAAAAAAGTGACAAACGAACGAACAAACAAACAAACGAATCATTACTAAACTTTGGTCATTTATTCGTTGTCATCAACATAAACACTCCTGTTAATTTCCTCAAAATCCATCCATAGCTTTTGAGTTATAGCAATGAGAAAAATGAGGCAGAAAAACTAACAAACGGGAGGACAGATCTTCACCAAAAGTGAATTATCTGTTTTTTCCGACATATCTAACAATCCCTGTAAATTTCGTCCAAGTCGGTTCATATCTTTGTGAGTTATCTTGGTGATAGACAGACAGGCAGACAGACAGACAAAAAGACAGATAGACAAACACGACGAAAACATAACCTCCTTGGAGGAGGTAAATATAGAATCAAAATGAACACAGAAATCAGCTAACTAGGAGGTAATGCAAACAAAACTGGAAAAATGCTCTTCATTCTACCTCAGTCGTTAGAATAGCCTCCTAAATTTTTGAGGATTTTCACGAGACGCTCGTCGACAGATGAAGTTATAATGAACACTTCAAAAGGCATGACCGACCCACAGACACTCTCAGTTGCATTCCAAAAAGCATCCATGTTGCTATATTGCTTTCCATCAGCATCAATGTTCCGTGTAATGATGGCCCATAATTTTCAATGGGGTTTAAATCGGAACTGTTGGGGCAAAACCATCAAATTGCGTTCCTTAAAGACGTGATTCAAGAACTAACTCTTTATATACCGGGACTTGTGCGCTAGTGCAAATTATCCTCCTGAAATACTAAGGATTTTCTGACCAACAGAGTTTGGTTTTTCAACCAGGGAACAAAGAATTTCTTAAAAAGCTTGCAGTATCCCTTGGAATTATTTTTACCCCTTCTGGCAGCCCAGAACATTACCCCTCCGCCGCCTTGCCGTCAGAGAATCTGGGTTCCTATAGCGCACCCATGCAATACCCAACCAGACGACCATCCGTTTGGTTCATCCAGCGTGGCGGGCCATCCGCTCCATTGAACACGAATTTTCCAGTGAATATTGTTCAATGGCAGGTTTTAGCCAGGTTCTCCACTTTTCCAAGGCTCCTCAGCGTCTCTCACCTCGTAGTTTTTCTCATTTACGGTACTCCAGCTATCAAAAATTCTTCTGCTAGTAGAATGAGATGTTATAACCATCTCCTCACTAATTTAGCGCTGATCCCTGTAAGTAAGTTTCCTTAAATGAGCTCTTTCAGGTGTTTTCCTGCAGGTCTTGCCATTTATTACCTCCGCCAAGGAGTTTATGTTTTCGTCGTGTTTGTCTGTGTGTCGGTCTGTCTGTCACCAGGATAACTCAAAAAGTTATGAACCGATTTGGATGAAATTTACTGGGATGTTAGGTATGTTAGGAGGAAGAGATGATTAACTTTTGGTGAAGATATGTTCATCCGTTTGTTTGTCTGGGTCATTTTTCTCGATGCCATAACTCAAAAAGTTATGAATGGATTTTAATGAAATTAACATGAGTTGTTAGGTATATAACAAAAAGTAGATTACCAAATTTTGGTAATGGTCCGTTTGTTCTTTCGTTCGTTTGTCACTTTTTTTTATTTTTATGCTTGTTAGCACAATAACTCGAAAACTAAAGAATGGATCATTATGAAATTCATAGGAGTTGTTAGTAAGGGTAAAAGACATGAATAATCAAATTTTGGTGCATATCATTTGATTCGTTTGTATATTTGACTCATATTTGTCATAACGTTTGTTAACAGTATAACTCAAAAAGTTAAGAACGGACCTTCAAAAAAATTGAACAAGCTGTTATTAATATAAAAAGGCACCAATGATTAGATATTGGAGTTTATGCAAAGAAAATTATGGTTTCAGAGCCAACTTGAATTTTTGCTACCGTTGGCTCACTTGGCGGAGGTATGCGCTCTCAGAGTGTTCTAGTTACATATGCTTTGATTGCTTCACAATCTCTATTCATTTTCTTGGATGTTTCGTTGTAGTGATTACTTTACCAAGGATTGATGTGATTTTCAGTCTATCAGAATTAGTTAATCCAATTTTTTTCCTCATGTTTGAACGACAGCATAATCAAGCCGGACATCTACAAACATCACTTATTTCAATTTTCCTAAAAACAGGATTATTAAATTGAATGCTACAACGCATTACGCCTAATCAAAAATATAATGTCTTGATTAAACGAGTTACATCAAAACTTCGGCCGTAAATTTGAAAACTCAATTTTCTCTGCAAAAATGCGATTTGCATAATCAAGCCGCACCTACTGTATTCTAACATACGCCTTCATCCTTATTATACCTTGTCTAGCCCTAGAATATCCCGTTAGTTTATAACATACATGGTCTAACCATAATATAATCCGTCGCACTCTAATCCTTTTGAAAATTCCCGTTTTCTGAACGTTCAATGTGCCGGCAGTGTCATCTGACAGTAATGTACCAGAACCACTACTTATTTCTGGGTTCAGCAGAAAACAATTTAACAATGTCTCATTAGCTTCGGCTGCCTACGCTCTTCCCTATTTTCAACTTTATTTTAAAAATATTTTATAATGTGGCATGTCTTTCACCACAAGTAATTGCGTGAGGTGTACCCGACAGCTTCTGAAATTATCAATGGTGTCAAATATGATACCGCGGTAAAAGATCTCTCATTAATTCTACTATTTTGATTAATTTCATGAACCATCGCTTATTCCCTAGACATCCAGCACTTTAATAACAGAAATAGAAACCTCCGCATCATCTCCTTGGTAACTATAGAAGCAATTTGGAAGTGCATACATCCACCAAGCAACGTATGTAGTGTTACCTGAATACAAGACATCTCCCTCATCAATTTGGCTATTCTTACTTCTTAACAATCCTAGTACTGCTTGAAATTTAATGAAGTTCCATTGATAACTAGTTGAGCTACACTATGTTACAGACAAATATGACAACAAACACCAACAGACCAACACAGGAAGAAATCATCGCCAAAATTTCTCATTAAATTTTGTCCCTCGTATGGCTTCTAACAGTTTCCAAAAATTTTAGTAAAATCCATTCATAACTGTTTTAGTCATGTTGCCAAAGAAATAGGTACAGTACACAAAAAACCGTTGAACAGATCTTCACCAAACGTTAATCATCTGTTCTTCATAACATGATTAACAATCCCTGTGAATTCATCAGAGCTGGGCAGTATCTAGAAACTTTGTATCTAGATACTTTGTATCTAGTTCAGGCCCCACGCCGAAACGCCCGATTTTGGCGTGCAAAATGCGCCAGGCAGGCCGCAGGCGGCCTGGCGCCAATTTTAATTTTAATGGCATTCTTTTCTGTATTTTGCACTGTCCTCTCCGGAGAGCC
>LQNS02000231.1:5335301-5350640 GCA_001587735.2 Parhyale hawaiensis
TGAGTGGGAATGAGTTCGTCAGCGATAAGCAACGGACGTTTATTCAGACGGGGTGGGCTACGTTATAAGAGCTGCATTAGGTTAAACTGAGGTAAATTGAAATAGTGTAGATTAGATTAGATAGGCGGCAGTAGACGTACCAACAGGCCCAGTCTCAAAGAGACACCGAAACTTACGTCCCGGCCTTCTCAGAGCTATTGCCAACGTGTAGCGTGGGTTGGTTCATTTTGGAAATGATAGTCTTTATTCAACCGTGGAATTCCACGGGTCCCGCTAGTATTTATATAATGATATCTTTCGTGTCACGCTCTTAACGCAATAGAAAGGTGAAATAGAAGACCAAATTGCAGATTTGCAAATATTTAGCATTAGCATGAAGAAAGATATGTAAAAATTACACCAGGTTGCAGAGGAATTTGAAAGGTGGATCCTTATCCCTTCAACTAAAAGCACTTCTTGCTCAACCAACAATGAAATCAAAATAATCAAGATATTACCAGCCTACCTCAGCGCTACTGTGGAGTCTGATTTTTATAACTTTTTCCTCGCAGCAAAACTGCATTACTTTCAGTTTACGACGTGCAATTTCAGTAGATGATCAATGAATCACAGCCGAAGCGATGATTTATCACCGGTCAGTATATATAATATTAATCATCTTTTACCAGCTAAGTTTCTTCCGTTAACGCAGCAGCTTTCCCTTCAACACAAAAATTTCGATGTACTGAAGGTGTATCCTGCCGTAGGTAGGAGATGCCACGAGAAATTAAATTAAACTCAGAAACGATTTGCTGCTTGCTAATATAAGTTCACTTCTTTCGCATGTCTTCTAAGGTGGAAAAAGAGCTTAATGTTAGATGAATTGAAATATAGGCCAATTATCTCTCATGATAATTTGAGTTAGCCGTTGCAGTGTTGTCATTTTTTAACAGCGCAGGTACTCTAATCAGTATAATATTTCTATTTGTCTCTTCGTATGTTAGTTACTTAGATTGTAAGACCGTGACGCTTTCATCAGTAATAGTAGATACAGGAAAACTAGAGGGGAGTACGACCGTGGAAGGGATCAATAAGATAAGGAATCACGTTCAATTTGAACTTCTGCTGCTCGCAGGTCTTAGGTAGAAGATTCACTGCCTGACGCCTGACGGAACATTTTTCATACTTCGTCTGCATAATACGGGTCTGTATGCACCATAATTGAGGGACTATGCTGTAGTTTTGTGGAATTTCCCAGGTTCCTTTAGTATTAGATAAGGAATGTTAGGGTACCCTACGTATACTGCATACAATCTCGGTAGGGAACAGCCCGTATCAAATTTATTTTTCAGGTGCTACTGATCGCAGGTCATATAGGTAGATGATTTGCTGTTTGACTTGAAATGTAATTATTTTCACACTTTGTATGCATGATACGATCTGAGTTATAACTAAAGAACATTGCTTCTACATTGTGCAATTTCCACAGGTTCCAGCTAGTTTTCATGAGTGACCTTGCTTTTTGTGCTGGTTTGAAATTTGTACCCTCAACAGAGTGATTTCGTTGTTCATTATGTAAAACTGTTGAGCTTCGTGAAATGTTTCATCGTATCAAAAAGTCGTATAGTGGCCATAAGGCTCTTGCCATTTTGATAACTTCTTGACACGATTCATATCAATCTGGAAGTTTTCACTTACTTACCTTCTTGCTTAGAGTACTTAAAGAATCTTCGGATGAAGTCCAGGTGATGTTGTCCACGTCATCTCCTACGAGTGAAGCTATGATGCTGGGTCTATCTGGTATTATTCTTCCATGAGAATTCGACAATTGTTTTTTTAATTCTGCAACTTTCATATCAGAGGCGTTTTGAATGTGCCGCGGCATTGTGATAAGCAGTCTCTCTCTCCGCACCGTGAACCTTTTAGAATGTTTTGTTGCTACGGCTTTACTACCACCGCTGCTTATAGAGTGCACACATCACAAGCCCTTCCAGCTTTTTCTGAGTGTCTGGCGACAGTCCGTTCTTTCATATTCACAGTGGTACGTTACAGAATTGTCCATACATATTTAGTCGTGAAGCGCTCTAATTTTTCTTGTATTGAATAGATACAACTGGAGACAGCTAAATTGTTTGAGATGGTCCTACTCTTGCATGCCTCGAATTTAGGGAGAATTGGCTGGCTTCAGGTTGTTCTTGGTTTAGCCTCATAGTCGGCATCCAAAGTGGAGAACAATACTCTATTCTCGGCAGAATTAATTGCTTTCATATAGTAAGTAAGCATCACCTCTACTCTGAGTGAGGAGAAATTTCGCAGAACCCATCCTCTCCATTTTTCCCCGCAGCGATAACTCAGGGTACATGCTCTCTGAAGGTAGCGTTGTCCTGCACTCTTACGCCAAGGTCTTTTAATGATTTCTTTCTATTTCAAGCTGGTAGTATTAAAATTGTTTTATTGACTCACAGAGCATCAATTTTTCCGTATCTTAGTAGCTCGAATTTTGTTTTATTAAGACATGTTATTTTTTACCGATCATTGGCAGATACTTTCCAAATTTAATTGGACAGACAACACATCTTCCACTGATTGTACAGCAGACAATATTTGTGTGTCGTCAGTAGATGCTGAAGTTACTATATAGTTTTATCCGTACCCGTCATTGATCATGATAGGGAAATATACGGGCCTAACAACGGTGTCTTGCGGTACTCCACAGACTACCGGTTTTCTTGAAGACGCACTCTGAGTTCTGTTTGTCACAAATGCTTCGGGTCACAGAATTAAGATATTTTCTACGGATACCCATACGGGAAAGTCTTAACATTAAGATTCCATGTTCAATGTTATCAAAAGCTATAGAAAAATGGAAAGATATTACGTCTACATTCTTCGCTTGACGCAATACCACTACAATGGAATTATAATATTCCAGAAATTGTGAACGAGTGGAAAGTTTTTGTCAAAAACCATGTTGTTTTGATGTCAGTAGTTTATTATTCTCTAGTATAGTCAAACCAGTGTAAGCAGTCCTTTGAGGGGCGGAGCTAAATTGAACGCAGCAGTGCCAAATCTAATCTATTAACTATTGTGTTTTAAGTTTTCGAATATTAATATAATTTTATCGATTGAGACATGTTATACCACGAGCTTTAGTGAGATTTTGCAAATTGCTTTGCGTTCTTAGCCACGCCCATCGGACTCCTTACGTTAGTTTGACTGTAGTAGAAGATGCACCAGGTGTTTCGAACTCCTTTTCGAGCGTTTTCACTACATGGCCAATTGATGAGACAGGTCTGTAGCTGAATCCGTACTGTTTCCAGCTTTGGGGGATTGGGGTATTATTCCGTGTTTATTAACACTCGGCATTACCCCATCATCCAATGATTTACATCATATAAGGTAAAACAGATAAGAAAAACTTAACTTCAACTTTTTGAGAATTTTTGCAGGGACGTCATCTCGTCTTGAAGTACTGGTTCTGTCAAATTCGTCGATGGCTAATTCAGTACTTAGTTTCGTAAATTTAAAATATGGCAAGAAATTGCCTGGAGTTTCTAATTCGTGAATTTCGGGGTCACTGGTCTTTTTGCTAAGATAAAAAACTTTATGGTATTGACGGCTCAATCTCTTGATCATCATCAACTATCGGTTCATTTTCAACCAATAATGGTAGTTTTTTTATTTATTTCTTTATTACATCGTAGTTAGTAAAATAATCACCTTGGCATTACGAGCTCAGATTTATTCCACCGAAGGGGTTTTAAGATATCTTATAGGCAAAACTCAGAAAAACATCATAGAGTTATGACGTACATATTAAGTCCTTCAGAGATTTTCACAGAAAAAAAAATAGGTGCTAGCGCCATTCACGTAACTTCTGCCACGCTGCCAAGCAACAGTTACTCATCAGCTGCCAAGGTGAGATATGCTGGTTACAACCCTTCTGCTGCGCTTAACCGACACTGGTTTCGGCCTATTAGCTTTAACATAATAACGGTATGTACCTGAAAGGCTTTGAATGAATCAATTTTTCCCAAATAAATTGTGAAACGAAGAGTTTGTGGTTGTATGGTCACTTCACAGTAGAACTTACAATACCCGTTAAGAGAAAATTATGGAAACTCAGTGTAGGGAAAAATATCGCACGACCATGGTATTGAGGATCCGCGCTGCAATAAACAATTACGATGGATTAAAGTTGTATTTTTGCGTATGAGAAGATGATGATGAAAATTTTCCGGTGAGGCTTCTCATATTGCTAATAAAAACTCATGTCCTGCGTATCACCTAAAGTAAAGAAGAATTGTGCCGCTCAGCTGAATACAAATCAAGAGCACTCATCTATTCGCATATGACTAATGAAAATGTATCACAACATTTTTTCGTTGTCATTATTTTTAATTTAGTTAGCCTGATGATCGAGTTCCGTGTCTCTTATGTATTCACTCAATAGAGTATAATTTATAAGATAAACAACACACAAAACTGGTTGGTGCTAAGCCAAACAACAGAGCACCAACGTCACCATACAGGGCACCAAAGGAACGATACAGTACGCTGCCATAACACTAATGGCCCCATACAAGGCATCAAATATACGGCATAAGACGAGAAGCAACACAGTAATATCCCCATACAGGACACCAAACATACAGCGCAGTACCCTGCAGCAACACATCAATATCCCCATACAGGACATCCATCATACGGTACCTCACCCTGCAGCAACAGATCAATATCCCCGTATAGGACACCAAACATACGGCGCAATAACGGTGCATATCAAACTTCCACTAACGGCTGACCCAAAATTAACTGGCGAAACGCGATCGATGAGGGAATTGAAGGGCGGGGGAGGGCTGGCATTTCGTATGAACAACAGCCAGTCAGCCAGGAAGTGGCTGAGGGTCTCGGAAGCCAGGCTAGGTACGTTAAGCCATCCCATCACGGCAGGTGAACAGCCAATTCAGGTGAGCGTCCCCTCTCACAGTGCGACTGTCCACCACGCCGTCGTTGCGCTAAACGGTCCAGCCCCCAGCTCTGTCTCTCACCACCCAACCCAGAGGTTCATTGTTCAACACGTTAATGTGCCTTGCTTCATCATTAAAATAAACTGTCGGCTAGCAGCGCTGTCAGAAAAGCTTACAAACAAGTCAAAAGTAAACGATAGCTGCATCTTGTTTGATAAGCTATTTCTCGCAGTAATGGCCTAGCTATTTTTCACTTAGTACACCCGGTACAACATGGACACAGCACCACTTGCGAAAACACACACACGACGGGTCACTAATCATGACGTATCTCCACTCTTTTGGTAGTAATACTCTATAGCTCACTGATGTGCTGGAGGTGACAACCTTGCTTAGTTTACGCTTGATGGGATTATTAACTATACTCACTGCGATTTAGGGAAACATGAACATTGGGTAGACATTATAGTAGGAGGGAAAGTGAACTGACCGATTTCTTCACTTTCTACGATGACATTCGTAGGAGTAGGAAATTTTTCAAGGGCTTGTTGGCAAAAACGTTACCCAAGCATTGCGGTATACAGTATAAATCTGTTTGTACCGATTTTCGTAGGATGAGGTTGCGTCTAATATTTAGTGAACATCTTTCTGAGACAGTGACCTCAACCAGGGAAGAGCTATTACCTAGAAAGATAAGTTTTTCGCTATCGTTTTTGAGGACCAACTTTTTTTACTTACAGTGAGTACTCCCTCTGTGGGCGAGTTGTGTCAGTCATAGAAACTGCGGCGGTACAAGGAAAGGTTGGTCCGGCTCAGGTCCTTTCTTCATATCGCCGGTCCTTTTGTAAGGATCACCACTCGCTCGTAGCGGGAGTGGTCCCTGCAGAATTTCATTGATAGGTAACAATCCCTCGAGCTTCAGTTTCTCTGGATACTATTTGGCCTCACTCTTCAGGAAAGATTTAGTCATTGTGAAGCTGTCCCCATCGCTGAATGACACTGAGGCTGTCACACACACACACACAAAAAAAACAAATACATAGCACACTCGAAGCGCAAAGGGTACCTTGAGTTTCCACTTTGAAATCCTCCTCTTTAAAAGTCTAATATTTTTAAATCATGATCTATAGATATTATAAAGTTCTATACCTGATGCCTTTTTAAGCAATATTGAGAAGCGAACTACGTAGCTTAATTAACGATGGAGACTGCATGACAATTACTACTGAACCGTATTATTCCCGTAAGTATGCACTTATGCACCGCGTGTTAAACAAGAATCCTTAACAAAAGGACGCCTAAGCAAATTATAATTTCTATTTTGATCGGAAGAACCTCCCACTCAGTGAAATCATTCGGAAGATCGTCATCACTTTGTCACCCGTTGTTTATGCAATAGAGCTGAAGATTCTGTTGCCAATGGCTTAATGAGCTTACGAACTACGGTAATGTTCACGTTTTAGGGCCGGAACATACCAAAAGCAGTTCAGCGAGAAGCTGGAAGGCTGGCAGTTGTTTTTAGAAGCACGGAATGCATTGGAGCGCTCACACCGAACAGCGGCAGTTGAGCAGGCCGCTGCCGCTGTTCGATGTGCGCGCTCCAATGCATTCCGTGCTTCTCAAACACTGTCAGCCTGCTTGCCAGCTTCTCACTGAACTGCTTTTGGTAAGTTTCGGCCCTATCTCTAACAGAAATTATCTCAGCCCTGAAATTCGACATTATTAGAACACAGTCCTTTACGCTGCTACTGTCACTGGTCTACATCGGCATCATAGTACGTCACCCGGTGCCCATCATGATCTACGAAGGACTGCCGCGACACACGCGTGCTATCACTGTCCAGTAGGTGCAATACTCAGGCACAAATACTGTAACCTAACACTACACTATAGTGTATTTGTACATTTATATATTATGTGTTTAAATATCTAAATAATTATCTCCGTCAAGAAGGTTATGCTCTTACCAAGTTTATCTGTCTCTTGGTCTGCCACCTTTATGACTGAAAAAGTAATTGATGGATATTTACGAAATTTACAGGGATTCTTAGGCTTCTTAGAAATAGCGGCACATTGACTTTTGGTGGAGATCCGTACGCCCGTTTGGTTGTCCATCTATTTTTTTCTTAGTTCCATAATTCAAAGAGTTGTGAGTGGATTTTTATAAAATTTACATCAGTAACTGCTGTTTATTATATATGACGAAGGGTAAATAACCAAATTTTTGTAATGACCTGTTCTTCCGTTTGTCTCTAGGTTTGATTTTATGTTCGTTAGCAACAAAGGTAACTGAGAAAAAAGTTGAGAATGTAGCTTCATGAAATTTGCAAGGATTGTTAGAAATGTCAACAGACCTAAATGTATAAATTTTGGATATGATCTGTTTGTCCGTTTGTGTGTGTGGGACAAATGTTTATCAGAATGTTTGCCAGCACCAAAGTTCAAGAAGCTATGAACGGATATTAATTAATATTAAAGAAATTGTTACATATGCTGGAAGACACAAATAATAAAATTTTAGTTATAATCGTTTCGTCAGTTTGTGTATTTCACTGATGCTTGTAGAATTATATGTTTAGCAGAAAATAACTCAAAATGTGTCGTACTTATCTTCAATAAAATTACAGAAGCTGTTTTCACTGTCAAAAGGCACATATGACCTAGTTTTGGTGCTGATAAAGAGGAAGTCATAGTTGTAAAACGAATATTCGCTTTTCGTTAATACTCCCATGCTTCGCGGAGGTGTGCGCGCTCAGATGCTTAAATTGTTTATTTTTACAAGCGCGAAAGTAGGCTATGTTGGAGATTTTTGCGATTCTGTTACATTCAGATGGAAACCGATAGGCAACAAATACAGCGTGTTGCAGAAGATGGGCAAAATAAGGACTCTATATTATTATTGTGAAAATTTAACGCCCTTCCTGCTCAGTCTACGGTCAAATCTAATCAATAAAGATATCTGCATCTTCTCTGGACACTCTCGTGGATTCTGATTTTTGCTTTGTCCCCAATTCAAAGCTTAGCTATATATATTTTTTCTTAGTTCACGATAAGCAAATTGAGCAGAGGATGAACGAAGCAAAAGGATAGCTATTTTCCTCGAGTGAGTTACGCAGCAATTACGCCTTCTACTTTGATTTCGTCGTTTTCCCATGAGCGCAAAATTTTCGATCGCCTAAAATTGTATTGTTGGGCATATAATACAGTGGCCACTTCTAGATGTCCCTTGCTCTTTCCTCTGTGATATCGTTCTGCTTGGAAACGGTGGCTTAAACTTTCTGACTCTAATTACAGTGGCCACAAAAAAGTTTAACCCTTTGCCGCAGAAACCAAGTTATCGCATAATTCACCAATAACTTCGTTGTCGCATTCGTTGCCATATGAGATGAGAGAGGAGGGTGGCATGACGTGTGTTAACTCACCCCCGCGCCACACACAAGTCCCCGCTTCACAGTCAGTCTATGATCTATCCGAGCTCGATCAGAGCACACTTATTGTACTAGTCTATATGTGCCTCTACTGTCCTACCTTTTCACTTATTTTCGCATCATGTAAAAAAAAAACCACGTCAATGGGTCGAAAGAAACCGTAGCATTGAAGAAAAGACTCGTGTCCTCACCCAAATTGAGCAGGGAGTGCCGGTGAACCGCGCAGCTGTCGAACTGAACGTCAGTCGAGTGTCCCTCTTCAAGCTTTAAAAATAAGCTGCCAGATGAGATCAAGTTAGGTTAGGTTTCGCTTAAGCTTAATTATTCTGACCGTGATCATATTTTCCGTGACTCAATGTTCCGCTTTCGTAACTATGGTAAATTCTATGCTACCATATGAGAGCGGTCTTCCTTTTTATTGTATTTCGTTTTTGCCAATCAAAAAAATTTAGGCGGAAATACTGAAGATTATGAGCGGAAAGATTGCAATACAGCAAAAGATGCTTTTCCGGATAAAATAATTTTCAGTGGTATTCCAATCACAAAGTAAATGAAACTATTTGTGTAATGTCTCACATACGATTAAGGGTGAATTTCAATTCATAACCATGTTAGGTTATTAACGGATTTCCGTACGTACGATCATGAGTGAAATTCATCCCATTATTTGGGGAAGAATATGTATGGATTGACAAGGATTATAATGTTGCCAAAATTCTCAACATAATCGACCAAAATATTATTATATGACGATAAGTTTGAATACGAAATATGCAAAAATGCATATTATAGTGCAAAAATTGCGCGCATTTTCGGTCCTTTCCTGTCAATCATTTGTAAACACTTGCAGGGTATGTATGGACGCTAACCGCCTTGACGGTTTTTTATGTATATTGTTTCCTGATTTTATTAAGGCTTCGCCACTTTAGCATAGCTACCCATCAATATTATATGTTTGCTGGATCCCTTGTTAAACAGTATTACAATCTTTGATCAATATTTCTATCTATTTCAAGTTATATCTATAATGTTTTATCAAGAAAATATTCCCAACAGGTGTATGTAAAATGATCTAAAGTTTTATGGTTATTTCGCCTTACATACCCTGTCAATGGGTACGACCAAAATTCACCAATGGATTTGTAACTTCGTCTAAGCTGTGTAGTATCACTCGTATGGCCCTATTCCGGCTTAGAGTTAAAAACGTTGTATATAAACATGCGTGAACTGCACATACTGGTTCAAGCTCCTGTTCTAGTATCGTTTTGAAGCATCACTCTGAGTTGTAGGCCAGTCTCGCACATATGAATTGAACAATTTTTGTTTTTAAATCAGCAACTAAAGCAGGCTTCTAGTGCCTGACTCCATTTTGTATCGGAATTAATACACAGATTGTAATATACGTGAATAGGGAGGGAAATGCCATCGACGAATACAGGTGACGGAAAGTTGGGTAAGTAAGAAAACATGGTTGAAAAACATCCTTGATTAAGGACTACTTCCCCTCTTAAGTATTTTTGGAAACCTTGAAATTTGCCCAGCCATAAAGATTTAAATGTACCCCATAAATGCCGGTGATTACGAATGATTTGCATCCAAGCTCGACCATAATCATAGTTGTTTCCTTTGATAATTTCTGATAGGGTTGTAATTATCCTTAGCACTTCCTATTTGTATTTACAGTAATTCCTCATGTCGCTGTGGCGTCGTTTTATCCAATGTAGAATTGCTGAACAGTAGTGCAGTAGTGACGGAATTTTCCTTAACCAAACTTCCTATTGCACCACCTAGTACATAGCATATTACTCCATTATCAGACTGTTCATCTCTGCTGATGATTTTTTATCACTAACGCTCTGTTGTGTTCATTCAGTACTATTTACAAAATTCTCATTACAAGAAGGGTTCTATTTTCATATCAAAAATATTTCATGAAGATTATGTGTGATGCGAAACGTGTTCGTACTCCAGGACTTGGAGCGAAGTGTTCTCAGCTCCGCGAAAGTTGGCCTCTTTAACGGGATGCGTCACTCTAGTATTCGTTGCTTAGCTTATCGTTGTACAAGGCATAGTTACTGCATGTTTCTTGCTGTTCATGTCATGAAGCACCGCTCAGTGTCCAGAGAGTCTTATGCTAACGAGTTAGTACTGACTAATTAGACAGCTAACATGCCTAGTGCAGTACCAAGTCGGAAATTATGGTTGTGATTATAGTAGAATATAGTGGTGTATGAGATATTAAAGTCGATTATGGATGATGAAACAATATCGTAGATATGTCGACCATAGCATAACGTTGATTTTAGTTTATTTAGGTCGATATTGGTGGAGGCAATATTGGTTGTTTATGGTTTGTCAAGAAACGAAAGTTTATCGTAGTACATGGATGTTTGACGACTATATATGGTAGATGGTTGTACAAGGATGTTTAAAGACTACATATGGTAGAGCATATGTTAGAGCATAACTATGGTAGCTTATCAACGGATTTCCGTACGTAGGATCATGAGGGGAATTCCTCCCATTATATAGGGCAGAATATGTATAGATTGCCCTGGATTTTAACAATATGGCTAGAATTCCCAACATTATCGACCAAAATAATATTGTATGACTATAAGCTTGAATGCGAATCATCTAAAAATTCATATCATAGTGCAAAAATTGTGCAGATTTTCAGTCTTTTCTTTCCTGTCGATGAAAAGTAAACATTGCACTGTATATATGGACACTAGCGGCCTTGACGTTATTTTTATCTATTGCTTCCCGATTTTTTTACGCTTAGCCACTTTAGCGTAGTTACCCATCATATTCATTTTTATTTGTTTTATTTCTTATTAAATAGTATTGCAATCCTTGATCAAATATTGCCATCTATTTTTATGTTTATTCAGTTTATATCTGCGAAGATTCACCAAGAAATTCTTCCCATTAGCTTTATATGGAAGATATCAGGTTTTATGAGATATTTAACCTTTCGTACCCGGACAACGAGTACCACCCGAAAATAATCGATCGAGTTGTGACTTCCTCTAAATTGGGTAGAGTAGCTCTATACCGACTTCGAGTTAAAGAAGTTATATTTAAACGTGCGTTACCTGCACGCTGACCAAGTTCGAGGACGAGATCGTAGCAAGACTTCGAATCTCGGAATCTGGTAAGACTCGACGTCCGGATTGTGCGTGCATTATTAATTTGATAATAATATTCGTTGATATCATCAGCAAAGAAACCAGGCATCGACTGCATAATATGTCAATAAATAAAAAAGTTTATCTTGGTAGAATAAAGCTGAATCATTCGCTGAACACAGTCGATTTTGGTTGTGAATGTTTTTTTTTTTTACAGTTACTATGGTAGATCATGGTTGTGCAGCTAAAACCTTAATAGTTGTAATTGGGTATTTATGGTTGGGAATTAAGGTTGATATTATGATCGAAGGTTGTGACATATCTCTACCATACTGCACCCCATAAATGGTTGAATACGGAGGATATTTCGATAATAAACAACCAAAGTCTCGACGATAATCATAGTTGTTCTACTATACTCACAACCTTAATTTCCGACTGGGTAACCCCTTAGGTATAAGCTAACTTGCAGGTCGCAATCATATGTGATTTTATTATTATTAATATAACTTGACAATGTTATTTTCGTGTTGTATATTATTTCTGGTATGTTATTATCATGTTATTTTAAGATTATAACGTAATATTCATTTGTTGCGTTAATATCTTACACAATGATAATAGTATAATAATGTTATTCATCAATATTATCTCCTAACATTGAGCTAACCCTACAAGGGGAGACCCCTAGCGAAGAGTTATAACGGGAGAGGTGAGGTGCAATGTACCCCACCCTAATGATTTGCTAATAAATTGATTATTTATTGGTGTTTCGGATTAAAACTCAACAGGCATACTCTTCAGACATTCATAAATGAGTTGAGATATCATTAGAATCATCAATTCAATAGTAAATTATGATGAAAAACCATAAATTGAACTTTTCTAAGAGATCGCTAGAAAGCATACAATCATATGCATTTTTTTACGATAACAGTGGCAGTTTGCTCACTAATGCAGGCAGTGTGCATTTGTTGTGGGAACTGTGGGGTGCCTGCTGTATTGCAGGCACTGTACTGTCTACGTACGCAGAACAATCAATGTACTACGAGTGTACACAACAATATCCATTCAATGATAAAGTATACAATGGACTGCGACTGCACTGATGCAGCCTCATTTAGCTAAGGTGGTCATATTTATTATAAATAATGTGTATAAAGCTTCGTTGTCCATCAGTTATTATAACCCTGGGATAAAGTTAAATGCAGATACACAGAATAAGCAGACGTTGACACGTACGGTAGGGTGGTGCGAAAAAACAAACTTTGGAAATATTTTCTCCAATGGTGTGATTTTGTTGCCATGTTGTATAGGATTGATTATGTTAAAAGGGTTTTCCGAAAATCTAGCATCTTGAGGTGCCCCAAGACTGCTGAAAATTCAGAATTTTTTATATTTTTTTAATATTTTGGAATTAATTAAGGTGCTGGTGAGTCAAAACATTAATTTATACATTTTTTTTAAAGTTGATTACACAATTATAAGCAACTACACTAAACTAAAAAACGTACTATAAGCTCCATAACAGTAATTAAAAATCTAGAAAATTTGCTAAAAAAAACATATAAATGTTATTAGCATGATACAACCTGAAGATGCTTGAATAGACATTACAGAGTTAGGTATGTTATTAGTATTATGAATTATTACAATTTAAAACCGTAACCTACATCGAAGTGTCAAACATTAATACTACATATCTATTAACGTAAAATCTTTAAAATGTTTTAAATTATAAGCACCCCGTGGAGTTTTATAAGTAGATGTGATCTATTATTTTAACATGATTGTTTTGAGGCCCTTTGACAACGTAATATCTCTAATGGAAGGCACATTTAAAAAAAAGCTGCAAAACCCCCCTTTTTCGCTCCACCCTAACGTACGGGGCTGCCGGTTGTAAGAATGCAGGGTGTAGTGCAAAATCGCTCAGGCCTCCCCTTATAGGGACCATTTATCGAAAAATCTATGGTATTTTCCCTTCAATTTTTTCACAAAACATGAAAAATGTCATTTTATGAAAAGTCACAAGTTTCCAGCAACTCAACTGAAATCTGAAAACAATAAATATGCAAATTTCTTCAGGGTAAGGTGCAATACACCTGAGGTCTCCCTTTGTAGGGTTAATGTTAAGAAAAATGTTAGTTTAACGTTATTCGAAATATTAAAATGATGTTTTAGACTACTTAATAAAATATATTTCTTCAACATTAAAAAAGTATTAAAAGAATGTTTTAGACGGGTATAGGAAAAAAGCCCCAGTAGGAAAAAAGCCATGGTAGAAAAAAAGCGGCGACCGCATGTAGCCGAATTAGGTCACACCGCGTTAAGAATATAACACTGAATACATGTTTGGTTAGGAGTACGAACCCAACCTAGTAAGGCGTGAGGCCCAACCCCTCAAATTTGTACTTTGACTCGTCGGTGTGACCTAATTTGGCTACATGCGCTGCGTCGCGGCTTAAGTTTATATTAGTCCCATTCAGTCCTACCGTTATACACTTTGCTTTCTGGGGGTATCACGTAAAAGTTGCTTATATACGAAAAGTTAGGTAATTACCCAGGGATTCAAACCATTAGGAAACGTTAGGTAGGCGAGGCCTGCTTTTCTCTTAATTAATCGCTGTTATGAAACAACAAGACGTTCAGGTATAGTTAACTGAGGTTAAGTTATGTTAGGTGAAAAAAGTTACGAACTAGTAAGTCATGTTAGAAGAAGATGGATAATGTTATGCCAGAATAGGTTGTGTTTAGTTAGATGTGGGTAGATTAGGCTGTGTTAGAAAAGGCTAGACTAGGTTAGGTTAGGTAAATGCAGTACAGTATAATTTAACTTATTTTATTATAACTTGCTGCAAAATAATCAGGTGTGGGCGATAAATATACATTAAGAGATAGGCGGAGATATTTTTCCTACCGGACTTTTTTCCGGATGGCTTTTTTCCACCATGGCTTTTTTCCAACCGGGGCTTATTTTCTCCCGTTTTTTTCCTATACCCGTTTTAGACTAACAAATAAAATATACTTCTTTGACATTTGTCTTCACTGTTTTCGTCAATTAAACCACCATTCTACCATTTAATGATGCTGTCCACCGCCAATATCTTGATGACAGACAGAAAGAGAGATAGACAAACAGTATATTAGACAAAGAGACAGACAAACCGTGTGTAATATTCACTTCCTCCTTTGGAGGAAATGTTTTCATCCGGTTTGTCTGTCAGTGTGTTAAAACCTGTTGTCCCGCCGCCCCAGGTGCCCACTCACCATCCGACATTAGTCGCCCTTCAGCACCGCTCCGTACCACCCCCAACGTCACTCGCTTGGCCTATCGCTTGCAATGTGTACTGCGGCTGCAGTCGCACCGCACACGGCTGTAACTTGGCTGAGCCACCGCTTGAATTTGTATTTCACACTTATGCTTATTTTCTAATGTTGTCCACTGTATACGAGAGATATGTGTTCAAATGTGTAATTTTGACTAGTATCACATGAAATGTACATCTGTATATGTAAAAATATACTGTAATATATATAAAATTAAGTAAATATCTTGCATCTGATCATCCGTTGTTTGATGTATAAGCGGAGTCCAATCTGATATTGCAAATACGGTCCCAGATAAAACTGTCAAATGAGTTTGTTTTTGCTTAAACCTCTCTTGCCGATGCCTTCGCTAAAGCCTGAGACTCCTTGGCAGCGTACCAGGGATTCTCTGCTGAGTATTGACCATCCACATCGTTGGTGGAGTGAGCTAAAGGGTTCAGTGTTCGGTGCTGAACCTTCGTTGCCGCCCCTTGTTGGTCCAGGTGGAGGCATTGTTACTGAGCC
>LQNS02000231.1:5379536-5390030 GCA_001587735.2 Parhyale hawaiensis
CGAGGCATGCAGGAGTACGATTACCACAAACGACTCAGCTGTCTCCACTTGTATTCAATACAGCGCAGATTCGAACGATTTACAATCATATATGTTTGGAAAATTCTTGAACGTATCACTGTGAATGTGAGGATTGTCGCCAGACACTCGGAAGGAACTGGAAGGACCTGTGATTTCCATATCCCAGGCAGAGATGGTGGAAAAGCTGTGGCCACAAATTATTCTAATAGCTTCGCTGTTCGAGGAGCAAGATTGTTCAACAAAATGCCTCGGCATATTCGAAACGCCACTGATATCAAAACTGTAGAGTTAAAAAATTTGCTGGATTCACATTTAAGAAGAATACAGATAGACCAGCGGTCACCGGTTACGTGTACTGTGGAGATAATTCGCTGCTGGCTCTCTCTTTGGTTGCAAACTACGGCACCACAGAAGACACCCAGCAGAGTGAGGTGATGTGAGCAACGTCACATGGACTTCTTCCGAAGACTCTGAAGGTAACTCAAGGTATGTTACTTTTAGGCAGACTAGAACGTTGTAAAATCTAAGACACATTCGATCATGGGCACACAACATCCACCGGCGGATATTCTGATTTGAAACTTATATCTGCCATTTTTTTTAGTCTAGTTCATAATTACATAATTCTATTTTGACCAAATCGATTCAGTGGTCACTTGTGCTGCTTATTTTGTGATGGTGAATTTGCTATCTGTTGATGCATGGATGATTTCACTAGTGAAAATACTGTCCGTTATTACAGCAGCATGAAGACTGGAATTCATCAGCCGTTTCTTGCATGCATTTGATCTGGTGAAAAAAATACATATATGCTTACTGTAGCTGCGGTGGGAAGTAAATCAAAACTACGAAGTTTTTTTTTATTATTCTTGCAATGAATCTAACCCTAGAAATGTTGTTTTTTCTGTAGACTTTTAGGACATATTTGTTTGCAATATTTTACGTAAGTGTAATTCTATTTTGGGACTTATCCTAGGTTATTACCTTGACATTGTCGTCGTTTGGCCTCACAAGCGAAATATCGCTTTTAGCAGGTTCTTTCTCGCGTAAATTGTGAAACTTTTAATCTGTTGTATCAAAATCGTCAAGAAAACAAAAATAAAGGAGTAATGTTTTCTTAGATCTATCAAAAATAGAGAAAAAATGACTCAGTTAATCTCTTCCTACAGAAGAAAAGAGATTATGTGAATCTCCATCTGTAGGAAAATGAGGTATGTGTTGCGAAACGGCGGGACTAAAATAGATATCTTAACAAGTTATGCATTCGATAACCACACACGAGTCACTGGATGACAGTCTTGCCCAGGAAGCAAAGAATGCAATGGGAGGACTCAATAGGACTAAAATAAAACTAAGCCGTGACCGCATGTAGCAAATTTTACATCACATCGACAAATTGAAGTATTTGAGTGCGTTGACTTCAGGTATACGTATGTTGTTTTATTAAACTTATCACCGCATTTTTTCGATTTATTTCATTAATCTTCCGCTCATGAGTGGCCAGCTACTTGAGCTGCTATGTATAGTAAAATGTTGTCACCAAGTACAGAAAGTTCGAGCAATAGGCAAACTGTAACTGGTTTCTCTCGCGTACATAATTGACTATATTGGTGCTTATATATGTTAGTAAGGAATAAATATGTTCGTCAAAAGCACTGTGAACTGAATATGAAGTTTAAATAAGACTTCAACTCAGAAAAAAGAAGTTGAATCAGGAGGCCAAAAGGGACCAAATTCGGCTGTAGTGTTATGAAAGTTTCCATCAGCACGCACTGCAATTTTGTATAGATAATTGGGAAATTAGTATATATTCTCCTAATTTATTTATACGCTAGGGATGACTTTCGCAATTTAGGACGATTTTCTGGTTAAATTAGGTAAAATAATCCTAGGCTGCTCAGCCATAGATTCGTTGATGATGACGTCACTTTTTGAAGCTAATTTTTCGTGAGTTCTCCCGTTACGCTCTTTGCTTCCTGGTCCTGCCGTTCGATTCTGAGCCCATTGCATTTCATTAATCGTGGCATTCACTACATTACAGCATGAAATAATTTTTTAATGTCTTATATCTCTGGAAAAAAATAAAACAGCGACATTCGATTGGAAGCTGTATAAAATCTTTTGATATTATACTAAAAGTCTCAGAACCTTGTTTATTTATTTACTTTTTACCTCCACCGAGGAGGTTATGTTTTCGGCGAGTTGGTCTGTCTGTCTTTCTGTCACCACGATAACTCAAAATGTTATGGACGGATTTCAACAAAATTTACAATGGTTGTTAGGTATGCTAGGAGAATATTTAGAAATGCTAAAAGATATAAATGATCAAATTTTAGTGATGATCGGTTGATCTGTCTGTGAGTTTGACAAATGTTTGTCAGAATGTTTGTTAGCAGCATCAATTGAAAAGTTATGAACGGATCTTTAAGAAAATTAATAAAACTGTTAATACTCTTAAAAAGCACAATTGGTCAAATTTTGGTGATGATACAAAAAAACATGGTTTCAGGACTAAATTGATTTTTTTTGTTACCGTTGCCCTGCTAGGAGGAGGTATGCGCTCCCAGAGTGCCCTAGTTGATTTATTTATTGATTTATTTCTTGCCTGTTTGCACACCGATCCTTTGCTTCAAGATAGAAAACAATTCGAGCTTTGAAGATTTAATTCGATTATATCCGTGATACGGAAAATGACCCTGCATGAACGTGCACGTTTAATTTAAAAGTAAAAAACAAAGGAGCAGGGTCACAGCTATAAAATGAATCATAATCTAATTTCAGGATTTCAAAATGGCACTAATAAAAATGCAAATAATAAAAGTAAACGTTTCGGGAATGAATCCCATCCTCAGTACAATCTGGAAGCCAATATAATAATAAAGTTTAATAAGTACAATATACACTTTATAAACACACATGGGAAACATAACACAAGGGTATAAAGTAAAACGGTAAAAAAAACGAAAAGAAAGGCTGCAATAAAAAAGGGGTGGGACTATTACAATCGTTTAAGGAAGGTTGTTCTTTCAAAATATACAGGGACTCTGTAGCGGGGAGAGCTACACCCACACCACCAATTTAAAACTGTATTTTAATTTCTAGTTTGACTAAAGGATTTATCACTGCAGAGAGTAGAGGCCAAAAGAAATGTATCAATTCTATTTAATTTTTTAACAGTCCTATATTTTAACACGTAGCCTACCTACTAGAAGGCAAATACCTAGCTAAAATGAGCGGCGTAAATAGAATGCTAGAGGTGCACTAACTAGTTAGAACCATATACCTCTACAGGTAAAATAATAAACAAAAGGATCTAAACCATCAGTAAAATGTGGTTGAAGGGAACAACGGAAAATGCGGTATAACTATATTGAACAAAATCAGGTACAGTTTAGTACGTTCAGGTACAGTGCTGAAAAAATCTGATACAGCTATAACGTATTCAGAGAGACCTGAGCAAATCGGGTTCACAAATATTTTCAGTCGACTTCTATAAGTTTTCTTCGTAGAACTGTATTAGGGAAGACTCCGGCAGTATATCTACTTTAGTCCCTCCGACGCAATGCACGTCTTGTCAAGGACTACTACCGATATTAGGCCTCTTATCTGCAGCTGGTATGAGAAATATCAGCAGCAAAATTCACAACTTTTCGGAGATTGTAGCGTAGACCATAGCACCTCGCCAGGTAGGGTGAGCCAAGATGCAGGTCTAGATTGTAGGTCAGGTCCTTTGTTTCAGATATTTTAGTTTTTCTTATCGAACATCAGGTCATAAGCGTCAAATTTGAGCGCCCCGAAGCAGTAAATATTTAATCTGCACCACTTTAGACTGATGAGAGCTCAAGCATTACGAACTTCAATTCTTGGTTTTTCTAGATGTGTTTTCACTTGATAATAGCTTACTTTTCTGGTTTAATGAGAGCGCTCTGTTTCATCAAATATCTGTTCTGATCTAGACCATCTGAAAATGGCGAAAATACTTCTATAAAAATGTTTAGAAAATGAAGTGAAGGAATACCAGGGCTCAGATTCGCTAAGGCAAGGACTACGGAATTCTAACATATTTCACGGGGCGAGAGCCTGCAGTACAACCACAATTACAACTGTGGGGTTCATAGATCACTCTTTTAGCTATGGTGACATTTCACTCTCTACAAAAAAGCAAGGTTTACTGCGCCACAATGCCAACGAATCTGGGTCCCGGTTGGGATGGGTAGGGCTGTGCGCGCGGGCCCCTGTGATCTCCGATTCTACATGTGTAACAGCGGTCCGAAACACCAATTATACGGGCAACGGCAATGAAAAATTAATGTCTGCATTCCTGATCCTGCATCCCCCAAGCAAACTCCCAATCCATTGCGCACACTTATTTACAAAAAAGAAGGAAGACGGGACACGCAGTATGCTAGAGAAAACGTGGTGTCTATGCTCTACGGGAGCTATCACACAGCACAAACGCGCAAGGCAACAGTCGAACAACCACTAGAGCAATTGAAAGAATACTTTTTTAGCATCAATTATAGTATTAATATTTAACAGTCCCAGCCTCTACCTCTACAACAACAGCGATTCCACAGAGAAAACATTAAGAGATGTACAGAATGTCGACAGACACGGTTGAGGTCCACATCTCAAAGGAACCGCATGGCAAAAAAAAAAAAAAACATGGAAAAGAAGGCAATATCAGTAAAAGCCCACAACAACGAGAGATAAATAGGTCTAAAGACGGACATTCCAAAGGCATAGCTACGGTAATCCACAGAACCCCTGGGCGCTACGTCTTATAAGATACAAGATGACCGAACCTAAACTGGTAAAACCCCATCCGCGGGCACACGAAAGATGGGAAGGGAGCAAGAGAAATAAAAGACGTCTGGAGGCCGAGCTCAAGCTAAGGCAACCCAAGGAATCCCCTAGGACACCGCTCCCTATGGCTTAAGATGGGCAAACCTAGCCAGCTACTACAATTATCAAGGGCTCTGGTAACTCAAACGAATCAGTTCCAAGCTAGGAACCCTCTACGGAACTTGACATTGGGCACAACAATCGTCGGAGAACCCACCAGTGACACCGCGTCGTACCACCTAGAAAAGCTAATAGTATATATGTATGAAAAAGTGGAAATAAATATTGAACTATGACACTCGAAAAGGCACGATAATAAAGAAAAAAACTGACAAGTCAGAACACCGGATTCAAGGAGAACGTCATTCGGCACAACCTACAGACACAGCTGACCGAAAGGGAAAGGGGCGAAACTGTTCGAGTTGCCTCTTCAGGCGCGGATAGCTCTAACCCAAAATGGTAACTCCATTACAACTCCAGTATTTAAAGACCGGAAGGGTCAAAGGTTGAACCTAAAATAGTAAAATTAGTCATTTATACTCTGCTATTGCACTGCTCACTGAGTGAGCAGACTGATGAAATGGCGGGACAGCGAGAATGCTTCCGGCTCGACAACTCCTGCCCATATGTTCGAATACTCTCGTGCGAAGGAAACGAAAAGTGCTACCAATGTAGCTCGATACACAACGTGCACAACTGAGAGATCTTCGCATATCAGCAGGAAGTTTGTCTTTATAGTGGAAAAATGAACCGATGGAAAGATTATTGGTTGGAATGATCTTGAAATCGATATTTATATAATACATGGACAATAAGGAAACTAATTTTTGCTTGATTTTTTCGGACGGAGGGCCGAAGTATCACCCATTGTCAGTACGTAAAATCAAGTCCAAAATGAATAATTTATTTCTATGCTAGCTTGGGGCAGAGATGTTGTCAAGAGAAGGTGTATAAGACGAATGACCGGGAGACGATCGTGTAGGTCATAACGTCGATGCTTGTTCAGTCGGTCCAGTCCCATATCGACTCCGGAACATACGCCCCGGCACTCTATGAGCTATTGCCATTATGTTAGTAGGAGATAGAGGACAGGAGAAAAGAGAAAAAAAAGAGGGGTGAAGAGTCCATGCCCAAGAGACGATCTTGAATGCACGCAATCACGATCAAGAGCCGCTGACATGTGGAGCTTAGAGACGTGAAACTGTTAAGTTGGAACGTGAGAGAGAAGGAGACAGATTAGGGTGGCCTCGGATGCTTTGGCCGTTAAGTGTTTGCGACTCCTGGAGGAGGAGTTCTTAGCTGCGGAGGACATCTCTCCCAATATATGTCAAGACGATTTTTAAACGCGTTGACTGACTCCGCACTAATAACGTCGGAAGGGAGTCTATTCCAAATGCTGCCTATGAAATACGGAAAGAACTGCTGTCTCAAGGTCGTTCTTCGAGCTTTATGCAAGAGTTTTTGACCGTTGTGTTGCAAGCGATCATTGAAGTCTCTTTCAAAGAGCCCTGTTGTAGGTACGGCGTCGAAGCCGTTCAAATACTTGAATGTTTCTATTAGTTGCCCCCTGAGACGTTTTTGCTCGAGAGACATTAGACCCAGTTCTTTTAGGCGACATTTATACGACTTATTTCGCAGCTGAGGTATCAATTTCGTCGCTCTGCGTTGGAGTCTTTCCATTTTATCGATATCTTTACACAGATGTGGCGACCAGTATTGAACAGCAAATTCTAAGTGTGGCCGCACTATCGCTTTGTACAAGGGAATGATGATGTCTTTGGACTTCTATTCAAAATTTCTAGTGATGAATCACAGTACTCTGCTTGCCATTTTCACACTCTTGTCAACTTGCTGACTGTGTTGTAGCTTGTTTGTAATAGTGGTTCCTAAGTCACGTTGTGGGGTGACAGCAGCCAAAACCGTCCGATTCATTTGCAGTGGGGGCGAAGGGTTCATCAGCCCTATGTGCATTACTGAGCATTTGTTGATATTAAAGCTCATCTGCAACGTTCTGCTCCATTCCATGAGGTGGTCAAGGTCTTGTTGGAGCTCGGCTCTTTTCGTGACAGGATGACATAGTTTAGTATCATCCGCAAAGTTACTGATTTTACTACGGATGTTAAGATCGAGTTCATTGATGTAAATTGAGAACAGAAGTGGGCCAAGAACTCTACCTTGGGGAACCCCTTATGTAACTTGCGTCCAGGCACTCGTCTCTCCTTCAAGTTTTACTCGCTGCTGACGACCCGTAAGCGATGCCCTGATCCATCGTATTATCAGAGGGGCCTACGGTACCCGAAGGTTAAAAAAGTAATCGGCATCTACCCCCTGAAACAGCTTTCGGAAAACCTTCAGATCTATGTGTTCCAGTACGCCCTTTTGTTCATCTTTAAAATCTGTAACTTTTGAGAAAAAATCCAGTAGGTTTGTTAAGCAGCTTCTTCGATTTCAGAAGCCATGCTGAGTGTCGGCTATGAGATGCTACGTTCTCAGGTGATCACTAATCAGTGATGCGCTTTTTCAATAGGCGTTCGATGGTTTTGCTGACGACCGATGTAAGACTGATTGATCGATATATTCTTGGTTTTTTCTTATCCCCCTTCTTACGTATCGGTATCACCTTAGCTAGTTTCCAATCCTGCGGAACTTCTCCTGTTCTTAAAGAGCGATTAAATATTTCGAGCAGCGGCTTCACGATAACTGGATCCATTCCTCTTAGTACACGGGGAGTAAGATTTGTACACATTTAGGTGGGTTAGTGCTTGAAGAACCTCAATCTGCGTGAAAATACATTTGTCTATTGGGGCAACTTGCAGCGATGCTGGTTCAGGGATATTCGCAACATTTTCAACAGTAAATACAGAGGTGAAATAGTCGTTCAACATCGTGGCTTCGTCTCCTAGGTCAATTATGATTGCCCCATCACGATTTTGAGCAGACCTATGGATTATTTTTTTAGTCTTCTTTCCTTTACATATTCATAGAAAGCCTTTGGGTTGCGTTTTGCCATAGCGGCGACGGAAAATTCAGTATCCCTTTATGTGGTCCTGACTATTCGCTTTGCATCCCGACATGCCCTTATGTGACTGGACCTGTTCTCCTCTGTTGGATTACGCTTCCACGCTTTGTAACGCACTTGTCGCCTTGCAATGCAGCATTTCACTGTCCAATTCATCCAGAGGGGATCATTGCTGATACAAACTCGTTTATTAGGGATGTATCGTTCAGCTGCACACAGAATGCTCGTATTCAAAATATGTGAGCATTGTTCAACACTGGCGTCTCTCATGGGGGTTACGAAGTCCGTTGTGGCCATTTCAGTTGCCATTTCCTGAAAATTTGCTCGTCGGTAGGCTGGCAGCTTGAGACGAGTCGCATGAGTGGTAAATTCATTGCCAGTTTTAAGCTTAAATTCAACCATGTTGTGGTTCCCAAGCCGATCTAGGATGGCTAGGTCAACAATTTCGCAATGGGGAATGGAGAATACCAGATCTAGAATATTACCGTATCCCGTGTGTTCATTAACGTGCTGCGTTAGGTGGTGGTGGTTGAGAAGTTCGAAAAGTAGAAGATCCGTTGAACCGTTTTTTATTTATTTGTCTGCCTCTTTTTTTTTTTTTTGCACTGTAGTTGAAGAAGTTATTAACGGATTTTCATGAAATTGCACAGATCAAAACAGTGTTCTTCAATATCTCAGGCCCGTATCATATATACGAAGTATGAAAATATGTTCCAAAGTGTGGAAGCAAACATTCTAGCGTATGACCTGCATGCCGTAGCAACATACACACAAAAATGAAAACTTGGCTGATGTTCTTCCCTCACAAAATGGTGTACGAGATACATTAATTTTTCACTATCCGATGCTGAAAGCGCCCCGGTGGTACTAATCATGGAAACAGCGTAGCGAGATGAACAAGCAGAATTGTAGTACGACTAGTGTACGTGACCGTCAAAAATGGCAGCAAACAGTTTGTGATAAGTCTTTATTGTTACCACTTTTGCTAATTTTTGCTTCTGGATAATGCCTTGCATCTGACATATTAAAGAAATTAAGATATGCGGTCTCGGTGTTACTCCTGCTGAGCAGCACAACTTTTTCTTTTCTTCCGTGAAGAGCAGAAAAGCAGTCGGGTACACAGTTCATTTACAGAAGATAGTTGCGTCAAATAGGAATGTATGCGCTACGCCCCTAAATTTCCAGTATTGTGACGTCAAAATTACAATACGCCACTGTGGAAACATCAAAGATTCCTAGCTGCAACAGTGGCGTGACGCAATTATGACGTCACAATCCTGAAAATTTAGGGGCGCAGCGGATATATCAAATTTGGCACAACTATCTTCTGTTGATGAACTGTGGTCGGGTATCGCTTATATGAAATAATAATTTTTTTGTGGCTTGGTATCATAGATATGCCACGATATCACATCACATCTCTCAAATTTCATCGCGTAAGTGAGAAGCTCACTTGTCGCCTTGCAATGCAGCATTTCACTGTCTGATTCATCCAGAAGGTATCATTACTATTACAAACTCGTTTATCCGGTATGTATCGTTCAGCTGTGCACAGGATGCTCGTCTTCAAAACATGTGAGCATTGTTCAACACTGGCGTCTCTCATAGGGGTCACGAAGTCAGTTGATTCTATTTCAGTTGCCATTTCCTGAAAATTCACTCGTCGGTAGTCTGGCAGCTTGAGACGAGTCGCATCAGTGGTAAATTCATTGCCAGTTTTGAGCGTAAATTCAACCATGTTGTGGTCCCCAAGCCGGTCTATAATGGCTAGGTCAACAATTTTGCAATCAGGAATGGAGAATACCAGATCTAGGATATTACCGTATCTCGTGGGCTCATTAACGTGCTGCGTCAGGTGGTGGTGGTGGTTGAGTAGTTCGAGTAGTTTACTGCCTGAGGCTGGGCTGCGCAAAGTACTCCAATCAATTTGGGGAAGGTTGAAGTCTCCCAATAGAATTTTTCATTCTGAGCACTCGGTGCATTTTCGATTAAGTTGTAAAGTGCCGTATCAGTTTCAGCGGTAGTGCGAGGGCTGCTATATGCGAGCATGATATTCAACGACTGATGAATGTCGAGACGAGCATGGGTAGTGATAAATTCATGCTCTTTAGTTGTTGCGAAACTTTTGCAGAGAGGATAGAAGTCATTATATATATATATATATATTTTCTTGAGAAGGCAAAATGTAGATGACGATTGTAGAAGCAGTTGAAGAAATTTTGGTACCCACGACGCGCATTTCGCTGTTCTCCAGCTCATCAGGTGGGAGGATCGAAGTTGGTAAATCTAGTTATTAAAATCTTGCGAAATTTAGAGAGGTTATCATAGTTCCAGAACAGCCGGTATCATAGTTACACCTTCCTATGATAACCTCTCTAAATTTCGCAAAATTTTAATAACTAAATTTACCAACTTCGATCCTCCCACCTGATGAGCTGGAGAACAGCGGTAACGCGCGTCGTGGGTACCAAAATTTCTTCAACTGCTTCTACAATCGTCATATATTAAAGATGAAGAAAAGGGTGTGGACCTTGTGTATCTAGACTTCCAAAAGGCTTTTGATAAAGTCCCCCATCACCGGCTAATGAAAAAATTGGAAGCCCATGGCA
>LQNS02000231.1:5406865-5417166 GCA_001587735.2 Parhyale hawaiensis
CTGGAATGTCAATGCAAAACAGTGCATGAACCACACAAGTTAATCTCACATTAATCTGGATTAGGATTGAATATAGGTAGGTGTCATGTGCGTGCCTCAATCACCGGGCCAAGGCACCACACACAAATTTTCAGTTTAATGATATCCCATAAATTTTTAATGGGGTTTATATCGGGCCTGTTGGGGGCCAAACCGTCAAATTGCGTTCTTTAAAGCCGTGATTCAAGATCCAACTCTTTGTATACCGGGACTTTTGCGCTAGTGCATTATCCTGCTGACATGCTAAGGATTTTCTGCTCAACAGAGGTTGGTCTTCCAACCAGGGAACAAAGAGTTTCTTAAGAAGCTGGCAGTATCCCTTGGAATTTATTTTTACGCCTTATCGCAGCCCAGAACATTACCCTCCGCAGCCTTGACGTAGGCGAATCCGGGTTTCTTGCAATACCCAACCAGACGACCATCCGTTTGGTTCATCCAGCGTGGCGCAACATCCATCGGTGAATACAAGATTCATGAAATTCATTTTAACATTTTTTTCGGTCCATTTAACACACTTTTCCCAGTGAATTTTGCTCAATGGTAGTTTTTAGCAGGGTTCTCACTTTTTCAAGGCTCCTCAGCGTCTCACACCTCGAATTTTTCCTTATTTGCCGTACTCCAGCTATCAAAGATTCTTCTGCTGGTAGAATGAGTTGTTATAACCATCTCCCTACTAATTAAAAGCGCTGATCCTTGTGAGTAAGTTTCCTAAATGAGCTCTTTAAGGTATTTTCCTGCAGGTCCTGCCATTTATTACATATGCTTTTGATTGTTTGAGGATCTCTATTCATTTTGTTGGATATTTCGTTGAAGTCATTCCTTTACCATGGATTAATGTGATTTTCTGTCTATCTGAATCAGTTAACCCAACTTTTATCCTCATGTTTGAACACCTGCATAATCAAGCCGGACATCTACAAACACCTTATTTCAATTTTCCTAAAAAACAGGATTATTGAACTAAATATTACTTCGCATTCCGCTTGAAAAAAAATATAATGTCTTGATTAAACGAGTTACATCAAAGTTTCGGCTGTAAAATTTGAAAACTCAATATTCACTGCAAACATCGATTTGAATAATCAAGCCACACCAATAGTAATCTAACATACACTAGCGGGCAAAATAAGAGAACGATTTTCATTATTTGAATGTAAAGTTTAACCATGTGGAGTAGGTTAATGAATCTTTTGATGGGGCCTCAAGGAATGTATTTAATATATTTGTTCAAAATACCAGTTCAAACAAAACTATATTTAATACATTAGAGCAATCTAAGAAACAATAACAAAAAATCCACAGTGCAAAATAAGAGAACGATCGTCTCTAAAACATTCTCACATTTACCGTGGTTATCTGGCAACAATAAATTTCGTGTACATGACTTCTAGAACTGCCACTCTTACGATTACACCATTCTAGAAACATGGCACCTCATGTTAAAGTTACTCCTGAGCTGTGGGAAGAAATTGTTAAGCCCAGGTCCTCAGGAATGACTCTTTCGGCAATATGAAGAGAGGTAAACCGATCCAAGAGCGTTGTTTCTCGTGCTTTGAAGCTCTATGATGAAAACAAACAGCTGGAATCACCGGTATCTGCAGGCCGCCTTCGAAAAACCACCGTTAGAGTTGATAGGATTATGAAACGCTAGGCTCAGAAGCATCCTTTCGAAACTGCAGCGGGAATTTCCAGAAAGCTGAAGGTTAATAACAACATAGAAGTGTCTCGCTATAGAGTTTCTCGTCGCCTCAATACATGTGGGTTAAAAGCACGCAATCATGCTACTAAACCACTCATCAGTAAAAAGAATAAGAAAGCAAGACTTGAATAAGCGGAAAGGGGCATCGTTTGGAGAGATAAAAATTGGGAAAGAGTGCATTTCAGCGACGAAAGTAAATTTAACTTGGTTGGATCTGATAGCAGACGGTATGTTAGACGTGCAACAGGTGACAGACTGAACCTGAAATGTGTCAAAATATCTGCAAAGCATGGGGGAGGTAGCGTTATGGTGTGGGGCACGTTTTCACCTGAAGGAAATGGACCATTGGTAGCCATTAAAGAAACTGTCAATGCTAATGTGTATCTCAAACTTGTACAGCAATATGTTATCCCATCTCTACGATCATCACCAAACCAACCAGCAATTTTTATGCAAAACATTGCCCCGTGCCATACTGCAAAGAAAGTGAAGGAATATTTTGCGGAAGAGAATATCGAAGTAATGAAGTGGCCTGTCCAAAGCCCGGACCTTAATCCTATTGAAAATTTATCGAAAATTATAGGTGACAACGTAAGAGAACGACAACCATCAACAGTAAAGGATCAAGTGGACTAAAATTGCTGAGGAATGTAAAAAAAAATAACTCAAGAATTTTATAAGAAACTTGTGATGTCGTGCAATCGTCGCTGTGCAAAAGTTATTGAAAATAAAGATTTTAGCACTCCATACCAAATTGTTCTAAACCTAAAATTGACCATTGTTCCATATTATTTGTTTGTAAAATTGTATTTAGAGTTGATCATTCTCTCATTTTGCACTGTTCAATTTTTGTTATTGTTTGTCAGATTGCTCTAATGTATTAAATATAGTTATGTTGTCCTGATATTTTGTAGAAATATGTTAAATTCATTCCTTAGGGTCCCATCAAAAGATTCATTAACCTACTCTACATGGTTAACCTTAATTTATAAAAAAATTAAAATCGCTGTCTTATTTTGCCCGCTAGTGCACGCATTCATCCTTATTATGCCCCGTCTAACCCTAAAGTGCCCCGTCAGTTCATAACATACCTGGTCTAAGCATAATATAATTCGTCGCACTCTCACCTTCTTGGAAGTTCCCGCTTTCTGAACGTTCAATGTGCCGGCAGTTTCATCTGACAGTAATGTACCAGAACCACTACTTACTGTTGGGTTCACTAGTGAACAATTTAACAATGTCTCATTAGCTTCGGCTTCCCACGCTCTTCACCATTTTTAGTTTCTAATTTTAAAAATAATTTAGACTGTGGCATACCTTTCACCATAAGCAATATTGCGCAAGGTGTATCCTACAGCTTCTGAAATGATCAATGGTGCCAAATTTGATACCGTGGTAAAAGATCTCTCGTTAATTCTACTATTTTGATTTCATGAATCATCGCTTATTACCTAGACATCCAACACTTTAATAACAGCAATAAAAAGCTCAGCATCATCTAAGTAACTAGAGAAGCAATCAGAGAGCGCATACTTGATGACATCCACCAAGCAACGTAGTGTTACCTGAATACAAGACGACTTTCTGATCAACACCGAAATTTGGCTATTCGTACTTCTTAAAAATCCTAGCAGTTCTTGAAATTTCATGAAGATCCATTGATAACTAGTTGAGACAAATATGAAAACAAACACTAACCGACCAACGCAGTAACAAATCATAGCCAAAATTTGTCATTTGTTCCTTGAATGGCTTCTAACAGTTTGCAGAAATTTTTGTGAGATCCATTCATAACTGTTTCAGTCATGTAGCAAAAAAAAGTACAGTAAACAAACAAACAAATCGTTCAACAGATCTTCACCAAAGGTTAATCATCTGCTGTTTCCAACATGATTACCAATCCCTGGGAATTCATGAAGATCCATCCATAACTTTTTGAGTCATCGTGATGATAGACAAAGACACAACATACTGACAAAGAGAAAGACAGAAAAACTCCGTCGAAAATACGACCTCCTTCTTTGAGGTAAGTAGATTAATCTCTGGCTCATTCTTTCTTTCCTTCTGTAATAGTTTGAACGATGCGAAGTCACTCTCAGCACTGAATTACTGGGTTCACCTTCTCAATTCTATTTTCTACAGAAGCTCGGTGAACATTCCCAGAGAAAATGACTTAAGGAGAGACAAAACTAATCTCAGAGACTGACCAATACAGTATAGTCAAATTAATTATAGCAACTGGATTACTTACGACGGTAAAATAGCGTATAACATCGACTATTGTTCGTAAATATGCTACTGATTTTTCCCGCTACCTTTGATTTTTTTCCGATTTCTCTATTCATGCTACAATACTAAAGTTCAGAAGTGGGTAAGATCTAGAAGAGGCTAGAGCCTAGAGGGCATTGAAATAGAGGGCCATTCCTTCACCATACCTTGGGTCCATAGGAGCCCCTCCGAAAGAAAAACAACTCAAACAATAAAAATAAAAGAAAGGAATAGGAGTCAATCACACTTCAATCGGAGATGCAAATATTCATTATTATTTTGAAAACCTTTAAATGTGAAACTTGAGAAGCAATCTGAGAGCGAATACCTTCGCCAAGCAATGGAATGTAAACAAAAAATTTAAATGGTTTTGAATCTAAGATTTCGTTTTATATCACCTCCAAAAGTGAGTAATTTGTTCATCGTAACAGCCCTACCCTCTCCTGCAAATTTAATTAAATTTCGTTAATAGCTTAACCTTAATGAGTTATATACTGACGCATAAACCGACAAATGCAGAGGCAAAACTTGTCAACAGGTGTAGGCTGAGTTTATCCATGTATCTTTTCCTGAGCGTAGCCACCTATTTATGTGATGGTGGCACTTCTACCTTGTAAAACTTAATAACTTTGAACTTGTTGGCGTATCTGTGAACTTTTTGTGTTCTTAATAAACGTCATTCGATTTGAAACGCACAGCTGGTTGAACGATTCATCACCAAAATTTAGTCATTTTTTGCGCCTCTTAAGCATCTCAACAGTTTTTGCAAAATTTCATAAAATATCCTATTATGACTTTTAGAGTTATGTTGCTGACAACAGTAAGACAAACATATTTTCAGACAAAGGGCACTACAAATTATCGCGACAATTTGGTCATTTGCACCTAGCGACTTTCTCAAAACATTTCCGACAAATTTCAACAAAATCCGGCAATAACTTTTCTGAGCTATGTTGCTAAGAAAAAAAAAAAAATAAAATAAAAAGGTTAGACCCTGAAATCAAACACATGGTTGAATGGATTTTTACCAAAAGTCAACCATCTGTTGCTCCCATCATACCCAACAATTCCTTGTAATTTTCATAAAGATTCGCTTATAAGTTTTTGAGTTATGTTCTGACAAACTTTAAGACAAACATATAGTCAAACACTCAAACTGACCAGTTGTCGCAGGTAGATTACTCTGAGAGGCTGCTTGCATACGGAAAAGAGCAGGGGAAGTTTCCACATGTCCCTCGAGTTAACAGTAACACAGAGGAGAGCACAATAGTTTCGAGTACAGTAAGTCAAAATACTTAACTGATGCAAGAAGAGGGACACAGCGCCAGCACGGGGCACAGTTGTACAAGAAAATTCACGAGGACTGTAGGCAATAAAGAAACCTAGAGGAATTCCGAAAATGGATCTGAAGTAATATATTTTCCAATAGAAAAGAATTCACTTTGGACGGAGCTGACAGTTTTCATCACCATTGGTACGACTTGAGGATGGTGGAGTAACGTTTCAACACGCGGCCTTTCGCATACTTACCCCTAATGATTTGGGGAAGATTTTCAGTAGCAGGTAAAGTAAGTCTGATGAAAATGGAGAGTAGGTAGAACGAAGGGACGTAGAAGAAGGTTACAAAGACGTGTTCTTCCATACATGGGTATTTATCAGTAGAAAAAAAGGCATGTTTCAAGAAAACAATGCCTCCGTTCACAATGAAAAATACTGAATCAACAGAGTGGTTCCAAGCCTGCAGTGTTGAGCACCGTTGCGCAATATCAGTGGTCGTTTCCGTTACTTCCATACGATAACTGGGGCAATACTTATAGTCCTTAGTTTTTTTTTTTTTTGTTAAGGCGATACCAGTATCACTTCAGTAAGCAAGGAGTGTAAAGGGAAGACTCAATGGGACTAAAATAGAACTTAACCGTGACCGCATGTAGCCGAATGATGTCGCACCAACGAGTCGAAGTATTTGAAGGTGGGACCTCAGGCCTTCATAGGTTGGGCTCTTAATCCTAACCATAAAATATCAGCAGTGTTATATTCTTCTTCACTAGAGATAGAAACCATAGGAAGACTATTTTACCGTGTTTTGTGTATGGGTTCAGCTTGAGTAGCTGGCCATTGGCCAATCAAGAGTGAGAGATTGAATGAATTAAGCCGAAAAACGCGGTGATGTCTACAATATAGTAAAGACCGATGTGTATTGATCTGTTTGTTTATTTGTTGATTGGTTTATCAGTTTATCCATTTTCTGTTCCGCTTTAACAAAGCACATAGGCGGTAATTAGAGCAGGTTGGAGGCTCTGGTAGTCCTTTCAATTTCCATTGAAGACTGACAGGTAGAAATAGGCCTGGTTGAAGATGATGGCGAACGTATATCTGAATGTAGCTCTTTCTTTGCCTTCGTTGAAGTCCACTCACTGCAGATACATTCAGCTTCTCAAAGCAATCCTTGCGTAGTGATTTGTTCTCTCTTCTCTGAGGATTCTTTCATCCAAACTTGAACTGCTGATGCTTTCACTGACTAGGTACACAATTAACGAAGCAAAAAGAAATATATTCGTCAGCGATCAGCAGGCGGGTAAACACCACAAGGATTTCTTGGCAGCAAATAATTTCTTCCATTTCGGGTTCTCCGTATTTATTGGGAGCGATATCGACTAGAGGCCAAAAATGCAATGTTTTACAAGATATTTAGTTCCGACCTGCACGTCTTTCGAACACAAAACACAGTTCATTTACTACAGATAGTATATCAGCTCGAAGGGAACTCCCTCTCTCCCAATCTTAGCCAATCAGCGACCGCCGTGACTGGCGTCAATTTCATCCAATGGGCTACTGCCACATCACTATGCTGATGTAAACAAATGAGGCCGCGAGCGGCGGCTCATAGTACTGCAGTATACCAGAAAGACTTTCCCGCCAATTATTTATTACCTGAAATTGGAACTACCTATACTGGCCATACAATTAATTACATAAGTAAAGGAAAATGAAAGACCATAGATTTGATGTATTGTTTTGCATCTTGATTTTCATAAGAAGCACTGAAAAAAAAAAAAAAACATCTGAAGATGTTTGCCTAGCTGAAGCGAATGCTTTACGCGGAATAAAATGATTCGCACGAGTTTATAACGACAATATTAGATGATTTTCGTTCACAAGAAAACTTTGTATTACAACAAGTTATAAAGTAGAATGTTATACACACATGAAAAGCACAATAAACTGCAACCGAACAATTTTACCAAAGTTTACGCAATAAACAATCGCGACACACACACGGCGCCATATTGAAAGTTATTACCCAAGATGCCTCAGTCGTAGCATTACCCAGGCTGCCCCGGAGTGACGCTATTGGCTGATACATTTTTGTGCGACGCCACTATGCTGCTAGCACAGGTGCTGCAGGCTCTATTGCTTGGCAAACTATCTGTAGTAAATGAACTGTGACACAAAACTTTAATGGAATAATGGAATTGACAATGTAGTAGTTATATAGTCAGCCAAGGTGTGCATCTTTGATACGCTCTGAATCATGGAGGCAATTGCCAAAGTAATATTCACGCCACTGATATTTGTCTAATCAGAGACAGCTGACAGTGAAGATATCGAAGGCTGATTCTGATTTGTACTAGTATTATCTTCTCTATATATCTAATCTACGGCATGGTATTGGGCGACCTTGCGTATGAATGCACTTTATTCTTCCATTCCCGAAGTTGAAATCGCAGCACTGAAATATTTGGAACTTCCATCAGCACTCTCATACATCTTGATTCCTAGTTTCTTCCTACAGATGATTTCGATGCCTCAGCTATTCTTGAAACTTTAATGGAATTGTCGACGAAACAAGGCAACACTGGCAAAAAAATTCAAATTGGCTCTGAAACCATGATTTTCTCTGTTTAAACTCCAAAATCTAATCATTTCTGCCATTTGATAGTAATAACAGCTTGTGCAATTCTCTTGAAGATCCGTTTATAACTTTCTGAGTTATACTGCTAACAAACGTTAAGATTTACATGAATCAAACATACAAACGAACAAACCGATCTGCACCAAATATTATTCATCTATGTCTTTTATCATTACTAATAACCCTTATGAATTTCATAAGATCCATTCATTATGTTATGAGTTATTACGCTAACAAGCATAAAATTAATAGCAGTGACAAACGAACGAACAAACGGATCATTACCAAAATTTGGTCATCTACTCTTTATTATATACCTAATAACTCACCTTAATTTTTTAAAAATCTATCCATAACTTTTTGAGTTATGGCATTGAGAAAAATGAGGCAGACAAACAAATAAACAGATGGACATATCTTCACCAAAAGTTAATCATCTGTTTCTCCCAACATACCTAACAATCTCTGTAAATTTCGTCAAAATCGGTTCATAACTTTTTGAGTTATCTTGGAGACAGACAAATATACAGAAAGACAGACAATCACGATGAAAACTTAACCTCCTTGGCGGAGGTAATAACCAAAAAAACTATCGGATACATATGACACACTAGAGTATCTATGATACTAAATCGAAACAATTCTTTTCAGTGTTGTTGAACTGCCTGCATAAGTAATCTATAATACTAATAGCGTTATTCCTTCGTGTGTTACGTTCGTCAATCTGTACTACTTGAGGGCCCAGCCGTTAAAAATGACGGCAAAAACCTTGCGATTAAGCTTTTTATTGGCCGGTTCCCAGTATAGGTTTTACTGCATTACAGGTCTCATCCCTGCAGGCCTGATCTTGAGTGTTGCGATAGCAAAATATCCCCCCTCACCTGCAAGATAAGGAGTGAACATCAGCCTGGAACTGATGAAGCTGTAAGTTGCACTGCACTAAAAAACTATAGTTCAGTCCAAAGAATTCACTGGAAATGCCCAGGGCTCACCGTATTGTGGATACCAACTTATTGTTAAACCTCCAGCGTCGAAATTTGGATGCGATGTAAATTCAATATAAAAAGATGTCTGCTCCGCGTGAAGATTCAACTACTTCGATATCATTCAGCAATGAAAGCGATAATCCAGAGGCTAATGATTCAGAGGCTGGGGATCCAGAGCCCGGGATCCAGAGGCCGGAGATCCAGAGCTATATTTGTCACCGGTACTCCAAGCGCTGAAATTGTATGGTATCTCAACTTGTTCTTCAGTACATAAATTTTCTCCTATTAAACTCTTAACTGCGTGACGGAGAGACGGACCAACATTGGAGTGAGCAAGGGAGCAAGGGAGCGAGGGAGCAAGCAAGCGACCAGCAACTGTGTTTTATTATATAAGTTTATAATAAGACAGCTGTCTGTCCAAAGCCTTTTTTTCCCCTATCTAATACTGAAGAGAAAAATTCCAAGGAACCCAACTTTTTTTTGCCAAACTGTATCCAGGATATGAACCCGGGAATTCCCGGGTTTTATTAATGTAGGCCTGGTCACGGGCCTTTGTGAACTTGGTGGCTTTTGTGCACTTGGTTGGCAATGTGGACTTGGTGGACTTTTGTGGACTTAGTGAACTTTGCGGACTTGGTGGACTCTGTGGATTTGGTGATTTTTGAAGTGTTGTGAACTGTTTCAATGGGATAGTGAAATATTTTGAAATATCTACATATTTCCATGACTTATTCAACAAAAAAGCTGCGCTTGGTGGTCTAGTAATAGATAGAAGGAAGTTAGAAGGAATAGTCTTAAAGCTCAGCAGCTGTCATCGGTCAAATAGCTTGGAAGAAAGTCGGTAAAATCTTCAAAATAATGTGAATCAGGCAGCATTATGAAGCTAACGTAGGTATCTATGATACAACGGGGATCATAAGTCGGATGCAACAGGGCAAGGTTTTTCACTAAGCTGTACAGTGCAAGCGCGTCTAAATTTGTATCATATTTTGCTACCACAGTGGAAATTCCGTCACAACTGTGCGATTTCTGAGCAAATACAGTGACAGCTTGAGAAAAAAAGATTACCCTGCTGCGAGTGAAGAAATTGGTTGCAGCTGCTTTATTTTATTATCTAGCAATCGCATTAAACAAAGCAGAAAAATTATGGGCTATTGATCAGCATCCACAGGACCCGAGATAGTGAGAAAAATTAAATATGCTGACAAAAAATTGGTATGCGTAATATAAGCAGTGGCTAACTTACCTGCAAACTGTGGGAAACAGAGCTTAGAAAAGATGTGTAGGTGCGCGTCATTGTTATTGTGCGCTGCAGCAGACACACCCAGGCCACAAGCCTATAAGAGCGACCAAGCAGTATTGTCGCTAGCTCATATCTCAGGTGCGCGCGTGGTGA
>LQNS02000231.1:5457738-5483549 GCA_001587735.2 Parhyale hawaiensis
ACGATCGACGTCCTTTTACTACAAAATATCTTCGATGCTACTAAACAAGCCTAAACTAGAAGCCATTTGTATCTCAGAGTTGTCTAATATCACCTCAAAAATTCACTGTGGCACTGAGTAAATGGTATACTGAGAAGCTTAGGTTATAATGGAATCCAAAGAAACCATGCCATTTTAATTGTCTTTGGTTGCAAGTGGCCTTGTCAACATAAAGCAGTTATGGAGTCTGGAAACAAAATTGCATGGAGGAGTCCCCGTCTTTGTTCGGTTCAGCTGCAGTGCAGATTGTATGCGGCCTTAGATCCTATTAAAATTGTTAGTGGAATAACAAACGGAGAACCGCGACAGATTTTTAGTGCCGTGTGATATCGTTTGAAAAAGTGTGATAGGAAGAGGTTTTTTGCTGATGTGCATGATGGATAAAATGAAACATACTAAGCCTCCCAGCGCCGTATATTTCTCCCAATGACTTAATTTTCGAAGAACAAGCGATGTGCTGGTGTGGAGAAACATAAATGTTTCTATCGATAGTGACACTGCCAGTTGCAACATGACTAATTAGACTATCAGGATTCAAGCAAAAGAATAAATCAGAGTAGCTTTCTAAGCGCTCTACTGTTTGAAGAAGGTTTCTCTCGATATCCATTTCAGTCTTACGTACGCTTCGAATACGTACGATATTATTTTCAAACTATCCTACGATATTTATAATAATACACAGTTAGTTTGTGTACTATTTGCTAAGTTGCATAGTTCATTGATTACTCGATCCGTCCCTCGATCAATATTAGATAAAAAGTAATTATTTACTGAACAGTAAAAAAGCATTCTTGTGATAAATTTAAAATCTAAACACCTGAGCCGCATGAAATATATCTCTATGGTGTCACGAATAATACTGAACTGCACTTTCTTCCTACTGCAGAGCTACGATTGCTTAGACCTCATATGCAAATTGATCAATGAAGGAAGTGATCAGAGCAGGACCTCGACGAAACGAAGGAAGCTTATGTTTCGTCACACTTATTGTTTTCTCTTATAATTCCATGACGGCGAGAACGACTAAGCAGGAAATCTAGTGGTAGTCGTGCAAGTACAGCGGTGTGTGAGTAAGTTGAGCCACGGGATGCATGCATTTTTTTATCAAGCCATCACAGCCCGCTTTGATGTAATTATTACATCGCGCCTTGCGTGAGGGCCCAAGGGTGCACAATGGCTCCCTACGATCGACTAACCCCATCACAAAATACTAGTATGATGGCTATGCTAAAACCGCTGCCATTTACATGAACTCTGCGTTTAATTTTCTGCCATCAACGATGTCTTTGCCTCGGCAGGAGACAGCTAACCTACAATCTGTTCTACCTTAACGTGGCTGCTTGCCTGATTTCCAGGACACGACATGATTCAAATTTCACATCGCTGACTTTTCACCTGGTTGCACTTTCCGTCTGCAGCTGTCTTTAACTTAGTCACGACTATTCCATTTATGTTGCGCAATACACCGAGGGATCAGAAGCGTTAGGGTGAACTATCGGAAATTGACTATCGCAGTAATGCAGATAAAGTGGAAGATTAAATAGATTAGATTAGATAGGCGGCAGTAGACGAACCAAAAGGTTCCCAAAGAGACACCGGGACTTACACCCCGGCCCTCTAGGAGCTATTGCCATTATGTTAGTAGGATGTAGAGGAATGGAGAAACGAGAGGAGAAAAAAGGGAAGACGAAAGAGAAAAAAAAAGGAGAAATAAAAAAGAAGGAGGAGAAAAATCTACGCCAAAGCGATGGTCATGAATGCTCGCAAGCAGGATCGATGGCCGCTGATATGCGGAGCTTAATTATATAGATGGAGCGGAAGTGAGAAGAAGTCAGCTTAAAATGGCCTAGGAAGCTTTGGCCGTTAAGTGCTTGCGACTCGTGGAGTAGGAGTTCATAGCTGTGGAGGATGTCTCTCCCAATGTATGTCAAGACGATTTTTAAACGAGTTGACCGACTCCGCACCAACAACGTCGGAAGGGAGTCTATTCCAAATGCTGACTATGGAGGCCAAAGCGACGTTAACTTTACATTTTATTACCAATATTAGAAATCGAAGCAATGAAGGCTTTTGCATTCACTTCTAGCGGTCTCGTGGATCTTGGTTTTATTTTTGCAAGCTGACTGTTGTACGTCTCAATATGAAAGGCTATAATAAAGACCAATGTCAAGGAACAGATGTGCCTAGTTTTTCTCATCTTCTGCAGCGTTTGAAGAAAACGGATAGGAGAATATTTGAGCCCGATTGGAAATTTTGATGATCCCTTGGGAGAAATTTAGGTGTCAGGTTAGAGACGATGGTCGAACTAAAAAGCCTCTACTCTGATTGCACTTCCAGCTTAGTGCCAAAGCTGCTGACTCATTCATTATACAGAGAGTGGAAGGTAGAGTCCAAGCCGCCAGGGAAAGAAAAGATGCTCATTAAAGGTGGAGAAGCAGCAATTCTTCCACTCGCAGTCACTGGGAGGGCACTGAGCTAACAGGGTCGGTGGGCGCGGTTATCGTGCTAGCCTTCCGTTAATATGACCCTATATCTCGGGCATTCTGTGGTCGACTGCAGCTGTATATGCCTTTGAGCCGTAGTGAGCATTACCTGCAGCACGAACCAATACAAGTGGGTCATCTAGTTGGGAAGTGCGGCCAAAGCGACGTTCACTTTACATTTTATTACCAATATTGGAAATCGAAGCAATGAAGGCTTTTGCATTAATTTCTAGCGGTCTCGTGGATCTTGGTTTTATTTTCTTCCCTCTTCAAAGCTTTATTTGTTCGGAGCTCACGATGAGCAAATGGAGCAGACAATAAACGAAGCATGGGTTAAGATATTCTTCGAAGTGCACTAGAAGTTCGGCGATGAGCGCAGGCACCGGGGGTTCGTTGTGGTCATCGAGTTTCTGTGCCCATTTCTCTTCTTTTGACGGAACAGCTTTTGCTGGAGAGACAACCATCTTCAGTGCCTTGAGAGTCTTCTGAAGAAATCAAGGTGATGTTGTTCACGTCACCCCACGTGTGTGGAGTCACTCTGCTTCGTGTCTTCTGTGGTGCCGCAATTAGCGACCAAAGAGAGAGCCAGTAGCGAATTTCCTCCACAGTGCACATAACCGCTGACCTCTGATCTATCTGGAATTTTTTTAAATGAGAATTCAGCAAATTTTTGAACTCTACAATTTTGATGTCAGTGGCGTTTCGAATATGCCGAGGAATTGTGTTAAATAATTTTTCTCTTCGTAAAACAGAGAAGCTATTAGAATATTTTGTGGCCACGGCTTTGCCGCCATCTCTGCTTGGGATGCGTATACCGACTGATATACTGCATTTGTGTATCTGTGATTTGTAGCTTAGGTTCATGTTTTGAGTGATGCTTTACTGCCTGATGGTGAAAAGAATCGGTTCTATACATGTTGCTGTTTCAATTTTGCTTCACATCAAAATTGAAACCCCGAGCGCTCTTCATCTCTTTTGATCCCTTAGGGCCGAAACATACTAACAGCAGTCCAGCGAAAAGCTGGCAGGCAGTTTTCGAGAAGCACGGAATTCATTGGAACGCGCACACCGAACTGCAGCAGTGGAGCCGGCCGCTGCCACTGTTCGGTGTGCGCGCTCCAATGCATTCCGTGCTTATCAAAAACTGCCAGCCTCCCCCCCCCTGCCCCAAGCTTCTCGCTAAACTGCTTTTGGTGTGTTTTGGCCCTTAGGTTGGCAGGGGCAGGGCATCAGCTTTCACTAGCAAGGTTATTGTGATGCACGTGTGATATTTCAAAAAGTCTCCTCACGAATTTATCGCCGTCATTTTGGCGGCCGGAATACTTGTTTCTATGTGTACATTTATCAGGACTATCCAATAACTCACTTAGTTTATTTATTTAGGCATATATGCATTAATTAATTTATTTTTTGTGCATTCACATATCCTCATCCTGTTACATTTCCTCTCACGCTCTGATGGAAATAAATAGGTAGAAATCAAGCCTGGGGGGTTGGAGATTGTAATAATCATGTCAGTTTCTTTTAAATACGGATAAGCAAAAATAAAACCACGCTGCATATTATGGCAAAATTAAAAAAGACTACACTAAACGCATATTTCACTCCACTAGTTTGAAATCTGCACAGCGATGGCATCCATAATATCTTTTAATACTGTCGTTATTCGAACATTAAACCTTTACATGCGCTGAATATAGGATGCTCATATTCAGAGGTAGATCACACACAGAAAAGGGCAGGATACTTTTTGAAATGCGGTAGAATCGCAAAGGGGAGCAATGAAAACGAGGGTTTCATAATTATATCTCCAGCTAAATTTATTCCTGTGATGCTACAGCTCGTTGTGGAACTTAGAGCAATAATTATTCGAGTGATGCTATATCATTGTGAGTTAAGGATACGCTGCTGCAGTTCATGGATTTTTAGCGATGCTTCATCGCCAGCTATGGAAGAAATACTTCACAGCTCGTCACCAAAATGGATGGATTGATTGTGTTGATTAGCAAAACGAAAACCAAGCGCCTTCGCTGTTTTCAATTTTTGAAATTGGTAACGAAGGCCTCGTCCTTGACGGTCGGGATAGTACCATGCTTGTGCATTTTTTTGTGTTGATGGTTTTTTGTTGTTGGTTGGATGGTTAGTTGCCTGATTGATGCGTTCGTCTCTCCGTCTCTATTCGTAGCATTAGGTGAGAAAAATTCGTCTCCAGTATTAGATGAGAGAATGTTACCTGTTGACCGACAAGGGACCGGCGCATTTTCAAGTTTACGATATTTTTTAAACATCAGAATCGAAGACGAAACGACATACTTAAATTGTTGTTTGTTCACATAGTATTATTCTCCTTATTATTTTTGTTCCATACAGCATTTAGGGCGCCATAGTCACATTGGACGGTAAATAGTAAAACACTCATATTGTGAATGTAATATCAAACAATATAATGAACACCGTCTTGTGTTTATTTGTTTATATATTTATAATTTTATATTTTTATATGTTATTTTCTTGAAATGGCATAATTAATAGTAGAAGAAGAAGCAGTTGAAGAAATTTCGGTCCACACGACGCGCGTTTCGCTGTTCTCCTACTCATCCGGTGGGAGGATCAAAGTTGGTAAATTTAGTTCCTGAAATCTTGCGAAATTTAGAAAGGTAATCACAGGGAGGTGTAACTATGATACCGCGTTATCAGAAGCACAAATGATACCTTAAAACCAGCAAACATTTTGTCAACGTTAAACCATGGTTCGCTGTGAAGACTCCAATTACTGCACAGTGTACAGACACACAAATGTACCGAGGGCGACAGTCTACAACCTGTCTAGGTTACAGGTTGACACATCAGTATGGTAGACTGTGTGAGTCTGTACACTGCGCAGTAATTGGAGTCTTCGCAGCGGACCATAGCTTAACGTTGACGAAAAATTTGCACATTTGCTTGTTTTAATATGTTATTTATGGTTCGGATAATGCGGTATACTACTATGCGACTTATCAACTTAACATGGAAACTTCAGAGGATAGGAAAGCAAAATTAGCAAGGGAAAAGAAGCAAAGGCAACGACAACGTTCAAGCTAGGAAGAAATAGAAGCGAGAAGAGAAACGGCCAGACTACGGTACTCGAGTTCATCACAAGAGCAGTTGGAAGCAATAACATCGCAAGCAAGAATACGCAGCTTTCAAAGACGGGAAAACGAAACCGACGGAGAAGTTGATATTCGGAGGGACATGTTAAGAACGTGGGGGCAACGGAGAGTTCATGAAACATCATAAGAAAGGGAAATTCGAAGGCGGTAATGCAGGGACATTGCAGCTTTGCGGAGGCAAAGAGAATCCCTTCGAGAAACTGAAGCTAGGCGAGCAAATTTAAGGAGTCGTGCTGCTGAGCCAACACGAAATGGGACGTAGGAAGAGACCAAAATGAGACGGTCTCACATGAGAATCCGTGCAGCTGAGCATAGAGCACATGAATCACAAAAATCAGCAGTTTCTAGAAGGTCTAATGTGAGAATTTGAGCAGAAAAACGAATAGAAAACGAATCGCAAGAAGAGGCCGAAGCAAGAAGGAACGGCATGAGAAATCGTATTGCCCAACAGAGAGGCATTGAGACTCCGGAAGAAACACTTGCCAGGACTGATTTAGGGATGAGGGCGGCACAAAGAATAGAAAATTATTCACAAGAAGAAGCTGGAGCAAGAGGAAATAGCATGAGAAATCGCGTTGCCCAACAAGAGAAAATGAAACCTCAGAAAAAGCAGTTGCAAGAAGAACTGATTTGAGGATTTTAGCAAAACAAAGAAAACATAATGAGTCAAAAGAACCGGCTGAGGCAAGAAGAAACAACATGAGAAATCACGTTACCCAACAAAGAGAAAATGAAGAAGAGACAGAGCAGCATTTACGTTATTTGCTTCTGCAAAAATAAGCAGCAATAGTTTCGTTTATATTCCTTACTCAACATCAAGTACCCTGAGTTGCATATTGATATGAATATTTTCTGGCAAAGTAAGACGGCTACGGGTTTTATGGATTAAAGTCCTGTTGTATGTACGTATACGGATTGTTTTAAATAAATCGATTCATTTTTATAGTTAGTGGTTCAGAAATTTGTGCAGTTATTATTCCCATTTTAGTATCAGATAGTTAGGCTCTATGCAGCAGAGTAAATTTTGATAAGGAGAGCTTTTGATTTGCAGAAAATAGAGCTCAGCTGATCGATTGACTTCGCGGGTATACTAGTTTTTTAAATAAATTTTATGACCCAAATATTGCAGCTGCGTAAGAAAAGTTTCTTGAAACCAAACCTGGTCCAGCTGTCTCCAGGAGTCGGAATCTAAAAGCTGGCAGCGCAGACCTTTGATTGTATCTTCAAGTTTTTAAAAAAATATTCTCTGTCCCGATTGTAGTAAAATGATTAACATAATAGTTGCATCAGAAAAGATAACACTTTATTATTTTATGTGCAGTTCTTCATGTGAATTGTTTTATACTTAATAGTTGACCCACTTCAGGCAACAGTCCTACACTATATCAATTAGGAGTTTATTAAGGAGTCAGGGTCGAGATTCAGAGTTCTAGTAACACCGCAAGTAAGAATCGGGATCGGACAAACAGTAGTTCCACGAATCGGCTTAGCTACACCATGTGACAGTCAATCGTCATGTGAAGAATAAGTATGGTCATGAGTGCCTGTATTTTGCCACTCATTTTTTTTTTTTCTCGAATAAAAATGGGATTTACATCATTACCTTGGAAGTTCAGCGGTTGTGTTACGAGATTATAGTACCCAGCTCTAAATAATGACGGCAACGAATGGGCTTTCGCCTAATATATTTTGCTTCCGAGTAATAACGAGTGAAAAAGGATTTCGGGAAGTTAAAAAAATTTAATTGCAGTTGTGTTATCGTTACAGATTGCCACGTATACATTGCAACCAGTCCATTCAGCCTATATATACTACAGTAGTAAAAATCTCTAGTTCATCTCTGAAGTTTTCTCTGCATTAACAGCATCAGCTCCAGCGAAGGCATTTTAATTGAAAAATGAAACTTTGGAGCATGGGTAATAAGAAGAAAACTGAATCTGGATGAGGTGACACATTTAGTGCATTGAAAAATTATGTAGGTACGGATAATGTAGATGTGAAGCATCGGGTACATCAGGCTATTTACAGTAGGGAAGCCGTTCAGCTCGTTAAGCTCAAGGAATTAATTTTCTATTATTTTGAAGCTAGAATTTCTTCCTATCTTATCCCTTTGGCATCCAGCTTATGATATACTCCTTTCTAATCCTTTAATAACGGGTGACCACTAACTGCCCACCGGTGTAAATTTAGAGAGAGGCCAGCCTTGAATATTCTGCTTCCGTTACCACGCAGACAGTGCTCTCGTACGGCTATGTATTCACTACTGATATCAGACCTTTGCTAGCTTTAAGCTTGAATACTTCAGGGTGCTGTGCTCCTACCATTTGGGTAATAAATCTAGGTGAGAAAACTATATGATCTGTAATTATTATTATTATCGCGAGGGATTTCACGACCCAAATTGGACCGGTTGAGCGATGTTCAGCTTTACACTCTAACGCCGGGTCACATTCCGCGACTTAAGGCTTAGAGCACTTTGCGAATGATGTGCGCTGTTTCTAGCAGAGCGCTTTTCTGTAGATGGCCGCACTTCAGCTCTTGCAGGGCAGTCTTGAGATTCTTGGACATTGCCCCCAGAGCTCCTATGACCACTGGAACGACGTCCACCTTCATTATTATTATTGCTAGGATGGTGACGGAGCGTCCGAGCAAACCAATAACTTGTGTATCCAACTCTATAATGAAGATCTGTTTGTTCAGTAAATTTGTTTGTCTAATTTACGTGACGCATGAAGGACCAACGTTGAAATCCAAACAATGAAGATATCTTCAGTTTCAATTGAGAGTCTCACGCATCTTGATTTTTACATTTTTCCCACATTTAAACTTCTGCTGCTCTGAGTTTACGAACTGACTCCTCCTCCAGGAGTCGCAAACTCTTAACGGCCAAAGCTTCCGAGGCCACCTTAATCCGTCTTCCTCTCTCTCCCGCTCCAACTACAGAGTTTGGCATCTCTAAGCTCCGAATATCAGCCGCTCTTGATCGTGCTTTCGTTATTCTTGATCGTGTCTGCAGAGATTCTTCCCTTTCTCTATTTTCTCTAGTCCTCTATATATCCTACCAACCTAATGGCAAAAGCTCATAGAGGGCCGGGCCGTAAGTTCCGACGTCTCTTCGGGAATGGGCCTATTGGTTCGGCTACTGCCGCCTATCTAATCTCATCTATACAGTTTAGATAAGCAGGGGAGCAGAGGATAAGATAGTCTTCAGAGTACGATAGAACTACGAACACGAGCAAAGAACGCATCGATTTCTTTGCAGCAATAATTTTATTTTCTTATCGGACAATCATGAATTAAATCAGTATGTAAGGTACGTTGACCAGTAAGAAGCAATTATAAGAAGACTATCAGCAGATACGTTTACAGGATCTGAATTATTTTCGGGGCAAAATAGTCAGTTCCATGATTAACAATGTGCGGCACTGCATGATCGTATCAGCTCAGCTCTAATTCAATTTCATCTTCAGTAACCTCTGTACGAATTGATATAGTTAAATACGAAATTTTAGCCAACGTTATTCTTGCGAGAAGCCGACATTATATATTGTGTCCTGATAGGATTAAAAAGAGCGCTAAACTTAGACTGTCAACGCCGTGACGTAAACAATGGCTGGAACGCCTTTAGCTGATCAGCGTAGACTGCGCGTGCATGAGCTTTTTCGGGGGACGACGAGAAGGCGGCGGCGTTTCTCTGGTGGTCCGATCGATATGTCGCCATAATTGCCCCTGCTCATGTCAGCTCACGTTGCTCAGTTTCTTGCCTTTTTATCGGCTTGTTGGTTTGGTGTAGGCCAATTTGCGTAAACAAAGCACAAAGGCACAAACTGGAGGAAATGAAACACAGCAACAGAGTCATTACAGCAGTGATCAACTGCCCTCCGCCTCGCAAAGGTCTGTCTACCAGCGCGAGGTTAAGGCGCAAACAAAGACCAACTTCCTGCATCAGGAACTTTTGCCGTACTCTGATCTAATAATGATCTTTCTGATAGACTCATTGGTAGAGCGTGAACCCCGTAAATATTACAGTCAGTGAATTCCCAGGAAGATGAATTTTGCATGCTAAATTTTTTTGAAACTAAGCTTCCAGGAAAATCGTCTTTTAGAGAAAAGTACCTTCGAATTCAATTCTCCCACAGATGGGTACGGGCAAAAAAAGTTTCATTCATAAATAATTGAAGCCCAAAAGCAGAGGCAGCAACACTGCTGATATGCTAAAAAAAATGGTAGACCTAGTCTTTTTAGTGCAAATTGGATATCAATTTGTATAGGAAAGCACTATTAGAGCGGGACCAAATGTCTAGAAGGCAGTAGTATATGTTGCAAGTGCACTGCTTATTGCAAATCAAGTGTGAGATTAAGAAAAAGTAAACCTATCCCTCCTATGCCCACTGTTAACCTAATTGAGGACAGGATAAATAGCACCATTCTACGGAAATTGGTATTGAACTGGCGATCCTAGGGTTAAATATAAGTTTTCAATGACCATGAGACGTCAGCTAAGAAAGTAAATGCAGCAGATTCTTCCTCATTTAGGGGGTTAGATTCATTAGGTGAAATGTATTACTGCACAGGCGTATGAAATTGCATTCAAATTGCTCCAACTTGTTCAATTTTTTAAGCTGCATCCCAGCAAAATACGATAACGTATTATTCAGTTCATTAATTAAATATTTATAGTCTCACGCAAGAGAAAAAAAAATCTGACGCTGGTGTTACTTTTCAGCATGAAGCTGATTCCACCTTCACAATGTCACTAATAATCTTGACAACAGGGATAGAATAAAATGATATAAGTTTATTTTTTTATCACTCAGATATACATCTTTACCTTTACCTCCAGCGCAACCGAAGATGCAAAAAAGTTATGTTTGTGCTCATTCCTCGTTTTTGAGAGGCTAATTCTGCTGCACAACATCCCCTTGCACCGTAATTATGAACACAAAATTAATTTACTTTTCTGTTGCACTGATTTTTATAGGCTTTTTTTCCATGGCGACTAAGGTTACTATAACTCAACAACCTAGAAAAAACTTAACTTTCTCGACGCAAATGCATAACGAGTGCATGTGCATGCAGTACATCAGCGTTTGGAATGATAACTCTTATGGTCTTTGCAACAGCAGTACGATGAGTGCATAAGACTCCAAGTGTAGCACCAGACGCCGCGGTGATGCTGACAACAATAATACTGTATACAGTTGACGGCAACTTGCTCAGACCAATGTACCTACATCGTATACTTAACCTTTCACCGGCGGAGATGAGTATGCTCCTTTTTCCCGTGCTTGACCGTCTGAATTGGATCAGGAAAACTCCATATTCATAACAGGATATCGAAGATAAAGTATTAAAGGCTGGCAGAGTAAATAAAATACAGACGGTGTTAAAAAAATAGCAAACTTGAATAAAGGTTGAAATTGAAAAAAAAATCTGGAAATATTGCTTGGGACACGATTAGTTCTACAAAAGGTGCCCGAGCTAGAGTCAATAGCCTGCTGGACGAAGTAATTAGAACTTCTACAACGATAATACAAGGTTTTTAGAGTCGCTCTGCTCACGCGAAAGCCTCCCTGATACCGAATAAAGGCTTAGTTGCGGGCAAAAGAGAAGAGGCGTTGGCGTTGCATAATATATTCAGGGCATTTACATGCCCTACAGTATGCAAAAGAGTGAGCTATGCATCGTTATTTCTACTCTCCCCAGTATGTAATTCAACAGGTGGAGGGTAGTTGCTTCTGTCTTCATAAGCTAGCAACTGCAATGTCCGTCAATGAAGATTACTGATGAATTATTTCATACCATTCATCATTTGAATGAAACAATATAAGATGATGAAGTTTTTAATTTGTGTTTTTTTCTGCCTAGGCAAAGGATCTGGCATCATAACGTTGACAATAGTGAGGGTATGATAAGTAGATATATTTATTTTTAACGTTGACTTGATAACAACGACTCTTTACTGCAAAGTGTAGCGCAGTGGTGGCTCTAGGGCAGTCTTGGCTACACTGTGTCGGTGCTCCACATTTAATTCCATTGTATTTATTATACCTCGATGAATTATAGGACGGCTATTGATATTAAAGTGGGATAATATCATCAGCCATCCTCTAGTTCATGGCAGAATGATGACCATTCTAGAATGCTACAGTGCTATAGCACCAATTTAATAGTACAAACCGTTAAACGTTTTCTTCTGATTTAATGCAGTGGATTCAATGGAAGGAACAGAAACATTGTTGTTCCTTATAGGCGACTCAGCTACCTGCAGGTGACGTACGACAACAGGCTTTAAATTTTATTATTATTACGTACGGTACATCCTCATGATGTCAAGGTGGGCACTTGCGGCCCCTGCCAGCATCTGTCTGTCTTCTTACCGCTGACGTCACTCAGAGACGGCCAGACACAGGGCCGGAAGACTGCAGACTGACTTCTTCTTTCATTGATCCCACGGAGAGGCTAAGCCTTTCTCCAGAGCAATGACGCTCCCATGAGATATTTTTGGAACGTTGCTCTCTAATTGGACCAAACTCTGAAGGTCATGGGGTTCATGTCTGGACTGTTGGTTTATCAGTATTATTGTACAAAACTCAATGAAATAACAGTGCTGCCATGTCAACGTGCTTGAATAGGAAGGAGCACTGCCCGGTGCGAACACGTAAATTTCGCTAGATCCTTCAGTCTCCAATAACAAGTGTTTAGCTCAAAAAGCCTGACCTAAACTTGAGAATTACCCTTCGTTCTCTCTCCGATGATTACCAGAGGAAACTTCCAAGTATTACCGTCACTCCAGTGCCTTGCATTCGATGGACACAGCTTCGAGAGTTTCTTTCCAGGAGAGGGGAGGGAGCAGCAAATATACTAGTAGCTAAAGTTTCCGAGGGTTTTAGGATTCTGCTACATATTCCACTGTAAACTGTGATCATTCAATTTGCTGGAAGGTTTGCAACTGTACGATCTCACTCATTTGTACAGTTGTTTAATAGCAGCCAAATTTTGTAATACTATAGAAAGCAGCGTGCATCAAGTGTTTGCAATACATGCAATCAAGTCTTTAGGCTCTTTTCTCGATACGGGCACTATCAGCACATGTGTGCCATGCTCCGTGTCGTGCATTGCTCGACACCCTCTATCGAATGAGAACAATGAATCTTCTCGTCCGAACGGATCGTTGCCGGCCCACAACTGAATTAAATTTCGTTGTAATAAAATACGATTTTGGGTCAACTGCCAACCACTAAGGCTACCTACGTCTTTTGGTGTCTCACTTTCTCGTTTTAAAGCCTCCACCTCTCTTTGTTTGCAGCGAGCTTGCATGCACTAATGGCTTACTGAAAACAAACGGTGAAACGCAATAAATGAACATGGCAGCACTTGGGGCAAAATTTACGGATCCATGTACAAATCTTGAACTTAGTGCAAACATTTAGTGAATTATGAATTTGCTAGTCCGCGCCCTGTTGTGGTGAAGCGTTAACGTCAGCATGAGAAACATTGGAAAGGGGAAAGGGATGACTTTTATTTTTCTAAAACTCAAATTTTTAAATCAAGAATAAAGTTCATAATTTGGTTTCAATATAGACAGTACCGAGGAGGCGGTGGCTAGGTTAACTAAACATTTGGCAAGCCTTTACATGATGTGTACAAAGACGGAGGACCTGAGCAGAAATTCCTCAGGCCCTACAGCGGCTTCAAGCCAGTGAATATGATCAATAAAGATGACTGTAGCAGTTCGACAGGACGTTGAGAAGCCCATTATCACTTCGATCGTAGCACTGGAAACAATGCAGTAACAGCCAGACTTCAGTTGACGGTGAATATCTTACAGACGATCATAGCTCAAACTAACGAGTTCTAAATTCACTCACTTTGGGCTAGGATAAGCTAAGCTCATCACTGTTCGTTTCTCGTTGCACTGCAAAATAACACCGTGCACCTGGACAGTTGTAGCCAACTACAAGCTTTGTCTGCTCGACCTGTATGCTTTTTTAAGTTGATCGTTCTTCTTTTGTCGACTCTGATTATTTCATTATTAATTTATTTTTTTAGAGGGAACTAGAAGTGCAAACAGGTATTGAAAACTTCCATCATTTCGGGTTTCAATGCTCAACAATCAGATTTTAAATACGTTCAAACGAAAACGAAGAGAAATTATGGTAAGATTAATTTCAGGCTTCTGTGCCAATAATACTGCTATTTTATTCTCATCACCATGCTACAGCTTTTGACTTTATCATCTCATGTGACTCAATCAAATTGAACTATTCGATGAACTTCTTTTTACTGTTTTTACGTCATATTGAGGCACCCAACTAGTTCTTTGGAGAAAAAGGAACGATAGGAAAAGATGTAAAAATATCGTCTCCTGTAGTATGAGAACAATTTGCATGGCTTTCTATCCCGTTTTCTATGGTGGGTTAATCCTCCTTCAAACCATGATTGGACGGCCCCCACAATGGCTGCTGACAGCACAGTTGCGTAATTTGCAGCATGGCGGACAATGATTGAGTAGCAGAAACCGCAGTGTGATTTGAATCACCTCCATATAGCGCATAGTTCAGTAGAATGGTGTATATGATAGGGTCAGTGGGAATACTTTGAAGCTGTCCAGGTACACTTGTAATAACTATAGTTTATAATCTCTCATGTTGTTCACGCGTCGTTTTCAGGTAGCAAATACAGATTATTTTCGAAGAAATTATCACATAAGCGTAATTTATTTTTATATTAGCATTAAGGTGAAAAATTCATAAAACTTGTTAGCTGCACGTCTATAAATTCATGTTAACCTTAAATACAACAGCGAATAAAAACTACTTGGATATGTTTCGAAATCTTGTACTATGTTGTGCAGCTCTTCTCTGTAGCCTTCTTTCCCCGTATTCTGCGTGATGAGGTAGTTAAAGTCCAAGAAAATTTCTGGATATCACTAGAGCTTCACTGTAACTCCTTAAGATAGTTAACTTAGTGGTAAGAATTGTAGAGAATCTCTCATCGTACATGACATCTCTATTATAATTTTGCTTGTCCCTTCGTTAGTTGGTCAGTTACAATTAGAACGACCAAGGCCCCTAGAACACATTACGCTGAAAATCACATTTTATGAGATTATTTTGGACACCTGGCGCTTATTTTCTGCGTACCTTGTACCTACGGTGAAATTTGGAGTACCTAGCATTAAGGTTAGGGGCTGCATGGTGTCGTCAGGGACCGGAATGCGTGCTGCTCACCTGCGAGAGCGGAGTGAATTCACCAAAAAGCACCAGCATGTCAGAGAGAGTGTACACTGTACTCAGTGGAAAAAATATTCAATGATATCATAGCTCAAGGTGCTATCTTCCAAAAATACAATACTCCGTCATGAGTTTCGAAGGGTTGGTTTGAGAAGGAGCATGTGAGGGCCATGGATTGACCCCTCAGTCCCTCAATTTAAATCCCATCTAGAATCTTTTGATCACACTTAGGGAAAAGATTAAAAAGGAATGAAATATATTCCTCAAAACTGCAGTAAGAAGTTGAACTTCATGAAGAATGGCTTAGAACTGAAGCAGCCACTTGCGCTTATTTTATCTCTTGCATGCCCAAACTAACAAAAGCTGTGATACTCAGCCCTTGATGCTCTCATAAATACTACTATAACCCAGTGTGTTAAGCGGTATCAGTACGTTTGAGGAGATTTTTTCTGGCATTTTTAAGGCTGTGTGTGTTGAGCTGCTCGAAGTCTTTCTTGGTTGAAATGAAAATCAGGAGAGAGTGGCAGAAAAAAAAAAACAAGATTCTGAAGAAAGGAACGCCCCGGGTCTCTATTTTGGGACACCATATCTTACTGAATAAAAGGCAGTAAGATACAGAGATATCGGATGAGAGAAAGCTCTATGTCACTAACCCAAAATTCTTTCAACTATTTCGCAAAAAGTTCGTGTTTAACCAAGTACTGTATGTCTTACCTACCTTCACCGCGAATTAATAACTATCTGCATATCTATCAGGCAGGTGCAAAAGTTTTTGTCGATATGTAAGAGAAAAATCTTAAACCATTTAAAAAAATTATTTAATATAGAATTTTACTATTCCAGGAGGATCTATGTTATCATTAGTACTGCGACCTTTAATTAAAGCTGTTGGACCACAGGTACTAATGTGAGACTGAGCCAGCAATCTCCATCCGTCAGTTTATCTGCAGATGTTCAGTTCTTGAGATTATCTGTGAACATGCTGTTCTTATGACCTTTAGTTCTTATCATCAACTGTTGATGTTCGGTTGCGTTCTAAACTCTGTCCCTAGTGCTACAGCCGTTCACCGGCGCCAGCTCAACGTCGCTTCAAATCTTATGATTCTTTTGGGTCCTCCTCATTGCCTACCACCTGTTTTTGTCGCACACTCGAGAGCAGTAACTTAAAGACATTAACTTAAATGTCAGGTGTGCCCATTATTGAGCCAAGAAGCTCTCAGTAGCGGAGATGTGAATTTGGACGCTCATGAGCGCTAAGAAACTTTAGGGTTTCCTCCTAGGCTGCCGAAGATTAACTTAATTTGCGTCAATTATGCTGGCCAACCCATTGAACCAACTTATTAAGAAAGTTGCGGCAAATTTTGCTGTGCTTATTCTACTAGCCGCAGTGCAACGAGCCATCGAAACTGTGAAACTATGGACGAAAGTAAACACCATCTAAAGGCGAGTTCACACGTTATTCATATGAACGCGTTCACTCATCCGAATGTTTTGTGTACGCCACAAAAATTTATGAAAATGTTCATCATCAAATCAATTTGCTCTTCAAGTATAACTAGGAAAGTTACGGAAATCTATTGAGATATCGAGTGAAATAAAACTCAAAAACTACACTGAGTGCCCTGTTCTGTCACTTCCTGGGCACAGTGACACATTCGGGCAAGTGGAAGAGCGAACGCGTTGATATGAGCCAGGTGTGAAAGCGTCTGAAGTCTGCGCATGGTTTGAGAGTATTGAGTGCTGATCTGGGAGTGTCATGAGGAGGCGTAAGCTAAATGAGCTCATCTGTTCCGGACTTAGCTTCCCAGCCACGGCGGCGGAAGGGTGGAGTCTTGTCTCGCTTCCGCTGGGCTAAGTCCGAATATCGTATGCCCGTCCGAATTTGTCTTTACACTTGGAACTGCTGTAATGTCGCTTTTAGGTCAGTGGATGGTGTTGAATGGACCTCGTTGCGTTTTCCATTAGTAGCGAGGCGTACATCCAGAAAATTTTCCACATCACTTTATCCGTTTTGCCGAGAACCAAAGCAAGCAGTTTTTCTATACTTTGCCACTAAGCCTCTTGTACCTAAACGAATTGTAACTCCACTGGTTTTTACACCGCGGGCACCAAATAAGCTAAACTGGTTCCTCTACATGAAATTTCAAAACAGTAGTCAGTATCTGATTCATATTGTGAATGTATTTTTTGCCAATTTTTCACATCTCAGTCAACTCACCTGACTGCCTAAAAATATTATTATTAAAATTCTACTCCTTCTGCCTCTTTTTGGGTGGACACTGGATAGACAACAAAATTCATCGTCGTCATTTTTGATAGCCAGCTAATACTTGTATTTTGGGATTGCTCACATCTAAGTCAACCCACCTGACTCTGTACAATAAATTATGAACATTGCTCAACTCCTTCTGCCTTTTTTGGTGAAGTTACAGATTCAACGTCGTCAATTTTGATGGCCGGGTAAGTCAAGCTTTTCATCATTTTTTACATCTCAGTCAACTCACCTGATTGCCTAAAAAATTATTATTATCATAATTCAACTTTTTCTCCCTCTTTTTGGGTGGACAGACAACAATATTCATTTCCGTCATTTTTATAGCCAGCTACTCATAGTTTCCTTGGCATGGGTCACAACTAGGTAAGCCCACCAGACTCCCTGCAAAAAATTTTGAACATTGCTCAACTGCTGCTACCTCTTTTATGTTGGACAGTTAAATATACAAATTTATCTACTAAAATCTTCAACGAAAATATTATCACCTCTCCCACTTCGTTCGCGGTTGATAACGACCTAACTAACCGCTCGGGTCGCTTTGCCCTTTGTGGATGTCATCTTAGTGAAGTTGTGCTTCGAGCTACACGGGGACCTTGCATCAACCTCTTCCAGTGGCGGTTGATAATCTTAGAACATGACTTCAATTCCCCTCAATTGACATGTCATTTAGAAATTGCCAAGCCGAAGGGTGTCATTTAGTAAGTGTAGTTCTTTTGGTTAAGTTTTTGAAGTTGGTCGAAGTAAAGCCTCTACTTCCTGATAAAAGTTTTGTGAATGAGTAGTTAATAGTTTTATTAGTTTCTTTGCTCATACTCAGCATTCCAGGCATTTGACTTGAATTGCTAGGTTTAGAGATTTCTACAATTTGTACTGTTTTCCTTTGTTAAATCGTTGCCCGTTCTAGCTTTAAACTTGTACTTTGTTACACCGCCTTGCGAATCTGGTAATCGAAAGCTTCTTTGAACATCCGTAATGTAATATCAGTGGAATCCTTCGGCAATAAATTTCGTACTTGAGCCTATTCTTTTCACTAATATACAACGTGATGAGTAACCTAGAACATTTTCTTTCAAATTATTGAAGTATCAGTCATGTTTTGTGCACTATGTGAGCTGCAGTGTCGCCAGCAAACCTGCGGATAACACGTGTGTGGTTGTGTGCCCTTACTTTCACGACACTTTCAGACACCATTTTTGGGCAGGCGTGTCACTGATGATAAGTGGATTCTCTACCATAACGTTCACTGTCAGCGATGGCGGATAATCGAGGAGAAAAACCAATTTAACACCCGAGAGGATTTTGAAGGGATCATCGACTAGGAACTTTTTGACAACAATCAAAACTTTACAGCTAAGGTCAATTCTGATGAACTTTTGTCGTTTGAAAGCTGCTTTGATCCAAAAGCGACTTTCTTTAGTCAACAGAAAGCAAGTCATCCTCCATTATAATAATGCTCGCCCTCATACAGCGCTATGGATCGAAGGTCTCATAAGACCATTTGGTTGGGCAGATTTGTTCAATCCTGCATGCTTTCTTAGCCTAGCTCCCTCGGATGATCACTTACTTCGAAGATTTCAAAACCATTGGATGGCCCTAAGTTGATATCACAAAAGATCACAAAGAATTTTACAACCAAGGGATTTATAAGCTCGTGGACACATAAAATGAAGTTATAGAGAACACAGACCATCATCGTTATGCATAAAATTTTTCACAAACCAACTGTTTTTCATGCCAAATATAAACTTTTAAATCGGCGAAAACTTTTGTGCCAACCATTAAATTCTTTTAAACTTTGATGAACTCGTATAACCTTGTTTGCTTTTGCTATTATACATGGGAAAAATAAATTAAAGGAAGCTTTGAGATTTCTGACTAATAATGCAGCAATTTGTTATTCCAATTCATTATTATATAGCAACGCTCTGTGACCACTGCATCCTGGATACCACTCGGTAGTACTTTTATTTCAGAAAAATCTTCGTCTCTGTTTATTTTGGTACTTGAAAAACTGGCATAACCTACTCGAAGTCCACGAATCAAGAAGAAGAAAATGGAATACTTTTAGTGACCTAATGGGTCAGGGGTAGTGTAGTGTAGCTATATTATAGTAAAATTTTGTGGATCTTGTTTATCTACTTGTCTATTTATTTATATATTTACTTGCTTGTTTGCACTCAGCTTCATTGCTTTAAGATAGGGAGGAATTCAAGCGTTCAAGCGTTGAAGATTTAATTCGATTTTATCCGTAACCCGGAGGGTGAACGTGAGCTCGGCTCAATGAACGAGCATGTTAAATATTTGATGGGGATACGGGACATGCAACAAGATTACGCCATATATATATATATATTCCCCCGTGCTTACTGACAGGTTGTTGGAAGCTAAGTAGTAGGTGATGATAACCAGTACGGGTGGGCCGAATAGTGTATGGTCTATGACCTTCTGAAATAAAACCTGCTTTCTAGTGAAAGCAAAGNTTAAGATAGGTAGAAATTCAAGCGTTCAAGCGTTGAAGATTTAATTCGATTTTATCCGTAACCCGGAGGGTGAACGTGAGCTCGGCTCAATGAACGAGCATGTTAAATATTTGATGGGGATACGGGACATGCAACAAGATTACTCCATATATATATATATATATATATATATATATATATATATATATATATATATATATATTCCCCCGTGCTTACTGACAGGTTGTTGGAAGCAAAGTAGTTGGTGATGATAACCAGTACGGGTGGGCCGAATAGTGTATGGTCTATGACCTTCTGAAATAAAACCTGTTTTCTAGTGAAAGCAAAGGCAATCGTGATGATGATCCAGCGGGCCACGGGCAGTCTTGTATGATTCTAAAGCTCAGGAAATTTGCTTTCTTGCTTGCTTGTTTGTTTGTTATCGTGTACGCAATATTCTCTAAAAGATGGGAACAAATTCGAGCTACGAAGTTTAAATTCAACTGTTTCCGCGATACGGAAAATGAACCTGAGCTCGGTTGCATAAACGTGTGCGTTAAATGTGAAGGTGAAACAGGAAATACAAAGACTACGTGGCATCCTTAATATAATGAAACGCTTCGTGTATTTATTTCGTGTCCGCTTCTGAACGAAACAGGCGCAAATAGGCCAGATTGCAGATTTCATAGTCAAGTTACGTTTCCTTGGAGATTGATGACCAGGTTGCAGAAGATGGCAAAAGTGAGATCCTTATCTCTTTATTATCGGAATGCATTTGAAACAGTTTCCTGTATCGAAACAACGAAAATACCTGCAGCTTCTCTTATCGCTGCCATGAACTGATTTTCTCATTATCACTTTCTCCGTGCATCAGAACACATCTATACTCTCACTTCACTACCTATAAATTCCGTAGCCGATCAACAAAGCACAGACGCAGCTATGATTTTCCACGGGGCATCAGACGCAATTAATTCTTTCAGCTGTCTTCTTGGGACGGAGAAATTTTGCTTCAAGAGAAAAAGGAACTTAGATGAACTGAAGCCATACTCTTCGGTATCTGTGATACGCGGCGGGGAATTACTTTAATTGCCTCCACCAAGGAGGTTATGTTTTCGTCGTTTTTTTTCTGATAACTCAAAAAAATTATTGACCGATATTGACGAAATTTACTGGGATAGTTAGGTATGTTAAAAGGAACAGATAAGTAACTTTTAGTGAAGATCCATCCCTCCATTTGTTTGCCTCATTTTTCTCAATGCTGTAGTTGAAAAAGTTATGGACGGCTTTTTATAAAATTTACATGGGCTGTTAGGTATATTATGAAAAGTAAACGACCAAATTTTTGTAAAGATCCGTTTGTTCGTTCGTTTGTCACTGTTTTTAATTTTATGCTTCTAAGCACAATAACTCAAAAAATAATGAATGGATCGTTATGAAATTTATAGGCGTTGTTAGTAATGTTAAGAAGCATAAATGGTCAAATTTTGGTGCAGATCAGTTTGTTTGTTCGTTCGTTCATGTGCTTGACTTATGTTTGTCACAATGCTTGTTAGCAGCATAACTCAAAAAGTTATGAACAGATCTTCAAAAAACTTACTGAAGCTGTTAACACTATTAAAATGCATAAATAATTAGATTTAGGTGTTGATACAAAGAAAATCATAGTTTCAGAACCAATTTTAATTTTTCGTAACCTTTATCTTGCTTGGCGGAGGCATGCGCTCTCAGAGTGGTTTAGTTCCGCAATGCTTTGCTGCTAGCTGATGTAAAAGTTTTTTCTGCTCTTCTAGCGTGGGGGACGATTGCGCTGCTATATATAGATAAATTGACTCAGAGAACACTCATCTCTTATGACAATTTTAGTTGGCCTTTGTTGCGTATTCTAAAGATGTATATTATTAAAGGAAGTATGTTAAATGAAATCGGGTCTTCAAATTTCTCCCTGTCATTTTTGACAGCGCGGTTACTCTAGTTAAATCATATTTCTCCTAGCTTACAAGCTGAGTGTTAAGCATTCATTTGAAAAATAAAGAAGCTCTTGAGAGCGCCCAGCGGGTCATGGGCATCCTAGAAGAGTATAAAATGGAATGTTGCTTTCAATATTTGGCAATGTGGATTCAACCCGCAGTTCAGTTAAGAGGCAGCAGTACAGAGCACCGAAGCCACTCAATCTGTGTCCAGCGAAATGTTATGGACGCGGTTTCCGGAACGCTGTGGTTTTGGATTGCGAACGAAGTGTTAGAATCAATCTTATAATTGAGGACCAATCTGTGATGGGAAGCTGTAAATTTTACGAGTATGATTCGACAGCAAACGCTGATTCCTCTTTCCCTGGCGTTTCTTCGTTTGTCACACCATCCGTCCGTTTGTCTCTCAGTCCGTCCACCCGCCCGTCTCACCGTCCCTCAACCCTGCATCCAACTGTCTTTCCGTCAGTCTGTCCCTCCATCCGTCCCGACTGTCCGCTCGTCTCTACGTCTGTCCTTCTGTTCCTCTGTCCGTCTGTCCCTCCATCATCCATCTATCTTTGCATATACGTATCTATCCCACCTTTTTCGTGCATCCATCCCTGTATCAATCTATTTATGTGTCCTTGCATCCATCCTTGCTTTCATCCTTGCACCCGTTCATATTCTTTTCTGCATCCATTCATATTTTATATCTGCATCCATCCCAGCCTTTTCTGCATCCATCCACCCATGCACCACTTATTCATGTATCCATGCACATATCCCTTCAAGTATTCATCTCTGCATCAATTCTTACTTCATCCATCCTACCCATCCAAGTATCCACCCGTCACTGCATTCATCTATGTATTTATCCTCTCATATTGACCTCCGCCAGTAAAGTTATATTTTTATCGAGGTTGTATGATTGTATGTCTGTCACCAAGATATTTCAAGAAGTCAAAGACGCATTCATATGAAATTTGCAGGGATTGCTAGGTATGTTAGCAGGAACCGATGATTAATTTTTGGTGAAGACCCGAGAAACAGTTTGTTTGTTTCCTTTTTTTTCTCGGTAACATAACTCAAGAAGTTATAAAAGGATTTTATATAATTGGAAGAGTTGTTAGGGTTGTTACTCAAAGCAAATGTCCAAATTTTTGTGTCGAACTGTTTGTCCGCTTGTTTGTCGTGATGTTTGTTTTCATGTTTGTCAGTAACATAACTCAAAAGGTTATTATCGGGTCCCTATGTAATTTGCAGAATTGTGAGAAATGTTAATGACACAAATGGCGAGAGCTTGGGGTGATCGGTTCGTCTGTGTGTTAAACTAATGCTTGTCAATATGTGTCAGAATATAACTCAGTTACAGCTATATACGGATATTCATGAAATTTGCAGAAATCATTAGAAATACAAAGAGGCACAAATGACTCAATTTTGGTGATGATCATATCATCCGTTCCCACTCTTGGCTAGTGTTTGTCAGAATATAACTCAAAATGTTACTGACGGATCTTCAAGAAAGTTACAGAAGTTGTCATAACTGTCAAGAGGCACAACTGACCAAATCTTGGTGAAGATAAAGAGGAAATCCCAGTTTTAGGATAAACTTGAATTTTCGTTAACGTTGCCTTGCTTAGCGGAGGTTTGTATGAGCTCTCAGAGTACTCTAGCTCAACATATTACTGGTTACTGAGTACAGTGAGCCGGTACCAGGCACCGCATTTAGACTGAGGCCCCACAGATAGCAACAAGCGATGCAATGCGATCTTTCCGGGAGTCGTGTTGCAGCAATGCACGGGTGTCGCGAGGCATCGCAGTTGCGGCGGTGGGGGAAGCAGACTGCTGTACCCTCCGTTACATTTTGTCGTACAACAAATTTGTCGCGTTGCACGTCGCTTGTCTCGCCGGTGTGGCGGCGGCCGTAATAGGTTGCAATAACTAGCTCGCTGTGAGTAACCACAAATTAGCAGTCGTAAATTTGTTCCCGGTATCAAATGCCGCCTCTGCAAATAAACATGCCGCAAAAATCTGCGGGATTTGCCAGAAGCGCTAGCTTACTTACTGAGGCTATATAAAAGAAAAAAAAAAGTCGTCGCTAATGTGTAGCTGTTAGGGGATAAAAACACTTCGATGGGGTAGGAAAGAAATTGAGCTATTAACCTTGTATGAAAATAGCATGCATAGAAAATTGTATCTTAGTTGCAAGTGTCACAAAAAAGTCATGAGACTTTTCAATTTGTTTTCGTAATTTCTATTTTTGCGCATCAAAATTTACGTTCATGGTTAAGCAGTTCTGTCGTTCTTGCGTTAAACTTGTAGGCACTGAAATATTATTAAGATCGCTTCTGTCAATTTCGTGCTATTAGAGGGCCAGTATTTTAAAGCACATACTGGACAAAAATTCTTTCATGTTGCCCCTTAATCACCATTTTACTCTAGTTCATTTGTTCCGTGCGTTAAGGTTTAGAAACAGTATGAATTGTTACTGAAGAACGCCAATGAAATCCTGTCTCCCTTCACGTTAAAAGGGTAATACTTTCGATTTGTGCTCAGTTATCTCCATGCTTGCTAATGTGCTGCAGACTGGGGTTGCAACTGTTAACCTCTGCGGTGGTACTTCTGTTGTGCTGTACGTTTAGTTAGAGTAACTATGGTAGTACGCGTCACTGCGTAACTACCGCTACTGTGCTGCCACCTTCACTCCATCGCGTGCTGGCAGTACCCGCTACTGCAGACGCACGCACGCACGCACGGTGGACGTGTCACGCACTCAGTCCGTGTCGCACTCTCAGCCTCAAATTACCTCCGACGAATTATTTGCAGTAAACCTGATTTACGGAGGCTATTCTTAGCCAATTTCCATTGACGCAGCTCCCGAGCTGAGGAAGCTGCACATTATGCCCACCAAATCATGGGTTGGGAATTATAAATTTCTGGAGCTTGAGCTTCCTGATGCAGATGCCGAAAGCTTTGGTCTCAAGGAAGACTTAGTATTTGTGCCTAGCTCTGCAATACAAACTTACCCTTTCCTGCTGGATATTATTGTACTTTTCAATCCTATGCTGCTTTCTGATTGGCTACGTTTTACGGAAACGTGGAAGGGGAATAATATGATGCATCATTTTGCTGTTGAATCTTCAATATAACTCATTTTTTTATATAAAAATAAAACTAATTTTGGCATATCGAGCAACATTCTAGCACAAACATTGATGTATCATATACGAATCTGCTACTTCTACTGGTTGATGAATATAAACAGTTAAGCAAACTGCTAATACATAATAATACGGATTTTCTTTGTCGCAGGTGCCCAGTTTATATTCTCAACTCGATTCTTACTATTGACAAAATTTTTAATATTAACGTTTCGGGAACTTAATTCCCATCTTCAGAATTACATACTACACATGAAGCCTAACAAGAAATTTTATTTAACTGACACGAGCGGGACAAGGAGATGTCACTGGTGGGAGGTGTAAAATGCAAATGACCAGGGAGAGCTTGGAAGTTCCTGACGACAATGCTTGAACACTGTACAAGCACTACCTTACCTTGAGTTACCTTGAGAGTCTTCGGAAGAAGTTCAGGTGACGTTGCTCACGTCACCCCACCTGTGTGGAGTCACTCTGCTGGGTGTCTTCTATGGTGCCGCAGTTTGCGATCAAAGAGAGAGCCAGCAGCGAATTATCTCCACAGTGCACGTAACCGCTGACCGCTGGTCTATCTGATATTCTTCTTAAATGTGAATCCAGCAAATTTTTGCACTCTACAGTTTTGATATCAGTGGCGTTTCGAAAATGCCGAGGCATTTTATTAAACAATCTTGCTCCCCGTACAGCGAAGCTATTAGAATATTTTGTGGCCACGCCACAGCTTTTCCACCATCTCTGCTTGGGATACGGATATCACAGGTCCTTCCAGTTCTTTCCGAGTGTCTGGCGACAATCCACTCATTCACATTCACAGTGATAGGTTTCAGAATTTTCCAAACATATATAATTGTAAATCGTTCGAATCTGCGCTGTATTGAATACAAGTGGAGACAGCTGAGTCGTTTGTGGTAATCGAACTCCTGCGTGCCTCGAATTTTGGCCGTGAACGATCGTTGGATACCTTCAAGTTGTTCAAGCTTTTGTCTTGTACTCGGCATCCAAAGTGGGGAACAGTATTCTATTCTCGGAAGGATTAATTGCTTCCATAGTGTGA
>LQNS02000231.1:5489660-5503792 GCA_001587735.2 Parhyale hawaiensis
TTTTGTTATAAAATGCAGTATTTCCAAAGGAAATGCCCTTGGCATGTTTCATTTTTTTCATTCGCTAGCCCCCTAGAAATTTGGTATGCAATAGCCTTTGGTAAACTGATGATTTTACAGCAAAAAAAAAAGGCAAATTTGGTGCCCCCATACCTGAATACACTTTTTGAGCAAAAAACAGAAAATTGATCATTTGACCATTTTCGTCGGGACGACCCCCTTAAGTTGTATTGGGTCATTGCATTGTTTCGATGGTTCGTTTGGCAGTTTATTTAACCTCTTATCCACATTTATGCGGGATTTCCCTGATGTGGTGGTTGCCAAGTCAGCTGTTGAATTCCTTCCTGTCCTTTTTCCAGGTAAGTTTCCATTGACAGCATTTTTTGATACATTGTCTCTAAAAAATTTTCTATCATCCCAATGTCCTGTTTCATATCTTGGAAGGACGCCCTTGTGTCCGCTTGGTTTTGTGCGCTAATACCAGGGTTGTTATCATTCCTATACGGTGTTTTCTCGCGCTCTGAGAATCTTTCTCTTTGCCTGTTGGCTTGTTAGTGAGAATGACTAGGTGTATGCCACGGTATTCCTGTGTTTCCCCGTGGTCTCTTTGATGCCATGAACGGGGTTCAGAACTAGTAGTAGGTATGGTACTACCCAAGTGAATTTCGCCACATGAAGGATCCAGGCATTCTTCTTTTCGGAAGAAATTTTGACGGTATATCAAAATAAGACATTTAAAAAAATGTGAAAAAACACAGGTTTTTACCCATTTTTCATATTTTCAATCCTCTCCCGGCAGTTCAAGCAAATGGAATAAAAGCCTAGGATTTTGCATAGCTTAATTTTATATTCACTCTCATATTTTCCACGTCATGATATGTACCAAATCGAAAACGTTGAAAAAACGATCCACCCCACCGGTACAGCCGCCGGAAGTAAAAGACCAAATTCAGCTGTGGACCTTAATGAAAGGTACGGCCGTAGTCAATGTAGTGAGGGTGGAATTTGCTCTATAGATGTAAAGAGATTCCAAGGTTGTCTGTTATACTGGGTTGTAAAAGTCTGCTACTACTACTACTAATAGGGTGATTTTCTTGTTCTGCATGAAGACGGGAAGCTGAATGGGAAAGTTTGGTAAATGTTAAGCCTATTCTATTGGATATAACTAAATGTTGATAACCACGGGCTTTGAAATGCTGTCCATTGCTGCCATTGTACAAAGCACTGCAGCTCTTGCACTCAAATTTGTGTACAACGCTGAACTGAAGAGGTTTGGGAAGTTTGTCTTTGAAATTGAAAAAGGATCCTATGGTAAATGTATTCTTGTAAGAGAACCTTAAATTTATATGCGGGTAAGCTTCTGAGAGGAAAGTATTCAGAGAATTGACTGCATCGACAGTGGCTTTGCTGTAGTATGGAAGGGACTGGAAAACATCTAATTTACGAACCATAGATTCAGTGATACCGGGATCATAGTTTTGCAGTAGTAATCTAAAAAGGCTAGGAGATAACCGTTATTCTTAAAGGATGTACGAAGAAAATCTATTGCAGTTGAAGATGCAAGGTAAGAGAAGGATAAATGATATGCCCTAAGCAATAGTTTCGATAGAGTTGATTTTGGGTTGATGGCAGCAGTGACTGCATTTCAAAGCCAGCGTTGATAAACATTTAGGCATATCCAGTAGAGCAGGCTTACCACTTGCCAAACCTTCCCATTTTGCTGCCCTCTTCATGCAGAACAAGAAAATCACCCCATTAGTAGCAATGACTTCTTCATTGTAGATTTTTCTCACCCAATAGAACTAACAACTTTGGAATCTCTTTACATCTATGGAACAAAATCCAGCCGCTATACAATGTCTATGGCCGTACTTCTCATTACGGTCCACAGCTGAATTTGGTCTTTTACTTCCGACTGTACCAGCTCTCTTCTTCCGCTCAATAGCCGTACCACCACTGCTACTTTCAAAACCGCCCGACTGTGCAAGCATTGTCGTCAGGACCTTCCAAGCTCTCCATGGTAATTTGCATTTCACACCTCCCACCAGTAACATCTCCTTATCCCGGTCGTGTCAGTTAAATAAAATTTATTTCTATGATTCATTTGTAGTTCGTAATTCTGATGATGGGAATTAAGTTCCCGAAACGTAATTTAAAAATTATAGTCAATATTAAAAATTTTGTCGACTACTACCTATCGATTCTTACTATTTAAATGAGTTCTCTTCCATACTTTACAACTGTATATGAAGAGCCAGCATGGCGCATGCACTCACTATTTACTTTTTCTTTTGGATATTATTCCCGAAAAGGTCACTAATCAATTTGGAATTTTTTTACAAGTTTAGGTAGAATGAAGCAATCTTAGAAATTCTAAACGAATGAAGTTTCCGTCGCAAATGCTTATTTTTCGAGATATTTGACTTTAAAGTTTTTATTGTTTTCCTATGGGAAGAAATGGTTAGGTAAGGTTAGGTTAGATAAGGTGAGGTAAGGTTAGGTTAGGTAAGGTTAGGGAGGGTTAAGTAAGGTTAGGTAATGTTAGGTTAGGTTGGGTATGGTTAGGTTAGGTAAGGCTAGGTTAGGTTACTTTAGGGTAGTTTACGTTCCCATTGGGTTGCCAGTTATTTTTTCATTTAGGAAAGCAATGGGAATTTCAACTTTAAATAATTTGAAAACTAAGCAGTTGTGACGGAAACATTATTCGTAAAAAATGTCCTAGAAAGCTTTCATGCTACCTAAGATGCAGAATTTTTCCTCAAAATCGATTAGTGACCTTTTCGGGAAAATTACCTTCTTTGTCCGATGATCGCATGCTACGATATAGTGCAAAGAGCTGAATGCGTTTCATGGATGAGCAATATGGACCGTTGTTGCATGGGCTCTTCTTTACTGACCTAGCCACGTAGATGTTGCTGATGAAAACATTTTGTCTCTTCTCTGGCAGTTCAATCGACGCCTGACGATCACCTCGGGCATGTGCACGTGATTCATTTGTTATGTGAAGTGCTTGTTTTATGAGCATTTCCAGGCTGGGCAACTTGCCCACCGAGGGTGCCAATACATACAACTTTTCTCTCTCAGCAGTTAGTGAGCGTAGGGCTCTGGACGGGGTTCTGTAGAATGTAGTTTAATTTTTATTTACTGACAATCAACCCTGAAAGATGAAAATAGATAATTTTCGGAGGAATCTTTGTTACGATCGATGATACCCTAATAAACTTTCTGCCAGAGCTGCTGTACGATTGCAGACAGTGGGGGCGAAAAAAAAATATATATGCATGATTATCATCAGTTTTGGTGTTCGCTGTCGCCCACAATGAGTGGTGGTGTGTAGCAAAATGGGCTAATTTCTACTTCCTCACTATCAGCTGTTAGATAGATTCCATTTATCATACATGCAAGGGGTCACTGGCCAGTTTAATTCTGCGGCCTATGGTCTACAAGGCAACAATACCTACGATGCCAGTTTTCTTCGCTTCTCGAGCCCAGCATTTACTAAGAACTAGCGCCGCAATATACGTAATAACTTGTATTAGCGCATAGAAGCAGGAACAATGCTAGCCACATTGTTTCCAGGAAAAAGAAACGATACAAGTGCAGTTCAGTATATCATATGTACGGGCGATGGAGAATAACTTTTGCTTGTGTTGCAGATGGAACGCTACGAGAATCTTGGCATCGTGGGTGAAGGCTCCTACGGGGTGGTGCTCAAGTGCAGGCATCGGGAGACTGGCCAGATCGTGGCCGTGAAAAAGTTTTTGGAGGGAGAAGATGACCCCTCTGTGAAGAAAATAGCACTGAGGGAAGTGCGGATGTTAAAGGTAAGGAACTTTCGTGAAGAGCTTGTGGAGAGCAACTGTACAAAAATAAATGGACAAGGGGAGATTACTGTAGTTCTTTACTTTAATTAAAGGTCACTTGCGTAAGAAAGATTTATCACTTTGATTTGTTGTCTCTTAATATATTCATTGTAGCAGTAAAGGAAAAATACAGGTAATGTTGTCAAGTTTGGGATATTAGTCTAGTGCTGAGTCCAGGCCATGGGACGGTGTCGTGTGTCTGAGGACTTTTTCGGTGAGTTTGAACAATGCAGAATAAAGCAACCAGAATTTACGGAATAGTATTTTCCTTAAATGCATAATAGGAGCAAAATACCTTGACAGGAAGCGTTTTAGTATTGAAATCAGAGACCAAAAAGTTTGTATAATAGGTTTAACAATCAATGAGACGCTTATCATGATTCTGAAATGTTTTGAAATATGTTGGTTGCTTTTACAAGCAGTTTTCTTAGGCCCCGTTGTCACATGTACCTCACCACACAACGCCACACCATGCAACGCCACCCAACACGTGTAGAAAGGTGGTTCGCACCTGTACCACACCATGCAACACGCTATAGTGCTTTCTCCTTAAATCCTGCTATATACATATATATATATATATATATATATATCTGTACTTCCTTTGTTCAAACGGTCACACAAGAATCCAATGTCATTTCAATAAACTTTGGTTTGTCATATTACTTACAAACAGCACTGCTAATTCCGTGGAATCTTTTCGGTTTCACTGCCACAAATTTATGAAACCAGAATACACGTTTCTAATGCAGTATTTTATGCTCTTTCCAAGTATATCTATGTTTTTTTTTATGAAATGGTAAATGAAAATGTTATGAGCATTTAAAGATCGATATTTCCTATATATTTGTTATGAAATGCTATTTTCATTTTCCCTCATATATCTCAATTAATACTAAATAACGCCAACATGGCTAGCGAAGAATATGGTAATCTGACCTAACCCAGCCTAGCCCTACCTAACCTGGCTTAACCCAGCCTAGCCTAACTTAGCTAACCTAACCTAATCTAACCTAGCCTAACCTAACGTTTTCATTGCAGATATATGCCCATGAAACATTAAACAATCATAAATTTTTATGAATAAATAGTAAAAAGGAGCAATAACATTTTCGGAAAGATATTAGAGAAGTGTATTTTGGTTTCATAATTTTGCGGGCAGTCAAACAGAAAAGATCGATTACTGCTGAATAAAAGTGTAGTGCTACACATTTTATTTAGAAATAAAATCAGCCAAGTCCAGTCAGGAGTTGTCAAATGCCTCAATTTAGCACTCAAAATACGTTGTTATTGTTTTATTTTCGATAGCAGCAATATAAATTACTAATCCTTATTATTAATATATTATAAGAAAATGTAGTGCTGAGCCAGATATTTGTCTTGTTGCACCGTGTTGAGTTTTGTTTCAGCGTGTGTCGTGTCTTGTCTACAAGCAAACGTGTTGAGCGGTGTTGCATCGCGTGGTGTGGTACATGTGCGAACGGCATCCGTCCCACGCGGTAGGAATAGCACAGCGCCAGGCACGGATACAAACGCTCTTTTTGCGTTGCGTTGCGTGGTGTATCACATGTGCGAACGGGGCCTTATGTGTTCATCCTGGCACATCGCACTGCGCTTCTTAGGGTGAATATCCAGTAAATAGCAGTTGCTGTTAAATCTTGCCTTGGCAGCAATCTGCTGTAATGCGTGAATGTTAAAAAGCTCGGTCGTAATATTTTATACCTTTCTTAACTGGAGAGATTATCCTTATTCTGAGTACCAAGACTGCAGAGAACAATAATTATATGTCTCACAACTGCCCTTGTGCTGACTTAATAGCAATAACTGCATTCCGTTTGACATAGATATAATTAACCGCAGGAATACTCGCTGCAGTCTCTAATGGCGTTGCGTATTTGTTCAAAAATCATAAAATTATGTAAGAAATGCACATATACAAAGTTTAATTTACTAATGTGATTAATAATACCACGATTTCATCTAGTTTGACTTCAATCACAGCGGTGAAATGGTAGAGATTTTCAGAGAACATGCAACACTTATCTTCATTATGCAGCCAATCAATCACAGACTTGGCTGGAATCTGATATCCTTTTGCATCTGTCTAAGCAATAGTATACTGACAATCTGCCGAATGTGCACAATGAATGCCTGCATATCTAAACGCAACGGTAGCTCATCAGTTTAATTACTTACTTTGCAGCTAATGAGTTTTGAGTCCCGCGTGACCATTGTCAAAACTTTACTCATATTTGAGATTATTGTTTCTTCTGAGAATCAGTGATTTTTTTACAAAAGAGTTTCACAAAATAACGAATAACGGAAGGGTAAATTTATGACACGATTGATCTTCTGTTGAGGTATATAATGAAAACGACATACCGAGATTTTGGCGCAGTGGCTCAAGAAATTGATACATTTTGGCGAAAAGAAAAATACACTTAAGGTATAGAGCGGCACCGCTGCACCGTTTTTCAGAATAAATTTCAAGGGGGGAGACCTGAGAAAGGTAATCGTGCAGGAGCCTCAAAAAGGGACTAACTTCAAATAGAGGAAAGTTCATCATACACAATCGAAACTCCTTCTTCGACTTTTGCAGTTAACGAATTAGAATTGAATAGTTTCTCAAGTTAAGCTAATGTTTTAATTTGCTTGGTTGAACAGACAAACGTAAACACCCTCCCCCCCCNCATCTCAAACAAATGCATCTTTCCCTGCTCAGTCGTATCCTCTCTAGGGAACTTATATACAAATGCTAACCTGTCCGAATCCGTATAAACAGTCAAGAGGTAGAAAACTAGTAAACTTCAATCTATAGCATACTGTTTGGCACTCAGCTCGGCACTTTGCACTAACACTTCGTAAACTTTGGCAAAATTACCTAACTTTTATGAGGGAATAAAATAATATAGGTGACATGGATTGCTATACCAATCATGCCATCTTCCCACTGTTTTGATATCCCGATTTAACTGCATATGGAAACTGGCTACTCTTGCAATTCTTTGAAAAACATGTTGAAAACTAGAGCACTCTGAGAGCGCATACCTGTGCCAAGTGAGGCAACGGTAGCAAGAAATTCAAATTGTTTCTGAAACAATAATTTTCTTTGTATAAACTCCAAAATATAATCATTTGTGCCCTTTTATATTAATAACAGCTTGTTCAATTTTCTTGAAGATCTGTTCATAACTTTTCGAGCTATACTGTTAAAAAACGTTATGACAAACATAGGTCAAACATACAAACGAACGAACCGATCTGCACGAAATTTGTTCATTAATGTCTTTTAACATTACTAACAAACCCTATAAATTTCATAAAGCTCCATTCATTATTTTTTTTATTTATTGTGCTAACAAGCATGAAATTAAAAACAGTCACAAACGAACGAACAAACGGATCACTACCAAAATTTAGTCATATAATTTTTTGTTATATACCTAACAATTCATGTTAATTTTATCAAAATCCATCCATAAATTTTTGATTTATGGCATCGAGAAAAAAGAGGCAGAGAAACCAACAAACAAACGGATGGACATATCTTTACCAAAAGTTAATCATCTGTTCCTCCTAACATACCTAACGATCCCTGTAAATTTCATCCAAATCGTTTTATAACTTTTTGAGGTATCTTGGTGACAGACAGACAAAAATACAGACAGACAGAGAGACAAACACGACGAAAGCATAACCTCCTTGGCGGAGGTAATTAAGTAGGATCGTGATTTACAAACGCAGTTATGGAATACACTGGAGGCTTTCAACATGGCCATAGCCTAGCAAACTCATTATTTATGCAAGCTATTGAAGTCTGCATCAATTACTCAAGGGCTAGCGTCGAAGTTCACCTTGCATACAGGGAACTTTTAAACAACTGCCTTGACTCCATGTTACTACATGATATGGCACATGACCTTGGCGTTTATTTCAGAGGCTGCGCCATGAAAATCTTATCAACTTGATAGAATTCTTTCGTCGGAAGAGACGCTTATACCTTGTGTTCGAATATGTCGACCACACCATACTGGACGAGCTGGAGACGGCGGAGGGCGGTCTTCCGGAACACAAGGCTCGCGCTCACATCTTCCAAGTTCTGCGGGGTATTGCCTTCTGTCACCACAATCAGGTGAGCCCTTCGTCACAGTTGGAAAACAAGACTTATGTTCTAGTGCTTGGATAGGTGCTGACGAATCGTGTGCAAAATAGACGGAGTAACAACAGAAGCAACTGCCAGGTAGGAGGTAGAGTTTGTATGAGTATACCTATAAAAATTTTGACTAGTGAAGTAGAGCCCGAATTTGAGAATCAAATACGACGAAAATCAAATGCCAAGATCATTGCTAGTATTTCTACTCACTTTTCGAGAAACTGTGACCAATCATAAATTATAAGGGGTGGTTAGGACTGAGGAGCCTGCAATATGTCCAACAGAATAAGTAACTCGCATCGGGTGCTAATAAGTACTACGGTATTCACCATTACATTGCTTTAATCTATACTTATATTGGCGAAATGTCAAAGCTACGAAACCTTTACATTATGTTCAGTTAAACTTTATGATCAGAGAAACGGCCAGTGGAGGCAAAAATGCATTCCGTCTCGTAATTTCCAGATAATACACCGAGACGTGAAGCCAGAGAACGTGCTGGTGAGCAGACTTGGGGTGGTGAAGCTGTGCGACTTCGGGTTCGCTCGGCTGGCGGCCAACCCTGGCGAGGCCTTCACGGACTACGTCGCCACTCGATGGTACCGCGCCCCAGAGCTGCTCGTTGGTGATACTCGTTACGGCAAGTGAGTTAATACTGTACACACATCGCCCATACTTTATCTTACTCTAAGCGACAAAAAGGATTTTACTAGGAGTCGGTCATTTATTACATGCTCTTGTACAGGGCTTTCTCCAACTCATGGTACAAACTTTAACATTATGCATTGAAACCCAAAACAAACACATTTTTATGAATAACGAAGTGCCCAAAAAATGCTTCCTTATCGAGATATCGAATTATTGAAATGTATTTGACTTTAGGGACACTTCTCACTTTCTTAATTTTCACGACCCGCTATGCTATGGCAACATTTGTTTACCTGTCGTCTGCTGTCGGTGAACGCTGTGTAACGCTACCTACAACGGATCGTTCAACAAATTTTGAAAGGACAGATATGATCTAGGCGTATGGTGCTGCAAATGGCAATGCTAGAATGGCTGCTAAACTGTATGTTTTCCCAACCACCATTTGCCTGATAGTTTCACAACATTGCATCAGCGGCTGCGAGACACAGGTAGTTTTGAGGTAAACAGAATACATGTTGGTGGTCCTCGTCCTCAGCGAGCTCGTGTTGTTGACGATGAGCGGATACTACGACATATTGCAGCAAACCCACGTCCTAGCACTCGAACACTTCTAATTTAAATTTTGTAATAAACATTAATGAAATCTAATGAGTTGTCATCACCTATGACTCGGCAGACTGTCCCCACCAGAGTCAGAAAAGCAGAGAAAATATGTTGTCATAACATAGCGGGTCTTGTAAATTATGAAAGTGAGAAATTTCCCTGAAATCAAGTACATTTCAATAATTCGATATCTCGATAAGGAAGCAATTTCGGGCATTTTGTTATTCCTGGAAATGTGTTTGTTTTAGGTTTCAGTACATAATGTCAAGTTTGTACCATGAGTTAGAGAACACCCTGTATAGCGAAACACATTTCACTTTTGTGGGTTCAACTGAGTCAAATGTGATTTGCTTTACTAAAAAACTGATTTTCGTTCTTTTAAGAAAAAAATAGATGTGAGGAAGTCGTCACAATGAACTTATTACTTTCAGTCTTTTCATTAAGAAAAAGAAAACAATTTTAGAAGGGTGGCCGTGCACTCCGTGGGAGTACATACATTTGACATATTTTGTTCTCTGAACCTCACAAAAGTTTACGCCAGCGTGCATTGAGGAGGATGTACACGGTAGTCAAATGGACGAGTTTGCTCAGTTCTGCGTCCGAATGCGCAGCGGTGTTTGATAAAACTACACAAAAATGCAACACTTTCTCTTCCAATATTCTTTATAATTTGAAGAAATATCTCAAACTACATTACTGACGCGGTCTGATTGAGTGACCCGATACACGGCTAAAATACTGGCTTTTTCTTATTAAACACACAGCTGAGATTACGAAGGCTCAACGAAAATTTCGGACGCTCCTGATGCTAGGAAACCTTGTTGATGAATTTCATATAAACCTTCATTTACACACAAACACAAAAGCAGCACACGTTAGGGCAAGAATGTACTTTACTGGCGCGGTCAAGACCTCCTGTATCAATTGTAATTATTACAGAAGTAAACTAGAACGCCTCGTAGCGTAAGACCATCAACAGCGGTGGGGGCAAATTCAACGGAGTCATTTTTGATGGCCAGCTAATCCTAATTTCTCATATTGATGCTGTGTCCAACAAGGTGAGAGCGCAACGCCCTTAGTATATTAGCTCCTTAATAATAACATAAGAAAAATAGAACGCCTCGTGACGTAAGACGATCTGGTGCGGTTGAGGCAAATTCGTCCCGGTGGAGGAAAATTCAACGCCGTCATTTGTTACTACCAGCTAGGTCTAGTTTATTGGCATGAGTCACATCTAGGTGATCCCACCAAACTCCTTACAAGAAATTATGAACATTACTTAAATCTTTCGACCACTTTTTGGGTGGACAGACAAATACAGTATATATATATATATATATACTTATGTCTTCAACGAAAACCTTATCACCTCTCTCACTTCGTTCGCGGGTGATGAAGACGGGAAATATAAAGGCTTTATTCACGTTTCTCCGAAGAACAATTGAGGAATCTCGGATTATTTTTAAAGGCATGGGTTATACGCTCCTAGGTCATCAGTAAAATGAAAAGTTCATGGTGAAACTAGCCATATAAACATTTCAAAAATAGAAAAATGTACAAACATTTTATGCAATTCTTTGTATTGTCCATGAGCTATGTTTACATTTGTACTTATGTTTTGGGTTCTGACAAAAAAGAAAGAAAAATTTTTTACAGCTTCGAAATAGATTCTCTCTAAGGCGTATGAAAAGTTAACAATAGTTAAATAAAGTAATATATTTTGTCTGCAGTCTTGTGCTTCTTTCTTACGTTGGGCACAGTTCCAAAAGCATCAGTCAACTTTAGTAAATGTTATTAGCATTTCAATAAAGGTCACATTGGTGGTGAATTCGCTTCAGAAGTATGATCCGAATTTCGATAAATTATTGATATTAAAACATAATATTCTGTACTAAAAAACATTTTATGCCTTGAGCTATACATAACATTTTTTTGTAAGGGCCTGCGCTTGTTATGAGATGCTACACAAATTGATGAGTTCTGCATAGCAGAAATTTTGCATTGTATTTTACACAAGGAAACAGCTAACATTGTTCCTCAGTAACTCATTTTTTACGATGTAGATAGTATACAATATTTTTCGCCGAAAAGTGCAGTTTCAGACGCCGGAAACTGTTCAATATTTTGCTCGAAAGCATCGATGTTATGCTCTGGCAATCAGCATTAATGCTCTAGTCATATCCGCAGATAATTTCCTTAGTGAAAGAGGTCATGTTTTGTCGAATTAAATTTTAGCTGTTTGCCTGTTTCTTTATCTGTCATCAAGATTACTTAAAAAATCTATGGGCGGATCATTACAAAATTTACTGGGTTTCTTCTGTGTGTTAAGAGTAGCAAATGATTAATTTTTGGTAGAGGTTTGTTCCACCTTGTGTTTGTGAGTCTGCCTGCCTCTTTTTTCTCGGTAGTATAACTCAAAAAGTTAAGTACAGATTTTTATGAAATTAAAAAAAAAAAAATAAAAATATTGAGGTTGTTGCTAGGAGCGAATGGGGAATTTTTTGCGTGGCTGTGTTTGTTCGTTTGCTATTTGTCTCTATGTTTGTCGAAATGTTTGTCAGCAACATAACTCAAAAATTTATGAATGGATCTTCATAAAATTTGCAAGAATGATTAGATACAATAAAAGACAAAACTAACCAGATTTTGTTGTTGATCGGTTCTTCCGTGTGCATGCTTGACTAATGTTTGTCAAAAGCAGATTCCATAAGTTATGAACAGATCCTCACGAAATTTGTTGATTTGTTAAAAATGTGAAAAGACGCAAATGACCAATATTTTGTGATGGTCAATTCGTCCACTTATGTGTTTGGCTAATGTTTATCAAAACACTTGTCAGAACATGACTCAAAAAATTACGGAAGGATATTGATGAAAATTACGAAAGGACAGGAGATCAAATTTTGGTGATGATAAAGAGGAAAATCCTAGTTTTTGGTCCAATTTAAAATTTTCCCTGATCAACATTGCCTTGCCTGGCGGAGGTCAGCGCTCTGAGAATGCTTCAGCTCACATAACATTTTCCAGGGAAGTGGACGTGTGGGCTGTTGGATGCCTGCTGGCAGAGATGCTGACGGCGGATCCCCTCTTTCCTGGGGAGTCGGACATCGACCAGCTCTTCCACATCATCCAAGCTTTAGGTGAGGAGTATAAGCAGTTTAATATTAAGCGCTGCGCTCCCTCTTTAATTATTGCCCAGATGGTATCTGACGTCGACTTGGTTTTTCTCCACAAACTATAATGGGAAACAAAGCCTGGAGTTTTCAAACTACTGATTTTGCTCTGCACTTTTAGTTGCTCTTCACGACAACAGTTTTGGAATAAGAAGTAAATGACTAACAAACAAAATACTTACACTATTGTGCAAAAACACGTGATAGTACAGAGGAAACTGAATTGTACATTGAGTTATATAGGAAAATTTGAGGGTAAATGACAGATCGGTCAATTATTCACATTCTCTACGAAAGTTGCTCATACTTCCACAATACTTATGATTTCAAGTAGTAGAATTTTTAATTAATTTTCATTATATACCTGCTGTAGATTTATATATTGTCGTTAGGGTTCAATTTGGTAAAGAGTCGGTTAATTAAACGCCTGAATTGAGCACTTAGTTCTAAACAATGATTTGGGAAAAACTCTAATAGGCAAGGAATATGATACCAAAATTATCATTATAGAAAACATATTTTTTTACATCGATTTTTTCTTTTCATTGACACAAGTGAAGCTTTTCTGATAACAATGAAATCAACAGACCAAACCTGGCCTCATCTAACTTATCCTTATTTTTCTAACCAAGTGCTAATCTATTATTACGTAACTTTACTTTGGGGAACGTAGCGAAGTCCAACTGCCTATAATCTACCAAACTTCATTTCACGAGGCCATCGTCAATAATTATACTTAATTGAAAGGAATGAAGTGAAACTGACGATTTCTGTGTATTGCTTACATATTTCTGCATTAATGTCATGTGGCCAACAAAAGCAAAGTCAGGTTCTGCGACGTTTCAGTTCTTCGTAAATCTTTTTAGAAAACCAATTCTCTTTGGCGGTTAATTAATCATATTTTATCCTACTCATTCCACGTAATGACATTTTAGTTTAGCTGCATGCAGCTATTCTTTATGTACTTTGAGTAATTTACCATTAATTATTTAATTAATTTTAATGCTCTCAACATTCAGCTACTTATTTTAATTTCATCCTCTTATTTTGGTGTATTTATCTTGACATAGTAATTGAGAGAGTGGTCCCTCATATTCCATGCAGGGTTCGTCGTGACAGCTACTATATCATCTGCGATATATTGCATCCATAGTGTATTACGGTTGCCAATACCACACTTTGCTGCAGTTAGTCCCCACCGAGTGGTAAAAAGTCGTAAGTTAATGTTTAAGCATGGTAGGAACACTCACTTTAGGCTTATTATTTCTCACTTCCAAAAATTTGAAGGAGGCAGAAGGAAGCAATACTGTACATATCGCAGAGAAGAAAGAACTGGGAGAACAATTCCATGCAAAACCCCAATAAAGCAACATCCCGCTCTTTCCAATAATTGTGAATTATCCTAATGTATCAATTTATGCTATGAGTTTTATTCTTCCACAGGGGAACTGAGTGCTCACCACCAGTCATTGGTCGAGAAGAATCCGATGATGTCCGGCTTACAGTTGCCAGTCGCAGCGTCCACACCCCTGGCCGTGACCTACCCCAACTGGTCACACCGAGCTTTGTTGTTTATCAAAGCTTGTCTCAACCTCGTGCCAACTGATCGTCCATCAGCCCAAACGCTTCTTGCTCATGACTTCTTTTTACATGATTCATTTCCTGACACTTTTCTACCAGAGTTGAGGCAAA
>LQNS02000231.1:5543627-5559768 GCA_001587735.2 Parhyale hawaiensis
AGAAAACATGTCACTAGTATAGAGAACGAACAACAGCGGGCCAAGCACACTGCCCTGAGGGACACCAGACACCACCGCAACTGAGGCACTCAAGACGCCGTCAACAGACTTAGTTACGTACTAAGGGTACAAGACAAGTGACCTTGAGAACTTCTCAGTAAACTAAGGCTATGGTTGGTAGGTTATCTGAGTCCCAGCTTGCCCGCAGCCCGGACGTCGAGGGCCGAGGGCATGGGAGATGCTGTTCGTAGTAAAACTTCGGGTGTAAGCTGAGACCAGTCGTGAAGGGGGTTGAAGCAGGTCATCTAGCCCCCCCCTCCCATAATACTATAACGCTATGGTATTGGGAGAGCAAGAGGTCCCAGCATCGGAAGCCAGATCCCAATCTTAATGAGAGGTACTATAGGCTGTGAAGAATGACGTGTTTAGAATCATGTGTGTCACATTCTAGGTGCAGCAGTGGCTGTCTGGGAAAACCAGACGGAGGGAGGTGAAGCGGAAATAGAGCAAAGGATAGCCAGTTTACTTTTGTTCGCTGCTACCGCCAGAGGGACGAAGCGAAGAGGCGCGAGACGAGTGACGCCTTATCAGCGTCGATGCGCTGTGGGGTAGCTCTGGGTGAGGGAGTGGAACTGTTCTTCATGACGAAGAGAGGGCAAAGACATGAGATTCGAAGCGAAGGAGGAAGCTTCGAATATGCTTCAACAAGGCGAGTGAAGGTAAGACCATCGACTATTCGCTTCCGCGAAAGGAGGGGAGCGAGGAGAGCGGGCAAGCTACCAGGCAAGCTACCGGAGGGGAAGTGAAGCAAAGGTTTTCTTTCGCTTCTGAAGTAATTTTTGTTCGCTCTCGTGTGCTTCTGGTCGCTTCTGTTCGCTTTCGGAGCGGAGCGACGAGGTGCGAGGTAAGCGGAAGTTCGGATCTTCGCTACCTCAAGGAGAGGCGAAGCAAATTCGTCTTCCAGAAGTGGTCTCGAGTAGATTGATGACCTATTCTCCTGGATGGTGGGACCGTTGTCCATGCTTTTGGCTAGGCGTAGCGCAGAGGTGAGTGGCGATTCGGAGCTCCTATTTTGCTTGTAATTCTCCGGTTACTCAGGGCACTGGGAGCAGGGGCCAGGGCGCCGCAATTGAGGTCGCATAGGACCTGAGGTCGCATAGGACTCTGTTCCCGCCTGAGATCATGAAGAGCGTATGTCTGAGATTTTCTCTCTAGGTGGTAGGAATCTGTCATGGCGTCTGTAAGATTTCTCTGAAAAATTAACTGTCTGTAAAATACGTTACATAAAGCCCAGGATGCAGAACACGGGAGCTTTGGAGCATCTAAGGAGCCAAACAAAAGATATGGGTCGGTTGTCTGGGGGACCCAGGACCCGACCTGCCCGAGGTTGGCGCGGCTCTAGCTAGGATCGTGGACACGGATGGAGCTTACTCCTAGGGAGCATACGAGAAGCAAGAAGAACGAAGCGAATTGTAGCGAAGCAATCGTAGAGAGTCAAGAAGCGAGGTGTCATGATCTGGGGCCCGAAGCGAGGCTGTAGCGGCGAAGAGGCAGAAGTGAGGCAGAGTTCACGCCTGTCCCAAGTCTATGACGTTGGGGGACGTGAGGAACGAAGACCGAAAATTAAAAATTTTCGTTTTTCCGAAGCGACGAAAGGCGAAGCGTCCGAAGGTGGAACGACGCGAAAGCTTTGTTCGCTATTGTTCGCTTCTGTTCACTTCTGTTCGCTTATAAAGCAATCGGGAGTGATCTGAGAAGCTGTGGAATAGCTTCTAGTGAAATAAGAAGACGGTGACGTTAGAGCGAAGTGAAGGCCGAAATTTGTTGAAAAATTTCGTGTCTTTGAAGCGAAGAGGAGCGACGTGACCAGAAGCGGAGCGACCGGAAGTGGAACGACGCGAAAGCCTTTGCATGCTTTCGTTCGCTTCTGTTCGTTTTAAGGCGAAGAGGAGCGATCTGAGACGCTGGAAAAACTGAAGGAGAAGAAGAAGGCGTGAAAGCTGCGGAATTCACATCCTTGTTTCATAGAAACGAAGAGAATCGACGCGACGAGAAGCAGCGATGGAAGGCGGGGCGAGGGAAGCCTCTACGCTTTCGATCGTTAGTGTTCGTTTCTTTTCGCTTCTGTTCGATTTTACGGCCACAAGGAGCAATGAGAAGCTGAAATAACTTTAGGGAGAAGAAGGCGAAAGAGCCGAAGTGACGTGAAGGTCGAAGATTTCACATTCTTGTTTCTTCGAAGCGGAAGGAAGCGACGCAACGAGAAGCTGAGCGAAGGCAGGCTTGCGAGGAAAAACCTCTTTCGCTATTGTTCGCTTCTTTTCGTTTCTCTTCGCTTCTGTACAAACAGGATTGATCTAAGGCTCTGGAACAAGTTGGGGAAGAAGACGGCAGTAGAGTCGAAGTGACGTGAAGGCCGAAGATTTCGTTTTCTTTGAAGCAAAAAGAAGTGATGCATCGAGACGCTGAGCGACGGGGGGTTGAAGGTTAGAAACTTCGATCTCTGAAGTACTTCTTCTATGAAACGCCTAAAGGCTAAGATATTCTACCCAGTGAATGGGCATACAGATGAGAAGAGGCTAACTTCAGTTCAGGAGGAGACGCGTTGAGCTAGAGGAGATGCGCTGCACTGGTGTTGATGTTGCCTGTGCGGAGATCCAAGACGATCTTATTACTTCATTAGGATGCGGCGCATCACCCTCGAAGGTATTAGCGCCGAACCTCGGCTCCAGGTCGCCTTATATAGAGTAGCACCTCCCAGAGGGATGGACGGGTAGTTATGACGTCACAGATGCGAAAAGAAGCGAACGGAAGGGATCGGAAGAGAATACTGCGAAGGAAGCACTGGGTGCTCACATCCAATTTTTCTTTTACTCTCTCAGCCTTCCTTCGTCTCTGGGAAATGAAACAAAGGAATGTTAATCAGTTCATGAAAGATCCAAGAAAGGCTACCCGGAAGCTAACACAATTTTGAAATAACATAAAAGAAAAAAGTGTCACTTGAGTCTTTTACTATTTCTAACAATTCCTGGAGATACTGCACCATACATCCGTTCATTACTTTTCGAGTTGTGCTGCTGACAAACAAGGAATCAAATACAGAGGAAAACAAAGAAAAAAGGACTAACAGAACATCACAAAATTTGATCATTTGCTCACTGTAATTTTTCTAACGATTCGTGCAATTTCCATGAAACCTCGTCTATAACTTTTTGACTCATGTTACCAAGAAAAAAAAGAGGCAGGCAGACTTTACTTTCGATTGGAGGGATCATTCAGTAATCGTTGGACTCTCTTAACATTCGATCTAAAATTGTTGCAATAGCAACATATGGGGATCCTTTTGTAGTTTCCTTCATAATAACTATTTTCAGCGTACGTAAGATCTTCAGCACGTCCTCTCTTCAATTTTAGTTTTATGGGAAAAAACTGTAGCCAACGTTCATTAAAGAAGTAGGGACAAATGAACATTTTGGCCATTTCTTGCACACTTCATTCCAATATGAAAAAAGTATTTACGATTGAAAGTACTTTAAAAATAAAATAATTAGTCAGGACTGTTACCGTGGGTTGCAGGGTATATATGTACTGTAGTACTTCTCTGTTACCTAACAGTTGTAGGGACCAGTATCGGGAGTCCTCTGAAGAGCCACCGCACCCTGGGCGGTGACGTGCTGGCCTCAGGAGCTGCGGACGTCATGGCTGCCGCGTCTGGTGGTCGCAACCGTAAGGCTGCAGCCGTGGCCATGCCGGCCCTCCCCAACCAACAGCGCAACTCGGGCACGTCGGTAAGTTGGGGGCTCTCTTGGAGCAGTGAATATTTAGGATAAGTGGGTGAGCGTTTAACCGAATTAAGGTCTGACTACAATTGCCGGACAAACAAACGCTGCCGTACCTTTTCAAACAGAGTTGAACATTTATTTTATTTTGTGCTTTGACAAGCAGCCATGGCGCACGAGTGCTGTGCAGAATAGCTGCCCTATATGCTACTGTTGAACTACATTCAAATTATAGTTATTTCAATTTTATTTGATAACTTATGGAACTATTTTACTACGCGAGAGTTTGTAAACTTACTGCGTTGTTCATTTGCAATTGAAAGTATTAAGATGTGAGTCTGTGAGTGGAGCAAATTCGTTTCCAGAGGAAGACATCTGTGTTAGGAACAATAACCGAGAGTCGGTGTCCTCCGGCTATAATTTGCTCCAGTGCCTGGGCTGCAGGTGACTGCATGGCAGGGCAAGTAGCTTCCTCGGTTCATGCCACCCATTAAGTGTAGGTTATACTGAGCAGCCTCGTGTTCAAATTTCATACCGCCAGTTTCCATTCAGGGCATCTAGGCTAAGCCCAACAGTGAGCGTGTACTTGCATTTCCATTGCGACTGTTCACTCTTCCTTTCTATGCTCGAACATTGTATTGTGACAGCGAAGTAATGTACAGTTAGCCAAAAGCTCCAAAATTAACTAGTCAAATAAATATTGTTAAATTCGGGGAGCGTCTCCCCCCACCAAAAAAAAAGTAATGAAAGAAACTTCATTATTGGTCCGATTCGAATGAAACATGATACACATATGCAAAATAAAAAATAAATTGGGTTAGACCCTCGTAATTTCTCCAATTTTCGCCATTGAAAACGAGTTATTGAAGAAAAATGGCGAAACAGTAAAGGGGGAGGAGGGCTTTGGAAAATCCTACTCCTCGTACAGTTTTTGAGCCACAGAGATGATTTTGGTCTCAAGCGAAGTGGAATTTGATCTTCTACTAAAGCTGTATTGGGTTTTGTGAATTTCGAATTAGTTTTTGAAAAAATAAAAATTGAAAACACAAAAGAAATGTCAAGTTCTTTCTAAATTGTTAGCCGACATTCGTCTCTTAATTCAAAATTCACACAACCCAATGCAACTTTAGTTGAGGATTAAAATTTGCTTCGCATGATTACCAAAATCATCTCTGTAGCTCAAAAACTGTAGTACTAGTAGGGTCTAGAAGTCAAAAAATGAGCTTTTGATGAGAGCGTGCTCTTCCGTTTCTTTGAATAACTCGTTTTCTATGGCGAAAACGAGAAAATGTTCATGAGTATAACCCACATTCTTTTCTGATTTTACACATCTGTACCAAGTTTTTTTCACTTCGGTTCGTCAATGAAAAATCTAGTTTGAACCCATTAGCGTGAAATTTTTCAATATAAAATTCAAGAATACGACTGAGAAGAAAACTTTTTAATTTATGTACCGATTTGAATGAAGCTTGGTACAGATTTGTAAAATCGGAAAAGAATGTAGGTTAGACTGCTGAACTTTTTCCCACTTTCGCCATGGAAACGAGTTATTCGAAGAAAACGGGTTTTCCCGCCAAAAACCGTTTAATTTCTTGGAATAACTTATTTTCTACGGTGAAAATGAGAAAAAGTACAGACGTCGAAAGCTATTCTCTTTCGATTTTACATTTCTGTATGAAGTTTCATTCAATAATACAACTGAAAAGAAAGTTTTTATTTATGCATCGATTTTAATAAAATTTGTACAGATATGTAAAATCGGAAATGCCCAGGAGTCAAAGCCCCATTTTCTTCAAATTTTATATATTTTTGCCAAGTTCATGAAGATCGGGCGAATAATGAAACAGTTTTTGAAGACAAAAAATTAAGTGTTGCAAAAAACCCATCCCCCAACCCCCTATTTTATCTCCTTAGGGTTACTCTGGCTGCCTGAGATTTTGCCTGCGTGACCGTCTGATGTATAGCTACTGTTCAGTGAAAAAAAAAAACTAATTTTGATACTATGAGATTTTTTTGGCGACCGCTCCTCTTAAATCCAATCCTCAGTGTCTAATTTTTTCTATGACCACACCACATTATCAGATACTTCCCCGTGTCACACCACTGCTTGCATACGGCACCTGTTACCAGAATGTGCTACTTCTCTAACCGCGCCACATACTTGAATAAAGAACGCATCGCCGCAACTGGACACAACAAATTTTCATTCGATGTTCTTGTCAGATGTAATTTTTTTAGTCACAGTATCTGTAGAGTGCCTTTCCAGATTTCATGTACGACGCCAATTATGCTGTGTCACTGCATTGTTATGCGCTGTACATAAAGCAATGTTTTTCAGAACCTCTCTCAACAAAAAGGACTGTCCCTCTCCGCTTCTTCGCTCCACACTCTCTCTGCATGATGTGCTCTTCTCTTTCAAGCTTACACTCTTCACCTTCGCTTCTCATTTGTTCAGCTTGGTGAAACTACTTGTAATGCTTCCTCTTCATCAGCAATTTCGTTTTGCTTCTATACATGTCCACGACTGTGAGATGTCAATGTACATTTGATATATACTAGGAACATAGATGTGTGTAGTGTTGCATATTCAAACGCTTACTAGCTGTAGAGGGGAAAACACGTTTCACTGCTTTTATATTGCGTAGATCGTCTGCACACGCAAATTTTAATGTGCTTGATGTTCATGTATTAATTGAGACAATTTAGAGAGTTACACGGTCTTTGAATTCGCCTACATAGAGAATGTTCCAGTCGGGCTCAAAACTACTTAAATGGCTCAGCTGGTGGAATAGATTGAAATGCTTATTTTCAGTCTTTGTCTATCAATGACGTAGAGTAGTTCCAAAGTTACAGTTCCATACAGACAGATGTGGGCTGCCTAACATCCCAGACTGTTGAGACAATCAATGCACTATTTCTGGCTTATTTCTGACAGTGCTCGTTAAAAATTTTCCGTTAGGTATTTGCATGATGGTGTGAAATACTTCACTAGGTACATTCTTAAGAACTATTTTTGTCGCAACTTTATCGTGATTGCAAATAGTGTATGATTTCTTAGTTATGTAATTGCTTTATGATAACCTTCATTGGTCTTGTTGTTGATGAAAAGATTCTCCACTACTTAAGCTTACTTTTTTTGGTAAGTTTCCAATGAATGAATTTGCCTTGATGATCTTGTTCTTTCCATTCGCCGTTAAATGATATGCAGCGCCATTTTATTACTCTGCATGAATTATTTTCCTATAATTTTGATTATTACTTATAAACTCTTACTTAAAAAGGCAAGTGCATCCGAAAATTTAAATTTCGGTACCTCCAAATCCTTCGCAGAGCACTTATAAAGACACTAGTGCACCAGGCCGTCAAAATGACGGTAAAGAACATGTAGCGACACATTTAAGTGATTCTATAGAAAAGAAGATGCAATACAGTTACTCCAGCAATAGTTTGTCATTCCTAACAAGTAATAACAATCAGCGCCGGCAGTTAACTTCGTTGAAGGCAGTCATTCTTTTCAGGAGCAGCGCCAACTATAACGTCCAAATGGATTACTGTATTTGTGCTTTACAGAAAGTTTTTTTTTTAACATTTACGAAGGAACTGTCTGTAAAATAAACCTGATGACGCAGACAAGATAAAAGGTCGAAGATAAGTCGAACTGCTTCTCAACCATATTTGGAAATACAACTTTGTTTGTTGCATTCAAATTCAAGCTCTTGTGGCCAATTTTATTCAAAGAAATTTTAAAGGAGGGAGGAAGAGCAGCAAAACGTATTATGCAGGTAGGGAGTCTGGAAGGAATGATACCATTATCTGAATAATTTACCTTCCGTATGGAAGCATCAGTCATTGGCTATCGTCGCTTTAAGCATAAACTAAACTTCCTTTCTGGGAGCTTTGAAGTTGTTAGCTAGTTTGAATCGTCCGGACCTAGGATTCTACTCTGTGCTCAGTAAATCAACATCCACACTGATTCAGTCAAGGGTACATGTTCTATCTAACTTAAACTCATACAAGTGGGGGACGTGAAATATGTAAATAAATGAATAGAAATAAATATACAGGTGATGCAAAGGAAATACTCTGTGGGCCTGCAATTGCGTCAACAAGAGCAATATTTACAAAAATTCAAAATGCTTCTACATCTAGGCTTTCTTTTTCATTATCACCAAAGTTTGATCACCTATTCTTCGTAACGTTTCTAGCAGCTCCAGTAAATTTCTCAAAGGTCTGTTCATAACTTCCTGGGTTATGTTCTGGCAAACAGAATAATTAGCATCAAGATAAACAGACAAGTTAACGAATAAATCATCACAAAAATATGGCCATTTACACCTCTTAATATGTCTCGCATGTCATGAATACCTGTCCTTACTTTTTCGAGTTATTTTGCTGACAGACAGACAAATAAACATACACTACATATGAACAAACCTCGACAAAAACATTACCTCCTTGGCGGAGGTAAATATACATTAATAAATAGGCATTGGTTTTTATTGTAGTGTTATAATATACGTTAGCACGGTTAGTGTATCCATAGGTCAATTTGCATATTAGTGTTAGTCGCCCGCCACACGATGGCTGAGCTGGAGGGCTCTAATTAACCGCTTCATTTTATGCATCCGTGCATTTGTCTCAGGAGCTCAATTGGACTAACCTTCATCGTTATCTGCAGTGGCAATGGGTACCTTTTCCACCACAAAGATAAGGATCATTGACTGTCGACCATTTCCGAGCTCAGTGGGTAATCAATGCAGAAAACAATTTTGTACTCTATCACGCTACGTGAACTATGGGGATAACTCGCTGTTAGCCTTCCCGCTGGTCACGGACTGCAGCATCATCTCTGCACAAGATGGGTGGCGTGCATAACGTCCCTGGACCTCCTCCAAAGCATCATGAAGGTAGTCAAGGTATTCCATAAAAAACCATGGAGCTATCACAGTGACAAGCACAAAATAAGATTCCACGTTATATCTGCTGCCATTGTTCTGAACCGCGTCTTGAAATCTAGCGATCATTAATTTTCGCGTACTTATACTAATTTTAATAGAACCGCTTCAATTACTGCTTTAGAAAATAAACTACAGTAGCTGTTATGGTCAGAGATTGAATGCCTCTACTTTTCATTTGCTCTTAAAAAATTATGCCTAAGAGAATGCATGCACGTTACCTTCCCGATAATATTTCTTGCCTCTGCCGACCTTGTTCTCTCATATCTGTTTTCTCAGTCAGACTCATCAGCGGCCGCCTCTCCAGTCTCAAACTTCCCTAACGTATGACAGCTACCCAACAAACTCAACAAACACAGCAGCTTCTTCGCTGACAAAACCCGAGCAGACGCCGACAGGANCTCTCATATCTGTTTTCTCAGTCAGACTCATCAGCGGCCGCCTCTCCAGTCTCAAACTTCCCTAACGTATGACAGCTACCCAACAAACTCAACAAACACAGCAGCTTCTTCGCTGACAAAACCCGAGCAGACGCCGACAGGAACTCGGGCAATGGGCTCGACGAAGACAGAATCTTCTTTTGTTCCAAATTCGGATCAAAGGCATTCGACAGGTGAAATGAAGTTCCTCGAAATGTTAAATAAAGTTAGTTCGACCTCTGCTGCTGTCACTCCTGTATTAAAGGATAGAAATGATTCTTTGTCTTTCATAAAGTTGCACGGAAGGCTTGATCCGAAGAAGACTGAGAGACGGCGATCTTACAACGACGAGTCATCTCTAGAAGGCTCAGTAGCCGCACATAGGCGCAATTCGAATAAAATATCGCTAGATTTTAGCCTTGAAAATGTGCGAACTGTTGGCAAAACCGGGAGCTCAAGTTCAATAAGCGATTGGAGCTATTCTGAGTACCGCCAGTACGTCAGCGGTGGGAAGTTGCCATGTGTCTTCAGGTCATCAGCTTCTGCAGAGTTTCCCGAGAAGCAGAAACCGCCGGTGACCCGCGAGTACGGCTCTGCTGACTATCCTGCCATGCTTCACGGCATCAGCTCTGGGATTGGCATAGTGCAGGGTCATAGATTGACTTTAGAGAGTCTGCCCGGCAAGAATTCCACAGAGTTAGTATTGGATTCTTCTAGATTTTTGGCAGGAGATGCAAGTAAGAAAAGATTTTCTCGGTAGAGTAAAGGTTATAATGCCTGTTGTGTTTATTGTATATTCTCCGTGACCATAGAAGTGAGGAGGTTCAGTTTGACATTCATGTAGGCTGCGTTATGCTATTGCCGTATATTGTCCAGTCAGAGAACTGGTAATTATTGTGATAAATTCTATAAATTAAATGATACTGTAGATTTTATCAATTAACACTACTACATTGGTTACGTTTGTACGGTAGCTAAATTTTTAACGACGTTTCTTGCACGATCAATTTTTTATGGAGGAATGACGCAGCTGACTTTGAATATATTTCATTGTGCATTTTATATGATTATTTTGTACGTTGCTGTATGAAGAAGGCTTGACTGGAATGACCGTTCTCGCTCAAAAGCGGTGTAGTTGTATAAAATGTTGGTAGGTTTAGATACACCGAAACGACACTTCTCCTAATAATCACAACCAATGCTAATAGGTTCACTATATGTCTTCGTCTTTTATATCTTCCTCATATCGATAACGGTTGGAATATGGGGGAATAGTCAGAGGAGAGAGTATCAGAGATACGCTCTTTTTTGAAATTTATCGTGAGGTTGATGTACCCATTTACGTGAAGGCAACATTTGGCAATTTGTCCTAGGTAGCGTAAAAACTAGGTAGTGTTTTAGTGCTTTTCAGTATTTTACAGAAACGATACCTTCTTCACTTGAAATTAAAATCAGTCAGGTTCAAATTAAAATAAGTCAAGTTCAAATTGAAATAAATCAATTTCAAATTAAAATAAATCAATTTCAAACTAAATTAAATTATTTTCAAATAAAAATAAATAAAACCCACGAGCCAAGTTCAAACTAGAGCACTCTGAGAGCGCATACCTCCGCCAAGTGAAGAAACGGTAGCAAAAAATTCAAATTGGCTCTGAAACCATAATTTTCTTCCTATAAACTCTAAAATCTAACCATTTGTGCCTTTTTATATTATTAACAGCTTGTTCGATTTTGTTGAAGATCCGTTCATAACTTTTTGAGTTATACTGTTAACAAACGTTATGACAAACATGAGTCAAACATACAAACGAACAAACCGATGTGCACCAAAATTTGACCATTTATGTCTTTTAGCATTACTAACAACTCCTATAAATTTCATATAGATCCATTCATCATATTTTGAGTTATTGTGCTAACAAGCATAAAATAAAAAGCAGGGACAAACGAACGAACAGGCGAATCATTACCAAAATTTGATCATTAACTCTCTGTTATAAACCTAGCAACTCATATTAATTTCATCAAGATCCATCTATAACTTTTTGAGTTATAGCGTCGAGAAAAATGAGGCAGACAAACAAACAAACAAACGGATGGACATATCTTCACCAAACGTTAATCATCTGTTCCTCCTAACATACCTAACAATCCCTGCAAATTTCATCCAAATCGGTTCATAACTTTTTGAGTTATCTTGGTGACAGACAAACAGCCAAACACACAGACAGACACAGAGACAGACAGGCAAACACGACGAAAACATAACCTCCTTGACGGAGGTAATAAGACATTAAAACCAACTTTGGTTAACTAGTGTTAAGGAGGCCTACAGAGAGTTAACAAAGATAAACGAGGATTATCAGGGGTTAACGAGGGTAAAATAGGACTAACGAGTGTAAGCTAGGGCTAACAAGGGTAAAATAGGGTTACCGAGGATAACTTGACTTTCACTATAGGGTTATAGAGGAGGCAATAGCAATATCGAAGGTTAACGAGGGTTACTGAGGGTTAATGAAGGTTGCCGAAAGTTAAGAAGGCTTAACTAGGCTTATTGAGGGTTATACAGAGTTGACAAGGGTTGATTGGGGTTAACGAAGGTTAACTTTGGTTAACCGTGGTTAACTACAGTCAACATGGGTTAAAGAGGGTTAACGAGTTGAATTAGGATTAACCAGCTCAACTAGGGTTAACTAGGTAACGTGGGTTATCTTCGGTTTAATTGGGTTAACGTTGGTTATCTTGGGTAAAGTTGGGATACCTTGGGTTAATTTGGTTTGATTTGCGTTATCTTAGGCTAGGTTGGATTATCTTGCGTCAATTTGTTTTAACTTGGGGTTAATTGCGTTGACTTGCGATTGGGTTACCTTTACTTTAATTAAAATGTGTTAGCTTGGCTAACTTGGTTAACTTGTGTTAAATTGAGTTAACTTAGGTTATCTAGGATTTTCTTGGGTTAACTTGGGTAAAAATTGGTTAAATTGGGTAAACGTGGGGTATGTAAGGTTTAGTTGAGTTTACGTGGGTTTACTCAGTTCAACTTGGGTTAACGTGGGTTAACTTGCCTAAATTTGGTAAACTTGAGTTTGAATTAGGTTAACTTCGTTAACTTGGATTAAATTGGCTTAACTTGTGTTAAATTGGGTTAACTTGGGTTAAATTGTATTAGTATGTGTTAAATTAGGTTAACTTGAGTTAATTTGGGTTAACTTGGGTTAAACTGGGTTAATTGGTAAAACTGGGTTATCTTGGAGTAACTAGGGTTAAATGGGGTTGAGTTGGGTTAATTCGGGTTAACTTGGGTTATCTAGGGTTTTCTTAGGTTAACTTGGGTTGAGATGGGTTAAATTGGGTAAACGTGGGTAATGCTGGGTTTACTTGAGTTTACGTGGGTTCACTTGTTTAACTTGGGTGAACGTGGCTTAAATGGGTAAATTTGGTAAACTTGGGTTAAATTAGGTTAACTTGTGCTAACTCGCGTTAAGTTGGGTTTACTTGTGTTAAATTAGGTTTAACTTGGGTTAAATTGGGCTAACTTGGGTTAAAATTGGTTAAATTGGGTAAACATCGGTAAACTTCAGTTAGATTAGATAAGATAGGCGGCAGTAGATGAGCCAAGAAGCCCATTCCTGAAGAGACACCGGATCTTACACCATGGCCCTCTATGAGCTATTGCCATTATGTTAGAAGGATGAAGAGGACTGGAGAAACGAGAGGAGAAATAATCGAAGATGAAAGAGAAAAAAGAAAGAAAAAATAAAAAAAGTGGAGAAAAATCGCCGCCAAAGAGATGGTCATGAATGCACGCAGGTATGAACGATAGCCGCTGATATGCGGGGCTTAAATATATAGATGGAGCAAAAGTGAGAGGAAGTCAGTTTAAAATGGCCTGGGAAGCTTTGGCCATTAAGTGCTTGCGACTCGTGGAGGATGAGTTCTTAGCTGTGGAGGATGTCTCTTCCAATGTATGACAAAACAATTTTTAAACGAGTTGACCGAATCCGCATCAACAACGTCGGAAGGGAGTCTGTTTCAAATGCTGACTATGAAATAGGGTTTACATGGGTTATCTTGGCTTATTTAATTAGATAACCCAAATTTACCAAAGATAACCAAATTTAACCCAAGACAACCGAAGTTAACCCAACTTGAATAATTTTATCTCAAGTTAACCCAAGAAAACCCAAGTTACCCCAAGAAAACCCAAGTTACCACAAGATAACCCAAGTTAACCTAATTATACCAATTAAATACATTTTTACCTAACTTAACCCATTGTAACCCAAGTTAACCCGAGTTTATTCATTTCACCGAAGTTAGCCCATGATAACCCAACTTCACCAAAGATAACCCAAGATAACCCAATTAAACACATTTTAACACAATTTAACCCAAGTTAACACAATTTAACACCAGTTAACCCAATTTAACACAAGTTAGCCCGTATTAGCCAAGTTAATTCAATTTAACCCGAGTTAACCCAAATAATCCAATTGAACACCAGTTAACCCAACTTAGCCAAGTTAACGCAAGTTAACTTAAGAAAACATCAGATAACCCAAAGTTAAACCAAGTTGACAAAATTTAACACAAGTTAACCCAATTTAAGCCATTTAATCCAAGTTTACCCAATTTACCGTAAGTTAACCCATTATAACCCAATTTACAAGTTAACTAAATTCAACCCAAGTTAAACCAAGCTAACCCAATTTAACGTAAGTTAACCTGAGAAAACCCTCGTTAACCCAAGATAACCCAATTTTACCAGTTTACATCAGTTTAACTCAAGCTAATCCAAGTTAGCCAAGTGAACCCATGATAACCCAAGCTAAAGCAAGTTGACCCAGGTAGACCCAAGTTGAACCAAGTTAACCCAAAATAGACTAACTGCTCATGAGAATAAAACCAAATTAATGCTTTTATCCCCCTGTACTCACCCACAGTTGCCACCTATCTTCTTTAACAATAACCTACTAGAATGGGTGCCCCAAATAAGATATCTTGGACTGATCCTGCATGAAAAGCTGTGTTTTAAGTCCCATATTGAAGACATTGGGCGCAAGCTTAGCAGGGTTCTCGGCGTAATCTATGCAATATCAATTATGTTGATCGTGAATCATTCAAAAGAGTCTACTACTCGTTGGCTCATTCAGTGCTGGTCCAGAATATCATCGTTTGGGGAGGAGCACCTCGTTGTCACATTCACAAGCTTGAAGTAATATTGAATAGTATACTGAGGCGAATACTACGTGTAAGATGCAACGAAAACAATGTGCCTCTAATGAGATGCAGTGAAATGTACTTGTCTTTACAAATGTTGCAATTTCAGGATGTTTACAGCTATTCCTTACTTAAATTTTTTCGATTTGTGTTCTATAATCATCCTGTAGTATTTCTAAAGTATTTCAGTCCCCTTATTCCCCAACAAAATTACGAACTGAGACGCATTGTTGTCAATCTCCCAACTGTGCGTGTTGACGTTTAGAAACGCGCTACAGTATTTCAAATTGCAACTCTTTCAATAAACTTCCGGCGTATTTATTAGATCCTATTTCTGATAATGTCTCAAAAGAATATTTTAAAGAATACGTCAGGCAATTTTATTAGTTTTTGTTTTTTGTTCTATGTTGCCCAAAAAGTTTGTTAAACTTTTAGTGGCTACGCGGATGCATTATTATATAATGTATTACTACTTCACCAAATACTTGTGATATCAAATGTGTCGGTGTGTAATTAACCTATCAAACCCAAGTAAACCCAAGTTAAAACAAGTTAGCCCAAGCTAACCCAACCTAACCTAAGATGACCCAAGATAACCCAAATTAAACCAAGTTAACCCAAGGTATCCCAACTTAACCCAAGGTGACCCACGTGTTCTAGTTAACTTGGTCAACCTTATTGAACCTCGTTAACCCTCGTTAATCCTTGTTTACCGTGATTAACCACGGTTAACCCTCGTTAACCCCAGTCCTCTTTAAGTCAATATAGCCCACGTTAAGCCTAGCTAACCTTCGGTAACCCTCATTCACTCTCGGCAACCCTCATTAGCCCTCGTTAACCTTCGATAAACTTAATTCAACCTTGATAACCCTATATAGTTACAAATAGTTAACCCTCGGTTACCCTTGTTTACCCTCATTAGCCCTAGCTTACCATCGTTAACCTTCGATGATCCTCGTATACCTTAGTTGACCCTCAATAAGCCTCCTTAACACTAGTTGACCATAGTTAATTTTAATGTTTTGATTTGAACTTGACTTCTTTTCATTTGGAATAGATTTATTTAAACTTGAAATTGATTGATTTAAGTTAGAAATCGATTCATTTTTATTAAAAATTGATTGATTTTGATTAGAAATTGATTTATTTTAATTGAAAATTGATTTATTTTTAATCTAAACTTGATTTATTTTAATTTGAAATTGATTTATTTTATTTTGGAATGGATTTATATTAATATGAACTTGATTTTTTTAATATGAACTTGACTTATTTTAATTTGAAGTGCAAAAGGTATAGGCGAATGAAAATTATCCCGTGGGTTTAACTTGTGGTCCTGCTGTATGAGCGACCGCGGCAGCCTCTATTTTGCCGATCTGAGGTACGCTCTAAGGTTCCTTCCGCAACACGGACCCGTGCGATTCTGTCTTGTAGCACCCATCGTCCTTCACAGAGGACGTTTCAAGCAACGTGAATCTTACACGGGAGCTAAAGTTTAATTTCATCTTTACCAATAGGGTTGTAGCAAGTACATGGGGCTACTCTCCTGCTACGGCACCAAGCCGCTATTTTAAAGTGTAGCTCACTGATTTGTTTTTCTTTCTAAAGAATGAAGCATCTGCTAGGCTAATCGAGGTAGAAAGACTAGTCTCAAGAAGGCATGCGGTACTTCTGTGATAGAATATGAATGCACAAATTACGAGGCTCAGACATTAATTTTACAGCAGTTTTTTGAACTATATTTTATACCTATGAACATTAATGACGA
>LQNS02000231.1:5561838-5582288 GCA_001587735.2 Parhyale hawaiensis
CTAGTCTCAAGAAGGCATGCGGTACTTCTGTGATAGAATATGAATGCACAAATTACGAGGCTCAGACATTAATTTTACAGCAGTTTTTTGAACTATATTTTATACCTATGAACATTAATGACGAACTTATTTCGGCACAACTGCTTCGCCATAATTTTGTTCTGTAATCATTGTTATGCTAGTCACATTTTTCATTCCACGCTGCAAGAATTAAAGTAGATCGGTCAAGCAGCATCCTGTACTGTTCATGCCGGCATCCTGTTCAATACGTAGTTCTCAAATCTCAGACTTAGAGCCTTAGACCTAGGTCGATCTCAGAGGAAATATACGGCGCTGCCCTGCTTTCGGGCTTTCAAAAAAGACAAAAATTTAAAGACAAATTTTTTCTCCTCAACTATGTATGCGGTATACATTATTAAAAGCTCGCTTCTCAACTTTATTTTGCTATTTATTTTGCTAAATGCCTTATCCTAATTTACCGTCAAAAAGCCCGTTAGAGAGGTAAGATTAAAATTTATGCAGAGTGATTTCTTGTTAGGACTTACTGTGTGAAGGGGATGATATGTTGTGGTTAAATGAAGCAGTGAACTACCATGATAGTTTCAGAGTTCAATATAGTTATCAGCACTCTTGTTCATTAGCGTATCTTTCTCTTCAGAGAGAATGTTCAGATGCTCTATTGCTGTTAGAATAACCTGAACGAGCTTAATTGTAGTATCAAGCGATGCTACGTTATTTCATTGCCTACCAGTGTTAGGTTAGCAATGTTCTCGGCCTAAACATTCACGTCTGGTTTGTGAAGAAAGCGATGTGCACCAAGGGACTACTGTACTTGTAATTCCCACATTAGCCTGAAGAGATCTCTTTTCGACTCTCGTTTTTGGCCTCTCATATTGTGCTCCTCGTTTCTTCACAATGTTATCCATAATGATGTTTATTAACAGTCTTCCAGTGCAAATGGAAGCATATTTGACGATGCAAACAATGGCTTCGTTAACCAAGAGCTGTTAGTCAAGGGAACTTTATAGTTAAAACGCTTACGGTGAATTTGTAGTAACACACTCCTGCATGGTTAATTTTCATTGTCTAGACGGTAAGAGTTTAAAGCGTATCGTGCTGGAACAGTTTTGTTTGTACGGGCTGTTTCTTTATGAATCACACTTGACGAGTAATCAATTCGTTGTATTTGTTTGTGGGCGGTAACGTCATAAGTTTCGCCCTTACTGTCAAGGAAGCTTAATCATTTTTCCATAATTTACCTGAATCGGAACATGGCAAAGGATGAGACGCTATAAACGATTTTTTTCCCTACGCAAAATGGATGAATGAATTGCGTTAAAGTGCGAATTTTTCTACTATAAATTTATTTTGCAAGCTGCTCACGTCTTTTATTTCAGATCAAATTAGTTAACCGAAAAGTCAGAGAGGCTTATAATATCTTACAACGTATCAACTTAAGACTGTTTTCGAGAGCGCGGGGCCGTCATTACGTTGGCCTGTTCACTGACAGCAGGAACCCTTGGCATAGATTTCTTCAGGATACAGGCAGCTCATTAGCTAGTGTACATAACAGTTGGGAAACCGTCACTAGGTTGCATTTATGAAGTGTATATTTGGCTGACTCTCCAAACGATTCTTTTCCCAATATTATAGCGTTGTTTAGATAGTTGTGGTTTATGTTCTGCGGTTGTGCTAGTTTAGTCCAAAATTGCTAAAGTTGAAAGGTGCGAGTTACTGATGATGAGGATAAATTTTCTCACAACGGTTAGACGTGTATCGATGAAACTGGCGCCGCATACACAAAAACAAGTCGTACTTATGAGCGACCGTTAAATGCAGCCCAGAACTGAGTTCCTTGCAGACGCACCAATTATTATCATATACGGGTCAGGTTTTGTGGTTTCATCTACTGATCTTTGGTGCATTATAATCAGTGACTGTTACGCGTATAAAGAAAGTTAAATTGCTAAATCCAATAATGATAATACCAAAACTAAGCCGTTATGCCAGCGCATTAGTGTTTCAAACTGCGTGCATTAGGAACTTCTGACTTACCACAAAGCGTTTTGAGCAGCCGACCCCTGAGAGATACGCTGTAACTATACCGCATGGACTTATTCTTATCAGATTCACGTGCGTCTGAAGCCCAGTTGCTGTGACTTTCATCGACTTAGCACAGATTACCAAAGAAATAGCTGGATGCGATTGCTGATTTCCGCTGATCATAATAATAGGACGATGAAACTTGAAGAACTAGCTGCTGGATACAGGATTACGATTTACGCTTGCAAAGTGCTACAAAAAACAGTCCGTGAACTCTGCACCAATGAAGTTCCAATTGAAAGCTTCTACGTCAAACAAGTAGCTATTATATGTTATTTTTTTAATTAGCCTCTAATGCATGACGTGATCTTTCTGACCTCTCCGATGCCGAGTCATACATAGTTGCCTACTGCCTTTTGGCACTTTACGTCCAGGGTCTAACTTTGAAGGTCCTGCATTGGATGCAAGTTTAAAGGATGAATGCGAGTACGTACGTGCTGATCGATATTTTCACCACAGCTTCTATTGGTTTGCTTTGGGAAAGTCTTCATGCCCAGTCAAAGGCTATCGGCAGGTAGAATTGGGAAATGACTACCTCCGCTAAGGAGGTTATGTTTGCGTCGAGTCTGTTTATCTGTTTGCATTTATCTGTCTGTCTTTCTGCCTGTCTGTCTATCTATCACCAAGATGACTCAAAAAGTTATGAACGAATTGTGAGGAAGTTTACAGGGATTGTTAGGTACCTTAGGAGGAAGAGATGATTAACTTATGGTGAAGATCCGCCCATCCGTTTGCTTGTTTCTTTGTCTGCCTCAGTTCTCTCAGTACCATAACTCCAAAAGCTATAGACGAATTTTTATGAAATTTACATGAGTTGTTAGGTATATCACAAAGAGTAAATGATCAAATTTTCGTGTTGATCTGTTTGTTCATTCGTATGTTTTTGCTGTGTTTGTTAGCGCAATGACTCAAAAATTTAGCATGAATCTTAATGAAACTTACAGGAGTTTTTAATAATGTTAAAAAACAGAAATGGTTAAATTTTGGGCAGATCGGTTGAGTCGTTTGTTTGTTTGAGTTTTGTTCGTCATGATGTTTGTTGCGCAATAACTCAAAAAAATTTGAATGGATCTTTATGAAATTTGCAGGAGTTGTTAGCAATGCTAAAAGATATAAATAATTAAAATTTGGTACAGATCGGTTTTTCGCTTGCATGTTTGACTCATTTATGTCATAGTATTTGTTAGCAGCGTAACTCAATAAGTTTTGAATGGATCCCCATGAAATTTGCAGGAGTTGTTAGTAATATTAAAAGATGTAAATGGTTAAATTTTGATGCAGATCGGTTGGTCGTTTGTATGTTTAACTTATTTTTGTTAGCACTAGAACTCAAAAAGTTATAAAACATTTTCACAAATATTGCGGAAACTGTTAATATTATCACAAGGAACAAATTATTAGATTTTGGAATTGATATAAAAAAATCATTGTTTCAGAGCCAATTTGAACTTTTTATTACCGTTGCCTTACTTGGCGGAGGTATGCGCTCTCAGAGTGCTCTATTTGCTCCTGTTAAGATTGTACTCTGGTGAGCGATTAGGAGGATGTATTTCTATTTTAAATATGCAGTCAGAAATGTAAGATGGCGGATAAAAATTGCAGGTAATTTTTGTATATTGTCAAAATACTACAGGCTTTTTGGTTTTCTTAATTCAACTTCAGAGTACTGTTCTGTCTACGAAAATATTTTGCTGTTCAAAATGTAGAAATAAAAATGAATTTATTGTGAGAGAAAACAAGTGCAGCTACAATTAAACTTTCCAAGAATGAAATGGCCTAAGTAGCATTTCTTAACTTCGTTTAAGAATCATAATAGCAGACCAGGGCTTTGCAGTGTGGAGTATATAAAATTATTATACTACTCAAAAGGAAAGCCAGCTGATCGAATCAGCAAAGTGCTCATATTTCAAACGTTATATCGGGGCTCAGTTGGGAGTATGCATCTCACCAGAAGACCCTCCGTGCCATATGTAATACGGCAATGATGTAAGTTAAAATGTGTGGTGAAAGTTTGGGGTATGATATGGCGAAACTTTATATGTAATAAAGTTTTTTGGACAATGCTAAAGAAAGCTCTCATCAATTCCAATGTTCTTTTAGTGATTTAGAAAATTATTTGTCCACATTTCCTCTGTCACTCCAGCCGTAGTGCAATTAGCCTTCTGTGCAGGCACGGTTGAATTTATCGTTAGAGACAGCAAAAAAGGCAAATGTTTGTTATGTGGAACGTTCTGTTGCAAGTCCCGATTAACGTAGCTCGAAATGAAATTTACTACTTCTGTACCCCAGCACATAGCTTACTTTGCCGTCAAGCTTCAGTAGCTTTTCCCTGGGTTCACGTACTCAGGGCATGAGTCCGTGCAGCAATTGCTGCCAGCGTATCAGTGAGCGTTTAGTATGTTTGCGTTATCATGTTCATTAGCGTCTCACCCCCAATGGTTTAAAAGAAATGAAATGCGAAACAAATGTGAGTTTCTAATAAAACTAAGGAATGCAGGTATGGTGCATTTAACATAAATTGCGCGTATACAGCACGTCCTCTTATTAAAAAGAAAAAAAAAAAAAACAAGCGCCCCAAACTCTACGTTTGTTTATGTGGACTCCATAAGTACTTTAACGTATTAGGTCTTTGAAATAAGTACCATTTGTGCGATTAGCTTGATATATAAAGTTTATGGCAGTCCTTAAACCCCCGCGCATGTCCCTCACTGCATTAGCTCGTTGTCACACCCAATGATGAAATATTATTTTGGGTTCTTAAACAGCACTCTTTCATCACATCTTACCTACAGAAACAGATTGTTTCAATCTATAGTACCTAGTCAACATTGCTTAAGAAAATATACATTTGCTTTGAAAGTCTTTCATTCGGAGCAGAAAGCTGAGACCGTAACGAGAAGACTCGCGTGAAACCCACATTGGAAGGTGACGTCGTCAATGGCGTCACGTCGATCAACGGTACAACTGAACCGCCTATGAGTAGGCTGTCAGGGGGAAACTGCAAGCCTTTGCATACATTAACTAGAGAGCATGCTAAGAGCGCATAACTTCGCCAAGCAAGGCAACGGTAACGAAAAATTCAAATTGGTTCCAAAACCATAATTTCTTTGTATCAACACCCAAATCAAATCATTTGTGCCTTTTGATTGTATTAACAACTTCTATAATTGTTTCGAAGATCCGTTCATAACTTTTTGAGTTATGCTGCCATCAAACATTTTGACAAACATAGGTCATACACACAAAAAGACACCGATCATTACCAAAATTTAGTCATTTATGTCTTTTAACATAGTAACTACTCCTGTAAATTTCATCAACATTTATACATAATTTTTTGAGTTATTGTGCTAACAAGCATAAAATTAAACAGCGACAAACAAGCGCAGTAAGCAACAGATCATTACAAAAATGGTCATTTACTCGTTGCAATATACCTAACAGCTCATGTAAATTTCATGAAAATCCGTTCATAACTTTCTGAGTTAGGTATGGCCTTAAAAAAAATAGGCAGACAAACAGATTTACGCCAAAAGTTAATCGTCTGTTAATCACAACATGCCTAACGAGCCCTTTAAATTTCTTAAAGATCCGCACATAATTTTTTGCAAGGTTGGTGGCAAAATAACAGACAGATAGAGAGACCGACACACACGAAAAACACATACTCCTTGGCGGCGGTAATAAAGGAAGAGAACCTATGCTGATTCAACAATTAACTATTAGTAGTAATAGAAAATTCCAGTGGAGGCTGGTGGACGATTTCACAGCATCCGTGTCAACATACGGGCAGGTAGGTATGATGTCTTGATATAACTTCTGGAAGTGAGGCCATATTTACACTTCATATTCAGCTTACACTGCTCTTCGCAGCGCATTCTTTAACATATGACGATATTTTTCGATTAATCCTTTCCTGTCTTGACTGGCCAGCTACTTAAGCTCCACTCATACACATGGGTAGTCATGCCTATACGAAGTTTGAGAAATAGTTATTGTTGTAGTTTCTCTTGTGTCAAGAATTTACTACTACTGATGTTTTTGGTTAGGTTTAAGTTCGAAACAAGCGAAGGCATGGGTTCCCACCTTCAATACTGCGACTAGTCGATGTGACGTCAAGCATCGACATGTCGTCACGGCTAAGTTTTATTTTACTCCAGTTTAGTCTTCCCCTGACACTTCCTACTTCCTGAGTCGGAGTAATCAACTGTGTATTAGCAATCCAAAAGGCACGTCATTAATGCTTTTTATCACCCGCGAACGATGTGGGAGAGGTGATAATGTTTTCGTTGAAGATTTAAATATATATATATATATATATATTTATATGTGCACCCAAAAAGTGGTAGAAGGCTTTAAGCAATGTTTATAACTTTTACCAGGGTGTCTGGTGGGTTGCTCTCGATGTTACCCATGCCAAAAAACTAAAATCAGCTCGCCAATTGAAAATGACGGCGATAAAATTTGCTATCCACCCAAAAACAGATACGGTAGGAGTTGAGGTATGTTCATGATTTTTTACAGGGAGTCTGGTGGGTTGTCTTCGATGTGACCTGTGCCAGAAAACTAAGATTAGCCGGCCATCAAGAATGACGGCGATGAATTTTGCTCCCACCGCGGGTAATGGTCTTACGCCATGAGGCGTTCTAGTTAAAATAACGTCCCTTGAAAAGGATTTATCCAGCTGATGTTTGCATACCGTCATTCTTCTTTGCGTCTCAGAAGCAATTTAATAAACTTGTCGAACTATTACAGTTTGGTAGAAATAAGATGTCATGTAGCTATACCTTGTGTTAGTAGTAATTTTTTTTTTGTAAAAATGTTCAATTTCCACGTTCTTCAAGACTATAGTCATATTTATATTTTTGAAACAGCGAATCTGGTATTTTCCTTATGGTATTTCACTAATTTTTGGGAAAAAGAATTCAGACACAATAAAAATTCATAAACACCGTGACCTAAGTGATATTATTAACCGAAATTGGATTGCGAGGCTGCACTAAAAGTACTACATGATGTTGCACTAGAGAAATCTTTAGTATATGATCTATATTATGACTAGAGTGCCCGCGCTGTTAAAATTGACAGCAAAGAATTTGAGATGATCCTTCATCATTGATCATACTTTCGTTAATACAAAGGAGCTTCAATAGAGGAGAAGGGAGCCCTGCGGCCCATTCACAGATTCGCCAGCGAATCAACGAGATCTCTAATGGCTGTGAAACGCGTTCATCTATCTCATTGGTGGAAGTGATAGGGGAGTAGTGAGTTTCACGGTTGGGGGCGCAGCAGACAAACCGAGTTACTGATATGCGATTGGTGCATACGCGACTGGCTGCAGCCATCAGAGACTATACTGATATGCGATTGGTGCATACGCGACAGGCTGACAGCCATGAGAGACTCTTGAGCTTCACGGACGAGGCTCCTGGGTCCCTCCTCTATAGAAGCTCCTTGGTTATTACAATTGCCAACAGAAAAAGAACACAGCGATGAGAGCTCACGGCTTCACAATTGGTGAGCATCAAAATTCTTTTTTTCATTCTCTGACATGGAAAAAACTAATTACTCTGTAGTCATTCGGACAACACTCAAAATTATTGTTTCGATTTGGCGTCACTGATACACCAGGATATTGTATGCCAAAGGTTTCACTTAGTGAAATCTGTTTTGTCGACGATTGTACACTGTAAAAAAAATCCGAGAATTCCGTAATTTGCCCAGCAGTTGGGGAAAAAAGCAGGCTCGGTGCGGGACTCGAATCTTCGTCATTGTGGATCCAAAGTCAACATATTTACCACTGCCCTGTCATGTGCTTCTACGGGAGAGCTGTAGGCCAATTAAAGCAAATGTTGTTGGCTGCTGATGATATTTACCTTCGCCAAGGAGGTATGCTTCAGTCGAGTTTGTTTGTCTCTTTGTCTATCTGTCCGTTACTGATTTTTAAGGAATTTACGGTAGTTGTTTGGTATGTTAGGAGGAACAGATGATTAACTTTTCGTGAAAATCTCTTCATCTCTTTGTTTGTCTGCCTATTTTTCTTAGCAACATAACTCTAAAAGTTACGGACGGATTGTTATGAAATGTACATGAGTTGTTGAGGTATATTGAGAAAAATTTGTGACCAAATTTTTCGATAACCTGTTTGTTGGTTAGCTTGTTTCTCTCTGTGTTTTCTTTGTACCTGTTCACAACATAACTCAAAAAGTTATGAATGGATCTTTATGAAATTTTCAGGGATAATTAGCAATGTTGAAATACAGAAATAATTGAATTTTGGCGATGATTGCTTGGTCTGTTCATGTGTTTGACTAATATTTGGCAGAATATATGTTAGCAGCATAACTAAAAAAGTTATGAACGAACTTTCAAGAAAATTATGGAAGTTGCAATTACTGTCAAAAGATATTATTAATTGGAATTTCAGAACCAAATTCAATATTTCGTTACCGGGCCTTGCTTGGCGGAACTAGGTGCGCTCAGAATGCTTAAGTAATTTATGTATAATCTTATTTGTAAATGATTGACAAAAAATTGTACATGTACGTTCAACAGTCACGTTTTTGCTGAGTGTTGTAGTCTAACGGGAATGGATTTACATCGTTCACAATTTGTTCAACTTAGAAAGCTGGGTTCTGAAATAAACTTCGTCAGTTCAACGAAATTGTTCAGTTAAATAATTATTACACAGCAATTCTCCTACCTTGGTTCTAGTTTGAATTCAGTTTATAAGTTTTGTCCTTTATAATGCAGCTTCTGATATTCTGACAAGCACTAATCAAACGGAAACAGACCCACCGATCATCGCCTAAATTTAATTAATAATGTATTTTACCATTGCTAGTTATTCCTGAAAATTTCATGGAGTTCTGTTCGTAACTTTTTTAGTTATTTCGCTAAAAGGCATAAAATTAAAGAACAGAGACAAACAAGCAAACTAACAAACAGATTGACAGGTCTTAACCACAAGGTAATCGTCTGCTCCCTTTAATATACATAGCAATCCCAGTAAATAAAAATCCATAGCAGACAGATAGACAAACAGCTAGACTGACAAACTTGACTAAAGTATCCTCATTGGCGGAGGTAAATATCATCAGTAGCCTACAACATTTGCTTTAATTGGCCTACAGCTCTCTCGTAGAAGCACATGACAGGGCAGTGGTAAATATGTTAACTTTGGATCCACTATGAAGAAGATTCGAGTCCCGCACCGATCCGGCTTCTTTCCCCGACTGATGGGTAAATTACGGAATTCCGTAAATCTTACGGAATTTTCTTGGGATTATTGCTGCCAGGGATTTTTCCGTTAAGTTTACGGAATTTATAGTAAAATGAAAATCGACATATATTATTTTTCTTAAAAAAAACGTATGGAATTGCAAACGAGATCGTACTTGGTACATATATCGAATAAAATGTCGGTTTATAGGGAACAGCCACCTGGTACAACGCGAAGTAAACGCAGGTATGGCCGCTGGAGAAAGGGCAAAATACGGAATTCTTCCAGTAAACCAAAATACTGGGCTTTACCAGTAACATTTACGGAGTTTTTTCCGTTAAAGTTACGGATTTTTTTTTACAGTGTATTAAGGTTGGATGAAAAACCGATACAATGAAATTATCAGTGTGAAGAGACTAAGAATCAAGATGCACGAGAGTACTAATGGAAACTTCAGGTCTCTTTATGCTTCAGCTCTTGCAGCAATTTCAGTTGCAAGAAGTGCATTTAGAAATGTATACGGTCGCCCCATATTTTGCCATAGATTATATTCACACAGACTGTAATACTCGTGCAAATCAGACTCCATTGCTGCGTTAAGAGAAGCTGTAGATAGGTTCATTGTTCGAATTTAATCTGTCGCTGATGAAACTACATTTGCCGTCAGGAGCTCTATGGTTTGACGTATTTCAACAAAGCACTAAAAAGGCAAAAAGATAATCCTTCTGAATTTAAACTCAGTCAGTACTTGTAGTAATAGTCGAAAGTTTGCCATTGACGGTTACTATATTTTAAAAAGTGCTGCAGTTTGAAACTACCCTAAGTTTTTCGGGATAGTTTAATAATGTGGATAATCAAGCCGTAGCTGCAGGGTGACAGCGCGAGCTTACCTGCACACAGTTATCATGTCACTCCCTGACGAACACCTATAAATAGCAGTCGCACCGGGTAGAGGCAGCTCATTCATCCGTCAGGTCAAGCTCCTAAAGGTCTTGCGTATCTAAGTTGTATTGGGTGTCTCAAAAAAAAGTTACATTTTCAATTGGCTGCAGCTGCAGCAGAATAGATCCAATATGGCTTGGGAATGTATCTTATATAGCGAAACACAGCAGCCAATTGAAAACGTAACCTTTGTTTTGAGACACTCAGTATATCCGATACCGCAACGTCATCTGTACCACACCAAACTATAATAGTGAACTCTTTTAAGAATCGCCGATTGTCATCTTATCCTGAACTGCATAATTATAGTCGTTTGGCACCAGAGCCCCATCATCCGTCATAGACAGTTAAACCCAGCTACAGTGAGATAGGTACTGGTAGACTGAGTACCTCCGATAGCTGCTATTGTGCAAGTAACCCAAGTACCGCGGGTTCAACGGCATTGTAACTGAATTAATCGAGTTAGCTCACTGATGATAACGCCGACGAATGATGTGACCACTCGACTACGAGGTGGATGAGACTCCTCTCCTTAAGAGTCGTAGATTAATTAAGCAAGGCGAGTTGCGTTTGGACTAAGATAGTGTACAACAGCGTGGCCTAGGTGCATTGGACTTAGGTAAGGGGAACGATAAATAGGCGTGGAATTTCCCTGGGTTCTGCAACTATACAAAATTCAGCATGTAGTTCCGCATGTCCATTCGTTATCACGCTACACTTTCCGTGTTAGATCAGGAAAAATTCGACTTGCAAAGCTCCTCAACCATGGATTTGCTTTTAACGCTTCATGAAAAAAGTTTCATCTGGCGTCCAAATGAAGACGCGAAATCTAATTTACTGGTATCATACCTACCGATTTTATTATTTTTTCTGTTACAGATGCATAATAATAACTTTGCTGGGGTAACGAATTTTTCAATCAGGAAAAATAAGTAGTCAGGATGCCGTATTGTAGCACAAAGTCGGTAGTTTTGAGGAAAGGAGAAAGGACTCACAATAACAACAACCGTTTACTGAAGATGCTGCAGTTTATTGCACAGTGCACAACACACATTAAGTGAAGAGACAAACAATGCGCTACCGTTGATTATCCACGGGTTCCGTCTTAGTGTTTGCAAAATATCAGCTACAAAATAATAAAAAAATGGAAATGTGTTAGTTTAGGGAAGGCTAAATTTTCTATCAGCAAACAATGGGTAACAGAGCCTACGAAAGGAAACTATAGATAAAAAGCAATATGAGAAGTACCTCCGAGAAGTAAGACTGCATTATTTTATATTTTTCGTGTGTGTACCTCCAGGATTTCAAGACATAATTACGAATCCATAGCTGAGGGAGGATTTACGATATCTACAGTTGTAATTACAGTACGAAAATACACAGTTGAAAGTAAAAACTATATTTTATAAGGCCTATGAAATAGTTTTTAGCTATGGGGACGAAAAATAAATCTAAAGTGCTGTCATGATAGAAAATAGAAGCTTAACTTCAGCAATTACTCTACATAGACTGCCCGTGACCTGTTGGGTCACTGAAAAGTTATCCTAATTATTTTTTTTTTTGTTCTGCTCTATTCGTGTCTTTGGAGTAGGTTATGCCAATTTTTAAAGTACCAATATACAGAGAGAATGTTTATCCTAAATAAAACATACTGTCAAGGCGTAGTTGCATATTGTATTCCTTTCAGCTTTAAAAGAAGTAGACTGACGCTACTGATCAGCCGATTTAGCTAATAATCCTGAACACGCCACTAAAATTTTAGAGTTTCATCTCTTCAATACAGTCTACGTATATAGCAACCGGTATCCAAGTTACGAGGCTCGTTAATCATCCGTCTCTTCTTGCCTACTGAGCGATGTTTGGCCAGCAGGGTCCGCCAATTTAGTTGTGCCTGAATAAGTGGCTGATGTGATGGTGCAGGCCCCTCAATAGTGTGTCTTATACCTCAAGTGACTACGAGAACTGAGCTATTCAGCAAACTACCTCAGATAGCATGGCGGGCAGTCACCAAGCTCCCAGTGATATAGTCTTAATAAAGCTTCAACGCTCGAATTTCTTTCCATCTTATAGCGAAAATTGTGTGCACGGTGACATACAAACACGTATATAAGTCAACACAGAAATACACTAAAATAGCAGCCTTTTATAATTCCATGATCTAGACGGCCCGTGACCAATTTGGTCACTAAAAACTCAGCATATCCTAAATTTAATCTATGCGAGGTTTTTCTCAAGGAGGTTTGATAGAAGGAGGGAACACTGCCACATTTCACTGTTTTGGCCAAGAAAGTGTTTTCTTTTTCGGTGGCTGCTCAATAATTGGACCAATCACAAGCTCTCAGTCATCCCATCTCATCAATAAGAGGCTTAAAGCCTTTCCTGCAGCCAATCATCGCGCCAGATACACTTTAACCATGCCGGAAAAATAAACTTCAAATATCCCCGGCCGTCGTTACCTCCTTGTAATAAAACTCCTTGGGTCTTCTCAGCTCAATTCTTATGCATTATAGCGAAGATTACGTGCACGGTGACAAGCAAGCAAACGAACAAGATAATCAGAGTTATGTAAGTATACGAGACTGCTCCTGACCCATTGGGTCACTAAAAACCTATCGTTGAATAAATTTGCTTCTCTTTTATTCCATAATACAGAGAGACGAATATATTTCTGAAATAAAAGTACAGCCTTGCCGTATCCAGGATACAGATATTTCAGAGCTATTATAATAATAATAATAATGAACTGAAATAACGAATCGAAGCAATATTTATCTGAAATCTCCGAACCATTTTCAGTTTATTCCACGTGTATGATTGTATTGACACGCATTGGGAAATTGACACGAAGGCCTATTTTATATCCGAACAGCTGACTCTACTTAATTCGGGCAGACAGGCTTTCCGTGACTCGAAATTGTTCCTATGTTATAACAAAAATAGTGTGCACTGGGACAGACAATCGCCACAACAAGCAAGATTATCGGAGTTTTATAATTATACTCGACTACCCGAGACTCAAAATTCTTCCAATATTATATATAACAGAAATTCTGTGCACTGTGACAAACAAGCACGACGACAAGCAAGATTATCGGAGCTTTATAATTATACTAGACTGCACGAGACACACAATTCTTAAAATATTATAGCAAAAATTGGTGCACTGTGACAGACAAGCGGTACAACAAGCAAGACCATCAGAGTTTTATAATAATACTAGACGGCCCGTGACCCGTGGGGTCAACATCATAAAAAACAGGGGATATTCAGCTGGCCATAGACCTCATGCCATTTGAGGGAACGTACACTTTTGCGTCAACTGTCCGTACGGGTCTCCATTGCCAGCTTCTTTCCTCTCACAGAAGTATTCTACACTCTTGCCGTCAGTATTTCCAGTATCACACTGGTATTTAACAAACGCACTTATGTATCCGAGCTCAGGCTGACCCCCACCATTTATACCCTTGTTTATTATAGTGTCCTTAAATCTTCAGCGCTCACATTTCTTCCCATCTAATATTGAATTTTTCTATTCATTTTAGCTTTAAAAACCTTCGCCTGCTGTTATTCTTCAATCGTCTTAGCTGCTCATACTGGCCAAGGGACAAAAAATTCAGAATGGAATTTTTTTAGCTCTGGCGACTTAAATATCTAGCGGTATCCAGGTTACAACACTCAATAACTATCCGTCCCGTCCTGATGCCCGAACGGTAACATAGATTGTATTGCGAACTTTAAAACTTGCCCCAGAGGCGTACCTCTACAATTGACGCTTGAATTTCTTTCTACAGTATCTTAACGTAAAGTAACTGTGTGCAAACAAGCAAGACACAAAGAACTAAACACATAAAGTTTACAGACTTTTTAGTAAGAAAAAAAAAAACGGTGATATTTAGCTGGTCACAGACCACACGCTATTCGGCCGTCCCCTCCTGCTCATACTGCTCATTATCAACAGATTCTTTCTTTACCAAATATTCAACACCCAAGCTGCAAGCAAAGTCAATTCATATGTTACGTATTTCAGTTGTATTTGTCGTAGTACCTTTGAATTTATCGTGCCGGTACCTGCGGCCGAGCTCAGTTTAATTTCCGTACGAATTAGCTGTTCAACTCTTTAATTTTCATCTATCTTAAAGAAAAGAAACTCGATGCAAACAAGACACAAGCAAGGTCCACAGACTTTTAGTATAATACTAGAAGGACCGTGGCTCGTTGGGTCGTCATTACGATCGTCTTTGCTTTCGCAAAAAAGCAAGTGCTCCTCAGCTGATCATAGATGACACGCTATTTGACCGTCCACTTCTGCCCTACTGGCCACTATCACCAACTTCTTTACTTCTTAAAGGAATCCTCAACAACGTATCTGCAGGCACTGGGAAATATATATGCGACGTAGTACGTTGTGTTTCCTGCAGCACCCTTGAATTTAACTTGTCCGTTCATGCAGCCTGCCTCAGGTTTAACTTCCGTATCACAGATACAGTCGAATTCACTTTTCATCCCTCGAAATTTTTCGCATTTAAAAGCGAAGAAACTGTGCAAACAACCTAGATCCACACAAGTAAATAAATAAAGTTTACAGACCATAAGAATAATATAGACTAGACTGACCGTGACTCGAAGTTCTTCCTATATTATAACGAATTTTCTGTGCACTGTGACACACAAGCGATACTTCAGGCAAGATTATCAGATTTCTATAAGTATACTAGACTGCCCGAGACTCAAAATTCTTCCAATATTTCAACAAAAATTCTGTGCACTGTGACAGACAAGCAATGCAGCATACAATATTATGAAAATTCTGTAGGTATACTAGAATGGCCGTGACTCAAAATTCGGTCATTATTTTAACGAAAATTCTGTGAACTGTGACAGACAAGCGATGTAGCAACAAGATTTGCAGAGCTCTCTAGGTGTTTTAGACTACCCGTGACTCGAAATTCTTCCTTTATTTTTACGAAAATTCGGTGCACTGAGACAGGCATGCAATACAGCAAGCATGATTATCAGAGTTATGTAAGTATACTAGACTGGCCGTGTCTCGAAATTCTTTCTATATTATAACGAAAATTTTGTGCACTGTGATAGACAAGCAATGCAGCAACAACATTATCAGAGCTCTTTAAGTACACTATATAGACTGGCCGTGTCTTAATATTCTTCTTATATTATAACCAAAATTGTTCATATTAGGTTATTAAGGACTGGTACAGACGTTAGATTATGTTTGGTTAAGCTTTCGGTATAACTTGACCTGTGCTGACATCTTGGCCAAGTATAATCTAATGTCTGTACCAGTCTTTAATAACCTAATATGATGAATCTCGACAATCGTCCAGCCACGTTTCCGATAAACCAAAATTCTGTGTACTGTGACAGACAAGTGATACAGCAAGCAAGATTATCAGATTTCTGTGAGTTTATACCCATCTGCCCGTGACCCCTTGGGTCCCGAAAAACCTAGTGTTATTCCGAAATTCAGAGAGACGAATATTTTGTTGAAGTAAAAGTACAACCGAGCCGTATCCAGGATACAGAGGTTACAGAGCTGTATTAATTAATTGAGATAAAAAAATTGAAACATTATTAATTTGAAACCTCTGCGCTCCTCTAAATTCATTCCCTTTGTATAATATCGAAGATTGTACCCAAAAAAGAAAGTAAATAAGTAGAGTTCCAAGAGTGTAAGTATAATATAGGTAGATGCATACTGAATCAGATGGAGAAGATTATGTTAGGAATATTTTGAAAACTGTAGTTTTGAAATACATTTTCTTTTGAAGTACAAGGGCACTGTAAACCATTTCCCCCGAGTTTGAATGGATTCATAACTATGACCTTGAGGGCCTCTGTGTTTGCCTATCAGAAATTTTCTAATTTTTTTTTCTGGTGGGTTAAGTTAAATGATTGCGCTAGGTTTTATAGTAACAATATAATGTGTTGGGATTTACCGTGTGCTTTATGATAGATGGCTGGTGTTAGGGAGATCGTGTATTATATTTAACATGAAACACATTTGCTATCAGTTGATAGGTAATCGCTAAAGTCCCAGTACTTGAGACTTACCAATAATATTATTTATTGTCAGTTATTACTAATTAGTCACTGCCAGCAATTTCTTACAGTTACTGGGACTAGTTCAGTCTACAAGGCTGCTTACTAGCAATAAAATTACTGTGTCTAGTTAATTTTAGCATGTGATCCTAAAATTTATTTTCTTTTCAGTCATGCGATGATGACGCTCATCTGTGTAGAAATGGATGCTTCTGCACATTCATCATTTGTTTTGTTTGCACTACACTGCAGGGCTGGTGTCTTTGGTAGTTACTTATGCAACGGTAAACGAGATTGGCTTTTTATTAAACTTTCAAGTTACGGTGCCAGTTGCTAAGAAGGCATCATATGCTTCATAACAGAATGATTCTATAGTGAATGGTACTATTGAGAAAACAGCGACAATAATTAAACACCGCAAGCTTTGCTGTACCGCGCTTGTTGTAATGCGTGGTGACTAACAATCGGTTGCATGCTTACCTTGACACTTCGATTATTGCCGAACAAAGTACAGGTGCTGTTATGGATTCCAGCCAATGTGAATAGAGTTTTAACTTCAACAGGAGGATAAGTCGTACATTGTTTCCACAGAGCACAGAGCGGCTGAAAGCTGAACTTCGAAAAGCATGCAGAGGATCTTTCAGAGACTAGGAAATACTCGTCTCTTGTTTCAAGTCAATATCTTTAGAAATTTTTACAACTCTGCGAAATCATGAGTCTTTTATGTTTACTGTACATCAAATAGTTACCATTGTCTTTCAATAGGCAATAATTGATGACGCACTTTTATTTGCTTGATCTATTACTGAGATGTAAGGCAAAACTTTCCACGGCCGCTCTAACACGAAGCACGTCTACTGGCGGGTGCACACTAACGCACAAGCCGCTCGGTCACTCAACTTCTCATTTTGGCAGTCTCGTTGCCGTGACTCCTACTGACGGCTTTCGAATGTCCCGTTAGAACTTATACGTCATGACGATTTTAAACTAACTCCGAAATAGGTGACATACCGTGCTGTGTACAAGCTGCATGAAACGATTCCTATTTTAAGTTTTCTTTTTAGCGATATAGCTATGGTGCCCGTGCGAGCCGAAGCCTAGTTCGCTGCAACGCAACCAAATCTGGAATTGCGTGGCGATGATATTGTGGAGTTATGGCGCACTAAATTTAAATTTAGCGTTGCTGCCTCGTGTCCTTTATTTCGATTTTTCAACAAACAATTTTATCACGTGAGTTAAACGCTGAAGAATAGTTGATTGATTATATCTGAAGCAGCTTATAAGTGAACGCACAAATACTAGAGGCCTCTTAACTAACACCGAGAAAATGGACCGTGCATGCTGGTGATTGGTACTGCTTCTGCAGATCCGCTTGAGTCTTTTAGGTTGAAAATGTGCAACTTATTGGAGATTAAGTCAAAACCATTGTTAAGTTGATAATTAATCAACACCAACCGAAGCATGATATCCACGCCTACATAAGGGTCAGGGGCCTTGGGGTTCTCTTTGGTGCAAGAATAATGCGTTTTATTTTAAATTTCCTCTGAATCCCTTATTATTTAGAAAAAAATTTCGAGACATTGTGGTTTTCATTTGGTAACAGGATTAAGATCGCTACAGTGTGCATGTACATTGGCATAGACCCCATTGATTTTTTCTACAATTAGGTATGATCAAGTACAGGCAGTATAAAATTATTAGCACTGAGAAGCAAGACAAGGTTTTGGATACAACCCATATAAATTGCCCGCAATCAGCAGCTCACTGCTATTGCGCACCTCGCTTCAGAGAACCTGCTTAGCACCCCCAGCGGAAGCAACAAGATTCTTGTGGTCTGCATTCAGTTTAATGTATGTTAGGGAAACACACACGGCACTGCCGCTAGCGGGCATGACAGAAGTGACCAACGAAGGTGTTTGTGTTCAATGTCTCCTACTGCAACCCCCTATTGCACCACCACAGACGGTATAGTGGGGACCGGGTTGCACTAGCAGCTACTGCTCCACCACTCGGAGGAAGTAATGCCAGGATCTGCAGAAGCTCTCATCACCCTACATTGGAAGGCATAAAGCATCGCCAATCCTAGAGCATTGTGCTTCAATGAGTAGTTGCTCTGGGAGCCATCTAGCACACTTATGAAAGAAGCAAGCCATTTCTTTGACAGGGCACGCTGGGGTCTCCTTCCATAGGCTATCTGACGAGCTCAACTCTGTTCCATCAAACCAGATCCATTTGGAAGCTGATGCGACGAACCTCATATCAGGTCGGAATGCTGCCCAAAAAGTCAACAATGAACCATCAATCATAACTATCCATTGAGTTTACACATACTTCGATAATTCAGTAATTAGGTTTAGGCAGAACAAAATTGAAATTTATATATCGAACGCTAGTTATCCCTATAAGAAGGGCAGGAAATCTTCTGTATCGAGCTCTATTGCAGTTATACGCACTGTAGGGAACACGACATGCTGGGGTACTATAGTTCAGCCTGAAGTTCGGTTTATCTGTAACCATTGCGTTGCCCAACGTCAAAAATGATTCTGAGGACAACGCTTTGATTGCTCTTCATTCTATACACTCATATTAGATACCGGTCTCGCTGTAATAGCCTCACAACATTTGTAGGTTTTCGCCCTGAGTAGGCACAAACTTGACCTGTGCCGAAAGCTGGGCCAAATATAATCTACTATCTGTACCAGTCCTCAATAACTTAATATGATATTCATTATAGTGAATTTCTCTTGCATGATGCCGCTAGTAAACGAATGCTATCAGAATGTGCCTTCTGGGATCTCCAAGAAATTCAGTTAGAATTTCAGTTTGATTAAGAAATTTAATTGCGGTTCTTAATCTTCCTCGTCGGATGAAGAAAACGCTACAGTCTTAACCGTAACGTCTATTTCCATAGGAACTTCCTAAGCTCAACATTTCAGATTCTATTGTACACATCAAATGCACCGTCAGCTGAAACATCAATTCTAACTAAGAAATGCTACGTAAAGACGAGTTCACGCTAGCGAACTCGCTAGCGAAGTTGACTTTCCCCGAACATTCTTCAAAAATAATGGCTATTCGCACCACCTCCTGGACCACTACTGCAAATTGTTCCTAGACACACTGTTCGATCCTTGCATTAACATACCCTTGGTACGTAAATTTGACTTCTTTCACTCGCCGCCGTACTACAACGAAGCCTCCGTTAGTGCTGTAAACTCTTTGACAGCGTCTCTCCCTGAAGCCTATCCTCATATAAACTTCAAATTTTCTTACAAAAACACATTTACCATAGCGTCCTACTTCAAATTTAAAGACAAACCCCGTCACACCACTTCTCTCCACTGTTATCTACTGTTATCAATGCCAGGCCTGCAGTGCCTCTAACATCGGTAGCACTGGACAACACTTCAAAGCCCGCATTGGCCAACATTTAGGTGTATCCAGTAGAACCTGCTTACCATTGGAAAACACTCATATTCAGCTCCTCGATTACATGCTGAGAAAAACAACCATCCCATAAGCAAAAATGACTGTTCCATCATAGACTTTTCTAACCCGATCGAGTTCACAACTTTAGAATCACTCCACATCCCCAGAACAAGTCCTAGCCTCAACATTATGACCTCAGCTTTACCGATTCACATAGTTCACAATTAGCTTCTCATGCACACAGGCACCGGCGTCCGGCCCCTACAGGTGGCTTGGTTCAGTCACGTTTTAGACTTCCCTCTGATAGGACCTACGCCCTTGCTCCTCTCCCCTTCAAAATTGAAATAATAAAAAAAATACTAATTTCTTATTCATAGCTGATAGGTTAATTTTAATGTCTCTCATGATGGAAAGTACTGTATTCCCGAAACGTTAGCTCTTATTCATGACAGTCGACATACTTATTAGGAATTGTTTGTCTAGGTTTAATAGATATATTAGTTTGTTATTAATATTAAGGGGGTCGTCCCAAAATTTTGGAATTTTCTTTATTAGTTGTCCAATCATACTGAAATTTTCACATAATATGTAAAATTGAAAATAAAACACTTTTTATTCATGTAACTTTTTCCGTTTAGGCCTTAGTTTTTTATATATATGTATATAATATATATATATATATGTATATATTTTA
>LQNS02000231.1:5668755-5689208 GCA_001587735.2 Parhyale hawaiensis
CTGATGATGGATATGTTATGATCCGAAACGTTTGTGATATAGATAGTAAACATGTTTTTTATAATTAGCTTGGTTCTCCTTTTTATCTTACGAATTCGGTTCCCTAGTGACCAGTCAATTGCAATCTAACTATACGGACTATTACATGGCCAGTGTCTCATTATAGGTACAATGAAACTGAGACGTCGATCGTCCCGGGTAGTTCAAATAGCCTGAAAACTGCAAATTTAAAACACCGTGGATTTTCTCACGTTCGGTCTTATTTTGAAGGAAAATAAATCTACGTGTGAATGCACGCCCACTTCTCGACAGATAAGTGTCCAAAATATTTTTAAGTAGCCATCCAACACCACTGACCAACACCCTAGTGCGAGGAAGCTTGCCCACACCCAGCTAGCCCCGAAACAGCTAACGAACACTGGGTTTCGCTCTGTGTGAGGGTAGGTCTGGTTCTGCTAACGTCCCAATGATGCCAATGAAAACGTATATTGACATAGAACAATAGCAGAACCAGACCTACCTCTCCTAACCTACAAGGTTCTCGGCCTAGCCTCGACAGCTCATTGTTGGTTAGCCATTCGTTACTTAGCGCCATTCTTTGCTTGGACTTGAGTCCCATTCAATTTTAGGTGGAACAATGAAATTGTACAGAACGAGAAAAAATTTAATGGTAAAATGTCATATAATGAACTTTTGCACTATTTCTAAAGTTTCAGTATTGTATTCAAATGTATTAACATCTACAAATACTATGCATGCATAATGTCATGATTGTGACTCCCATCGGCGCCCCGTAAAGACCCTCTTTGGGGTTCTAGTGCCTAAAGCCCCATGGAATTTTAAAACACAAACAAGATTACTCAAAACTTTTTATTTTTGGACCTCCTGCTCTGAAATGTGCTCAGTATATGTATTTTTGAAAAAGAAACACATTTCGCAACCACTACTTTTTTTATTTAGGCCTTAGTTTTCGAGATAATGAGAAATATATATGTTTCGGAAATTTTAAAAGTATGAAACTCAATGAGTTTTCATGCTATAAAAAAAACACTTTTCGAAATCCGTGAAACATTCCCTACAGATCTATAGGGCCGGATTTTCCATTTTTCCTCATATATATTTTTTATCACAGCTCAAAATAGAATATTGCTTTTTTCACTATATTTCAGTTAGCGATCGAAAATCGCAGATCAAAAGAAAAACAGAATAGAAAATGGAAAATCCGGTTCTTTAGTTTTGTTAGGAATGTTTGAAGGATTCCAGCACTGCCATTTTTTTTTTTTAGTATGAAATTTCCTACAGTTAAATTCATTTTTAGGTGGAAAAAATCAAATTTTGCAGCAGAACGGGAAAAGAACATAAATTTTATGGTGAAATATCGTATAATGAACTTTTTGCACTATTGTCCATCCCCCTTTATAGTGCCCATAACCCCATAATAATTTGGGACAGACTTTCCTACTACCTAAGGATCCTTTTTCAGCAAAGAAAATGATAATTTTGACCAAAATTGCTGCCGACCTACACCAATAAATACAGGTTTTTGCCCCGTCAACATCAGGCATTATCCAGACAGGGGGCTCATCCGTCTACCTTTACATGGCGGCGTGGTGATCTGTGTGTACCAAGTTAGAACCTCTGACACGATCGTTATATTTAGATATTCTGTAACTACATACAGTGGGGCGGAATAGGCAATCGTCCACCATGAAACTCTCTATTTAAAAATACCTAGTGAACCAAAAATTGATATATTGATACAGTATTTGCATTTATGTGTTATTAATTGATATATGTCAACAAAACTAAAAATTAAAATGAATTCTAGATATTATAGAATATTTCAAATATCTAGGGTTGAAAGATGTGTTCGCACAAAAAGATGTTTTCGTTTTAAAATTAGTTTATCCGGTCAAGAACCTTCTAGAACCATGTAAATTTTACGTTAGAATCTACTATAGTCCATGGACACCTTTGGGGTCACTATTTCGTGCGATATCGAAGGAGAATGTTGTAACAATGGCAAAAAGCAAGGAGCTTACGAATTCTGAAAAAGAGTTGATTATTAAAGAATGGAAATCAGGGAAAAGTTATGCGCAAGTATTAGAGGCACGTAAAATACCGCTTTCCCCCATCGGGTCACTTACCAAAGGTTTAAGAGTTCGGAAACCATCGAAAACCAACTTAGATCTGGCAGGCTGCGGAAGATTTCCCCTAGAGCCTCAAGAAAAAGGGCCAGGAAAGTGACCGAAAATCCCATGACTACTCGCAAAGAGCTTCAGGAGGACTTGCTGCCAGCAGAGATAAGCGTTAGCCTTCGTACAATAAGCCACGAGCTGCACCAGAACCGTTTACGTTCTCAAACTCCTCCCAAAACTCCCCTGCTGTCGAAACGAAACATGGAAGCTCGTCTGAAATTTGTCCTTGAGCACAAGGACAAGCTGGAGTCGTTCTGGGAAAACGTGTTGTGGTCGGATGAGACTGAAATAGAGCAATTTGGACGAAATTCAAAGAACCATGTAGGTGGAAGGAGGGAACGAAATTCACACCATAAAACACCATACCCACTGTGAAATTTGGTGGTGGTAACGTTGTAACTTGGGGATGCTTTTCATCACGTGGAACAGGTAACATTCATATCATAGAAGGGAGAATGGACGCTGACAGAGTAGCAGAACATTTTGAGGGAACATTTGTATGCTTCGATCCAAAAACTCGGGATACTACGAGAATTCATTTTGCAGCAGGACAACGACCCAAAACATACGGCGAAAACCACGAAAATATGGTTCACCGATAATCTTGAAAGCCAATCCAGTCTCCGGATTCGAATCAGTAGAAAATTTGTTACGATTTCTGAAATTAAACATTAATGCGGGAAGGCCAAAGTCCATTCTGGAACTCAAAAAAAATCTGCAAGCAAAGAACGGGCTAAAATTCCTCAAGAAACATGTCAAGGCTTGAAAAAAAAATATAGATTTCAATTAATTGCCGCTGAACTAAACGAGGGCTACGCCACAAAATACTAAATGTTGTTTCAATATAGTTTTTTTGTGTTGTGTTGTACAAATCCTTTTTTCAACCCAAAATACATATATTAGTGGCTTCTGTCCAGCCCTTCCAACCGTATCACTTCCAGAGAGTCCAGGGTCTACCTCCCACAGTTTATGCTCCGCGTGAACGATTAGCGCAGTTGTTTTTGAATGAGGAGTTCAAAGATTCCCATTTTGAAGAACATGTGTTGTTCACGGATGAAACTACCTTCACCCGTCACGGACTTTATAATGTTTATAATTTTCACGCAAGGCAGCTGAACAACCCTCATGTCACCAATCAACATCGCCACTAGCATCGCTTCACTGTAAATGTTTGGGCAGGTATCGTTCACAAGCAAATCATTGGCCCATGCAATTTACCAGAGCGTCTCACTGGGAATGATTACGGAGCCTTTCTTGAAGAAGTCCTTCCGGATTTATTGGGCGATATGCCATTGGGAATTGGTAGAAGACTTTGGTTTCAACACGATGGAGCTCCGGCACACTATGCTCTGAATGTGAGACGTTTTCTCGACTTTCAAATTCGAAATCGATGGATTAGTCGTATTGGTACTGTGTCCTGGCCACCAAGATCACCTGATCTATCTCCGCTAGATTTCTTTCTTATGAGGTCATATGAAAAGTCTTGTTGATGACACACCTGTCGAGTCGAAAGAAGACATTGTCGCCCGAATTGCAGTTGCTGCTGGAGATATCGCTGAGATCCATGGAATCTTTGGTAACGTACGCAACTTTCTTCGACGAAGGTGTCGTGCTTGCATCGATGTTCATGGTAGATATTTTGAACAATTACTGTAATGAGACCCTTCCTGATAGTTATTGAGTATTAGACATACCCTCGTGTGTATTATTGAACAGAGTGCATAGAGGTAACTGGTATTCAGCGTTCATTATTTACATGATTATCTCACAAACTAAGCGTTTCTCGATTTTTTTTTTACAGAAGAAAAAGTGTTTTGTATTAATATTTTCTACTAGTACCCGAAATTTGTATGATTTGTTTGAATGATTTCTATTGTACAGGAATTTACTTTTGTTGTTGCTTGTGTATTGTTTACCCAAAAATACATATACTGTATCAATATACATATTTTTGGCTCGTTAGATTTGTTTAAATGACCAATTTCATGGTGTACCAATATTTAGTTCCTCTTATTGTATATGCGAGAACTCCATCACCAATCAAAGTCCAGTGCTATCATGAGGCGGCTTGCCACTGTAACAAACAGGATACGTCATTACTGAGCTAAGTTTTGAGGAACCATCCGCTTTCACCGTTGTGACTTCAACAGGGCTCGAAGGAATGAGTAAAAAAACTGAGCAAACACTAGCCAGTGGTGAAGTAATGTTATTTAGATCAGTATGGCTCTGGTATGAGAGAATAAAATGCAGCACTATAGCCTACGTATTCACAGGTATTTCATACATATCTTTGGTCCCTCAGGAGTTCAAATCGACAACGATGTAGTTGTGTCAAGGAATAAACACCTCCTGCTAACTCTGGATTGGACTGACTGGATCATAGGTAAATACCAATTAACTAACTAGTAAATGTGTCCGTCGAAAGGGGCAGGAAAAAATTGCATTGCCATGTAATCAGTGTTCATGCTTGTAGCTATGATTCCACCTCTACACTCTGCTTTTCTGTTAAACTAATAAGACTTCAATGGGGCAAACACAGAGCTGTTATTTTTTTCAGGTCAGTCCCAACTACCATACAAATAGAGCAGTTTTGCAGCAAAAGAAAGTAATTATTTCATAGCTCCTGTCTCAGGCGTCCCTGTGATACGTCAAAATGGATACAAGCCAAACTGCTCGATATCTAGCTATGTCGAAGCCGACTTTCGTTAAAAGAAAGTTTTAAAAAGTGGAAAAACAAAATTGATAAAAAAAATATTATAATTCTGCTTCTTCCTCCCTACGTTCATTCATTTGTTTCTAAATTCATTCCTTCCTTAGCACGACCGTTATGCTTCTATTATTAGATAGGGGAAAGAATTAGGATGTCTTGCCGACCATCTTGCTAAAAAAGAATATTAGCCAATTTTGCAGTTTTTTTTTAGTTGACATAGAATAGATTTAGCACTTTATAATGTTTCCCTTACCTAGTTTTTTGCTTTATTATTTCCGCACTTCATTTGTCTGCCACCAAACTCACATAATATGAAAAAATGCTTTTACTCTCGGGAAATTATCACGTTTTTACTCCTCGTAGCTCTCCAGCTTTTCAGTCACTGCACGAGATCACCAGAGTTTTGCAGGGCTGCAGCTATCTTAGATAGGTGGCGTCCAGTCTTAGAAGTTAATAATATTTATAAACTAGAAGGCCGAGCCGTCAAAAATGACAGCAAAAATTTTGTGATTAAGCCTTTTATTGTTCCGGTTCCCAGTATTGGTTTTGCTGTATTAGATATTATAAGTCTCATCCCAGCAGGCCAGACCTCCCATTAGTTGTACTGTACATTCATGAGTTTTGTGATAGCAAAATATCCCCCCCGCAAGATAAGGCGTGAATATCAGCTTTGAATTGATCAAACGTTAATTAAGCTGCCTTAAGAAAATAATAATGTAGTTCAGGGTAAAGAATTCACTGGAAATGTTCAGGGCTCACCGTATTGTGGATACCAACTGATTGTTGAACCTCCAGCGTCGAAATTTGACTGCGATGTAACTTCAGTAAAAAAGGCGTCTGCTCAGCGTGAAGATTCAACTACTACGATATCATTCAGCAATGAAAGCGCGGATCTAGAGGCTAAGGATCCAGAGGCTGGGGATCCAGAGGCCAGAGATCCAGAGCTGTATTTATCACCGATACTCCAAGCGCTAAAATTGTATCGTATTTCAACTTGTGTTTCAGTAAATGAATTTTCTCCTATTAAAGTCTTAACTGCGTGACAGAGAGACGGAGCAACATTGGGGCAAGCAAGGGAGGGAGCAAGAGAGCAAGCAAGCGTCCAACAACTCTGTTTTATTATATAGTGGACTAGTGGACTCGTGCGTGAAAAGATTCACGCAATAATCGATACGTTTGCCTAATGCCTCTAGGCCGGTGCGGAATCTCCGCTTCTCTTATTTGCTTCTTAATTTTCTTCATTGATCCTCTGTCGTGCTCTCATCCTTAGGTCTTCTATATTGACAGCAGCAGCAGGAAGCAAAGAGCGTAACTGGAGGACTCACGAAAAATTAGCACCAAAAAGTGACGTCATCATCGACCAATCTATTGCTGAGCAACCTAGGAGTATTTTACCTAATTTAACCAGAAAAATCGTCTTAAGTTGCGAAATTCATCTCTAGCGTATAAATAAAAAGGATAATGTATACTAATTTAGCAATTATCTATAGAAAACTGCAGTGCATGCTGGTGGAAACTTTCACAGCACTAGCGCCGAATTTTTTCCCTGTCGGCGACCTGATTTGACGTCTTTTTCTTGATTAAAGCCTTTTTACACTTCATATTCAGTTCACAGTGCTCTTCACACAGAACATATTTATTCCTTATCAGTAAATATAAGCACCATTATAGCCAATTCTGTACGCGAGAAAAACCAAAATTACAGTAAGCATATTGCTCGAACTTTCTGAACTTGACGACAACATTTTACAGTATTTTGCAGGTCAAGTAGCTGGCCAATCAGGAGTGGGAGATTGTATGAAATAAATAAAAAAACACGTTGATATGCTCAAAACAACATACGAAGGCCTGGGGTCCCACACCTAAACACTTCGATTCGTCGATGTGATGTAAATTTGCTACGTGCGGTCACTGCTAAGTTTTATTTTAGTCCTATTGAGTCCTCCCGTTACATTCTTTGCTTCCTGGGCAGTAGTAACATCTTCAGTAAAACACTCCAACCAACTTAAACAAAATGGCAGCTTATATACAATATGTTCGCTCCGTTGCAATGATACCGTTGATACCGTCTTTCCACCTCAAATGTCTGTTTCGGTCGAGGCGCTCAAATTTTGACCTAAGAAGAGAAAACTGCTTCGTGAGAGAAAAACAGTCAGCTAGAAGAAATAATTGTCTACTGCCCGTGAAAAATCATGTTTCGTCGGTTTCGTTGACAATTGCATCAAAGTGGGCAGAATAGCTCATGCAACGATATCATCTGTGAGAAGAAACTACGAATCAAGAAGCATGAGATTGGCGATGGAAGCTTCCGATATCTTCAGTGCTACGATATCAACTTCGGCAATGCAAGAAGTGCATTCAGACATAGGGTCGCCCTATACTTTGCCGTAGATTCGATGTATGGAGAAGCTAATACTCGTACATATCAGACTAAGCCTGCGATGTCTCATTGTTGGAATTTCAACTGTCCCTGCTTAAGATACGTTTGCCATCTTCTGCAACCCGGCCTTTTTCTGCCTATCACTATCAATTGAGCTTGAGAGGACGACCAGAGTCTCCATCCTGGATTAAGTTCCGCCGATCTGTTTTGTTAAAGCGTGACAGAAAATGGACAAGCAGATAAGTACACATCGGTCTTTATTATATTGTAGACTACGGCCGGTACTCGAGTATAAGGCGTCATCTTATACGCATAATGCACATCCGTTGATGGTCTGAATAGTTTTCGTGGAATAAAATAACATCTATAATATTAATAGCGTTGTTCCTTCGTTCCTTCCTTCGTTCCTTCGTGTGTTACGCTCTTCAATAATAGATAGAAGAAAATTGGAGCGAATAGTTTTGAAGCTCAGCAGCTGTCATCGGTCACAGAACTTTGAAGAAAGTCGGTAAAATCTTCAAAATAATGTGAATCAGTCCCAGTCCCAGCGAACGTAGGTATCTATGATACGGCGGGGATCATCAATCGGATGCAAGAGGGGCAATAAGGCAAGGTCTTTCTAATAGAATCTGTATCATTGTTTGCCGTTGCCGTGAGAATTCCGCCATGATGCAGATTTCGTAATCACGTTTCTTTTCTATGGAGATCGATGACGAGGTGGCAGCAGGATGCCTAAGTGAAATCCTTATCCCTTTATTATCTGAATGGATGTATTGCCACGTTGGATATTTCGGCGATCCTGTTCCATTCTGATGGAATTCAGTAGGCAAGTGCAGAAGAAGGCTAAATTTGAAATATGGTACTAATCGTTATTGAAAATGAATGCAGTTCCTGCTCTTCCAGGAGGACAGCTGTCCCATTAGGAGATAAACTACCCCTTACATTGGAAGGACAACTACCCTCTGGGAAAACAATGACCCCTGGAAGGACAACAACCCCTGGGAAGTTAACTACCCCCAGGAGGGCAACTACCGATTTGCAATAATAAACACGAAAAATTTAGATGTGTAACTAACTACATTAAAATACAAAAACAAGCATACCGGTAAAAGGAAATTTTCCAAGCACTCAAAATCAAGTTAATAAACCGTGAATATTTATCACGGGTCCAGCTAGTAAGTAGTAACTTATCCACTGATGGTATAAACGTTAATTCCTGTAATCTTCCCCAGCTGTATTACGCTAGGATGCCCTGTATTGCTTTATTCACCACGCTGCTTTTATTTTAAAACAAAATAGTACTCGCACTGATGTGCTTCAAACACCAAGGGGAGCTTGCGTTTGGTAGAACTTACAAAGGTAACAGTGGCATATACAGTAACTAGAGGGCCCAGCCGTCAAAAATTACGGCAAAAATTTTGTGCTTGAGCTTTTTTTGTTCCGGATCCCAGTATAGGTTTTGCTATATTATAGGTCTCATCCCTGCAAGCCTGATCTTCCATTAGTGAAACGCAAGTTGTACAACCATGGGTTATGCGATAGTAAAATATCCCCCCCTTAAGAAAGTAATGATGTAGTTCAGGGTAAAGAATTCACTGGAAATGCCCAGGGCTCACCGTATTGTGGATACCAACTGATTGTTGAACCTCCAGCGCCGAAATTTGACTGCGATGCAAATTTAATATAAAAAGGCGGCTGCTCAGCGTGAAGATTCAACTATACTACGATATCATTCAGCAATGAAAGTGGGGATCCAGAGGCTGGGGATTCAGAGCCCGGGATCCAGAAGCCAGAGATCCATAGCTGTATTTGTCACCGATACTCCAAGCGCTAAAATTGTATGTTATCTCAAGTTGTTTTTCAGTACATGAATTTTCTCCTGTTAAAGTCTTAACTGCCTGACGGAGAGACGGACCAACACTGGAGCAAGGGACCAACAATTGTGTTTTATTATATAGTGGATTTTAGTAAATTTATCCATACTTCTATTTATTGGGCTAAGCTTCCGGCGCTTGTGAAATTACTGAATCCGTCAGGGTTCAGATCTTAAAATGCTGCCGAGCTATCATACTGCCATCAGTATACAAGATACATATTTCAAATTTTAACTATGTATAATAAAATACATAAATATTGGCTATTATGAAACAATGGACGGGCGTCTTCTATAAAAAGTTGCTAGTTCAAAGAGAATCAAAGTTGTGTTACACGTTGAAATATGTGCGTCTCCCGTAGTAGGTTGCGCCAGAAAATTCTGGATTATTCTTTAAACACCACTAAAAATTGGACAGGCGTCTTATGCACAAAGTTGAGAATTCAATGGAAGTTAATTTGGTGGTTAAGTTCAAAGTTCTGTCAAAAATGTACGCCTCTCCCTCTGTAGGTTTCGTCAGAGAACGCGATATTACTCTTGAAGCAAAAGCAAATCTTAAACTTCACTTATATATAAAAATCCTTGTTCAAATTCAACAGATAAAATGATATTAAGTCTTCCTACGCCGTCTTCCTCAGTTCGTTGTTTCTTTTATGAATGGTAGATTCATTGGGTTGATGTCCAGATTTCGATTGAAACCTTTATTGGTGATGGGATGGCAGACCTCAAGGAATTTTTAATCCTTCCAATTTGTACATGACGACAGTACGTCGGTATTTTCCATGTAATGTTGTGCCTTAAACTTTTGCAGTATTGATATACTTTAGAGGCATGGAAGATTTGCAAAACGTTCCGTTTATGTTTGTTTGGTATACTCGTCGCAATGTAATAGCTTTGCACCATTTGTAGATTTTCGGCTCGACGAAGACACTAACTTGATCAATGCCGAAAGCTAGGCCAAAAAACATGAGCCTGGAGGTTTACTTGTGTCCAAAATGAACCTGCTCAGACATCAAGCAATGTGCTCAAAACTTAATAATGCATTTGAAACAGCCAATGTATTTCCGCAAATTATCATGCATAAATGTTAAGGAATTGTACCTTACCGATTTTAGTCGTTTATGAGCTGGTTCACTTTCAACGAAATTGGCAATGGAGACAGTTATGTCAGTGAAAAGCGAACATTAAAAGGATAACTAACAGGAAACAGGAAGGTTTAACAAAAATGGCTACATGGATACCGTCTCGGGAGAGAGAAACAACCCAAGTTATCACTGTATTAGGCTGGTACAGCTTGCAGGTCATAGGTATAAGATTTCCTACTTTACTTGAAACACATTTTCGTGCTTCGTAAGTCTGATACGGTCTGAGACATTATAGAAAAACAGTGTTTTAATGCTCTGGAATTTCCGCTGGTGCCTGCTACTGATATGCTTTCTTTTCTAGCTTCTCAGTTGTCGTGCGAGATTATCGTAGTTTCAGTGGGCTGGAGCAGAACTAACTAGAGTTGACTCAAAAAGCGCGAACCTCCGCCTAGCACCTCACTGCTCACAGAATGGAAGACTGGCAGACAAACAAACGAGCAGAGAAGCGAAACATCGCTACAATTTATTAGGCTGTTCTCCGTGACAATCCTAACAGCTCACGTTCATTTCGTGAAGATTTGCCCGTGACTTATGAGTCGAGTAGCTAGAAGACGGGCGGACAGCAAACAAACGGGCTGACGAATCATCACCAAAAATCAATCATGTTTCATGTAGATTTAGTACAGTACCTGTACATTTCTTGAAAACCCTTCACTAACGCTTCGACTTAAGTTATTGAGAGACAGACAAACAAACATTCCCGTTACTGGCGGAGGCAATCAATGGGAAAAAACGGAAAAAATGGGCAAAATTAAATCCGGTTTGCTGAACGAGTGAGATTTATTAATAAAATTGGTCAAGTGTGCTTTAATTTGTGCCGTAAGTTTATTGCATAGCTATATTAAAAAGAAAAAACTTATAGTAAATAATTACCGTGGAATTTCAATGGGTTTAGCTATTGAATACGCAAATAAAAGGAGATGAGAGATGAAAAATTCCTATGATATTGTGAGCAAGTGCAAGTATGAGTAACAGTCATGAAACATGAGCTGTATGACAAGAACCATGTTAGCAGAAAATACCTACGAGCCTTTACATGATAATACACAGGACGTAAGAAAGCCCAATAAACGTCATGCTCGTATTTCCAAAGCTGCCATAGGTGAGATACATGCTTGAAATGAATGTAAATTTCCACATGAAGCACTCCTTGAAATGACGAGGTTTCTTACACATCTGCAGCACTACTTCGGGATGAAATGTGAGTACTTTGCAGCAGGGAGCAACACCACTTCCATAAGTAAATATGAGGGCGAACATAAATCAACGAGCTCGAAAGACCACATAATATTGCGCATTCTCAAAGTACAATGGCGTAAGGAAAATTTGCAATAAAAAGTACAAGGAAACTGAATTTTAGTTATCAGTATTCAAAATAAGAGTTGTTTAAGCAGGACTATTTGAGCCTCCGTCTCCTCGAGGAATGCAGAACCCATGCACGAGAGTGTTCCCACGCAGGATAAACGGTACCTTATATAGTGGATGAAATGCAGTTAGCAAGATGCGCACGCACTTCTTTCTCCGGTGTTTTCAGCCGAATCCGATTGTGTTGCCGTGACCGTGACTATATTGTAATCATAGACTACACTACGCCGCAGGAGCTCTATGGTTTGACCACAGTTCATTTTCTGAAGATAGGTGTGTCAGCTTTGAGTGTGATCGCTACGCCCTTGAATTTTCAGAATTGCGACGTCACAATTACGTCACACCACTGTTGCAGAGAAGAATCTTTGGTATTTCCACAGTGGCGTAACGTAATTTGACGTCACAATTCTGAAGATTTCAAGGGCGTAACGCACACACTCAGATCTGACATCACTACTATAGGAAGTGAACTGTGGACTTAACTAACCAAAGCGCAAAAAAAAACGAAAATGTACGATCTTTCTGAATTCAAATCAGTCTGTTTTTGGCAGGATAATCGAAAGTTTACCACACTGACAGTTATCGTAGTGTGAAAATTGTCAAAGTTAGAATCTGCTTACAGTTTTTCCGGTAGTTTAATACTCTTAAGGTGCAACATGAAGCCGTAGCTGCGGCATGGTAACCGAATTAATCAAGTTAGCTCGATGCTGATAACACCGAGGGAGTGGTATGTGGCCACCCGACTTCGATGTAGATGAGACTCTTCAAGAGTCGCAGGTCAAACAAGATGCGGAAAGAGAAAACAATGGAAAACCTTGAAACTTCCTTCGGTTCTGCTAGTTGGACAGTAACACCCAGCCGTGAAAAAAAGACAACCACAGTATAGTTTGTAAGCAAGGTTTTTATTACCTCCGCCAAGGAGGTTATGTTTTCGTCATGTTTGTCTCTTTGTCTGTCTTTCTGTCACCAACGTAACTCAAAAAGTTATGAACCGATTTGGAGGAAATTTACAGGGATTGTAAGGCATGTTAGGAGGAACAGATGATTAACTTTTGGTGAAGATATGTCCATCCGTTTGTTTGTTTGACTGCCTCATTTATCTCAATGCCATAATTCATAAAACTATGGATGGATTTTGATGAAATAAACATGAGTTGTTAAGTATGTAACAAAGAATGAATGACTAAATTTTGGTAAAGATTCGTTTGTTCGTTCGTTTGTCACTGTTTTTAATTTTATGCTTCTTAGCACAATAACTCCAAAAATAATGAATAGATCTTTATGAAATTTATAGAGGTTGTTAGTAATGTTGAAAGACATGAATGATCAAATTTTTGTACAGATCAGTTTGTTCGTTTGCATCTTTGTCTCATGTTTGTCATAACGTTTGTTAGCACTGTAACTCAAAAAGTTATCAACGTATCTTCAAAAAAATTGCACAAGCTGTTATTACTACCAAAAGGCACAAATGATTGGATTTTGGAGTTTAAACAAAGAACATTATGGTTTCAGAGCCAATTTGCATTTTTTGCTACCGTTACCTCGCTTGGTGGAGATATGCCCTTTCAGGGTGTTCTAGTTGTTCTTGCTTTCAGTACGGGTACGCCTTCTAGGTAAATACAGGCTCGATCTTATATTAAGTCAAAGAAAGTCGTACTGTCATGAGTTTGCGAGTGAAAAATTTCCTCCTGCAAGTAAAAGCGCTAATATTAGTTTTCAAATGCTTGAAAGTCAGGTAGTACAGAAAAAAATAACTTAATAAACAGAATTTCCCGGAGAATACTCAGCTATTGATATATCCACAATACTAGCAGTTGAACCATATGCAAAATCGAATATCGTTGGACATAAAAAATAAAAATGTATTGACCTCCACTCTGTGTGAAGTTTCCACTCTCAAGAAGAATTTCAGCTCAGAAAAAAAGGCAAATTAGATTGTTTGCAACGAAAATGAAAACACTTGTATTTAAGCTTGCAACTTTTCGTTTTCTTACGACTTTTGCTTTTCCCCTTTTTTCTCAAAAAGTACTGCGCCAATTTTGATGATTTTGGTTTAATTTTTTTTTTTAATTCTGAGCTTTACCTGGGTACCTTATGAATTTAACCCTAGGCGCCAATACAACTCTGCCAGGGTTAAAAAAAGGTAAAACACGACCGTCATACTCGCTAGTTATATTATACTTAGAGTACATACCTGCGCTGTCGAAAATGACAGCGAGGCATTACTGAAGACTTTTTTTCATTTAACATGTTTTTGTTAATAATGTCTCTCAAGAATACGCTGCAACAGCCGATTCAGATTGTCATAAATAGAGGTGCTCTCTTTTCCAATTCATCTAAGAAGGACAATCGTCTCTTCAGTAGGTAACATGCGGAAAAATCTCCCATCATCAAGCAGCTAAATATTTTTGAATTTAATTAAATTCCCCGCGGCGTATCGAAGATACATCCAAGTTTTTCATTTGAAGCGAAAACTGCTCTGTCAAAGGAAGGCAGCAAGCTAGAAGAAATCATTGTGTCTACTGCCCCGTGAAAAATTATCGCTTCCTGTGGGCTTCATTGATCAGCTGAATTAATGCGTCGTGGACTAAGCGCAAACATTTATTCTGATGTATGGAGAATATATTATTAAATCAGACTCCGATGGCAGCGCTAAGAGAAGCTGCAAATATTCCCACTGTTTCTGTGACAAAGACCTTTCTAATCAAGAAATACATTCAGATAAATGGATAAGGATTTCCTTTTCGTCATCGTCTCCAACGTGGTCATCGATCACCATGAAAACGCCACTTAATTACAAAATCTACAATTTAGCCTATTTTTCGTGCATTTCGTTTAGAGCGTGACAAAGCATCCTAATATGATAAAATGATTCGTGTATTTATTTTGTGTCCCCTTTTCATTGAAATAGATAGGTGAAAAACAGGCCAGGTTACAGATTTTGTATTAAGCTGCATTCCTATAGAGATCGATGACCAGGCTTCAGAATATGGCGAAAGTGGAATCCTTAACCCCTCATTTGAATGCACTTCTTGCTTAAAAAACTATTTAAAATTAAAAGAATAAAGACATTTGCAGCCACTCTTAGCTGTTTGCTATCTCTTCACGACGTACATATTATTTGCCTAGATGATCAACGAGGCCCAAATGATAATTGAAGATCTTTCCGTATGTCTCTTAAGGTGGTGGACGATAGTGCTGTTTAGATGATTAAAAAATCGAGCAGTAATGTTATGTTTTATCAATATTTGAGTCAGTTGTTGCAGCGTATTCTTTAGAAACATTACTACCAAAGGCATGTTAATGAAAAGAGGTCTTCAGTAATTCCACGCTGTGTTATTGGACAGCGCGGGTACTTTGATATAAATAAAACAATACTAACAATGACGTCGTATGTTTATATATTTGTTTATATATTTATTTGTTTCTTGTAACGCTCTTAACGTAAGAAGCGAAAAATAAGCCAGGTAGTAGATTTTGTAATGAAGTACCGGAAGATCGTACAAGTGGAAACATCGATATAGGTATATGGCGGCATTTTTTTGCTCGAGAAGGTTCTTGGCATGGGTGGATGAAAATATTTACAGCTTATCTTAGCGCTACCGCGGGAGTTGTTTTTATAAGTTTCTCCATGCATCAAAAAAGCATATGTTTGCTCTCAGTTCTCGTCATATAAATTCAATAGCTGATCAATGAAGCTCGCACGAAGCGATGATTTTTCACGGGAGAGTAGACACACTTTCTTCTAGCTTACACTCTTTCTTTAACGAAGCAGTTTCCGCTTCAAGAGAAAAACTAAGATGTACTGGAGGCTACTCTTTCGGTATCTTGGATACACCGCGGAGAATTTAATTAAATCCAATAACGTTTTGCTGCTTCATGGCGAGAGGTTTTTTAACATGTTTCCCAAAAAGTTCAACTATAACCCTGCCAGGATTTTTTTCACCATAACACTTGCCTATATTGTCGTTTCTACTTTTTCAAAAATTTTGGTGGTTTCTTTTTTTCACTGTTCACTATAGTTGATTGAGTTTTCCATTTTTTATGCGTTATTTTTCTTCATAAAGTTTATTTCATCCGCCAACTAGGTTATGCTTTCGTCAGGTTTGTCTGTCTGTCCGTTTGTCTGTCTCTAAGTCTTTCTGTCTGTCAGTCATTTTTCGCAATGCCATAACTCAAAAAGTTATGGACGGGATTGTATGAAATTTACATTAACTGTTAGATATATCACGAAGAGTAAATGACCAAAGTTATGTGGTGATCTATTTGTTTGTTTGTCTCTTTGTCGTTGTTTTTGAATTTATGCTTGTTAGCTCAATAACTCAAAAAGTCTTCAATGGACCTGTATGAAACTTAGTGGAGTTGTTAGTTGTGTCAAAAGTCATATATGATTAAATTTTGGTGCTGATTGGTTGGTTCGTTTGCATGTTTGACTTATAATCTAAATACAATGATGGGAAAGTTTAAAACTAGAAATTTATTTTCATATACCAGCTGGGGACAGAGGTGTTATCGTGTGGGAGTGCAAAAGGTGAATGACTGGAGTAAGCTCGAGGAGGTCCTAATATCAGTGCCGGTACAGTCGGGCAGTCAGGGAACGTCGTTAGCGGCAGGGCTGTACAGTCGGGGGAAAAAACGTCCGTTGCGATTTGTAGTGAGAAGAACTGCTACAATCCTCCCGCAGTTGGCGGAAAGAATGTACAGTCGGGAAAAAAACGTCAGTTGTGAATTGTAGTGAGGGAACGGGTGAAGTCATTATAAATAAATAAATAAATAACTTTTATTAAGAACACAGTGGGTTCACAAAATACGCTTACAAGCTCAAAAGTACAAACAAAGTATCCAAAGTTGAACCTAGTGATTAGGCCCAGTCACAAATTTTGGTTGCCACGCACAATGAGAATAAATAGATACACTCAGCCTACACCTGCAGACACGAATGGCATTAAGAGCAGCTCAATCTCACACAGGAGCACAGGTAATAAACTAGAGAGCAAGAACTCTTCGCTGCGTTGGCACAGAGAATTTAACAGACTACCCCTGTACAGTGTGATTGAGACACTCCGTTTCATTATAGTTAGCCTGGTCATGGGGCTTGTAACAATGGTAATAATACAAGTTGCACCCAGAGCTCAGTCCCCAGTATACCAACAGGCTCACATATAGTACTACCGTACCTCGAGCAATCAAAAGGAAATAGTACAGTAGGAACACAGAGATACAGTATATCAGCTCACGCTTGCGTGCCGTGAAATGGAAGCTTAGAGAAGTAGCAGGTAATAGGCACATCAGCTACAGGTCATTCCGATCATGGAGGTCGTTGCCTACATACAGAATCCTAACTCACCGCTGCTTGAGCGCCGAACTCTGATAACTTGGATTAGAACATACCCCTTGGAGCATTGAGTTATCAGACTTTTCTACTCTCATCTGCAGGCTATATGCACATTTACGAGCAAGAATATTGAGACATTCTACGTCATACGACGCAAACACATCACTAGCTCCTGTGTATCTGAGCACACCCACCAACCGTCGGAATATGTCATTGTATGCAACACGCAACTTACTGATGGCCTGTTTAGTGAATTTGGCCCAAAGTGAGCTACCATATGTTGGATAGCAATAAGTTTTAAACAGCTGAATCTTGACATTCAGGGAGCATCTTTTAAACTGCCGAAATATCTGATTGCCAGTGGTATTGAAGCGTCTAACCTGTCGTCCAATGTCTGCGCAATCATCAAGTTTTTCATCAATGAGATGTCCCAGATACACAAAGCTGTGGACATAGGATAACTTCACACCGCTTAATAATGTATGCCTTATGTTGAGGCTCGGATTAGTTTTATGGATATAAAGAGATTCTAAAGTTGTGAGTTCTATTGAATAGGAGCAGTCGATAATGGAGAAGTCTTTACTACTAATAGGATGGTTGTTTTGTTCTGCGTGAAGACGGGGAGCTGAATGTGAAGGTTTTGCTAGTGGCAAACCCGTTCTATTGGATATACCTAAATGTTGGTCGATGCGGGCTTTGTAATGCTGTCCAGTGCTGCCCACATACGAAGCTTGGCAGTTTCTGCAATTGTACCTGTAGACAACACCGGACAGCAAAGGTGTGGGGTTTGTCCTTACAGTTAAAATAGGATCCTATGGTAAATGTGTTTTTAAAAGAGAACCTAAAGTTTATATGCGGATAGGCTTCGGAGAGGAAAGTTTTCAGATAATTAACTGTAGCGATTGTGGTTCTGCTGTAGTACGGGAGAGAGTGGAAAAAGTCTAATTTACGAACTGTAGGTTTAGTAATGCCGGGATCGAGTAGTTTGTCAAGAAACAGTTTTCAATAATAGTCCAATAGATGGTGCGGATAACCGTTATTCTTAAAAAAAAGTTCGAAGAAAGTCTATTTCATTTGAAAATGCTATGTAAGTGGAAGATAAGTGATATGCCCTGAACTGTAAAGTTTTGATTGCATTTATTTTAAATTGTCATAGCAGTGGCTGAAGAAGCTGGTTCCGAGCCCCGGAAAGGTTGGCTTCCTCCAGATTCCAGTTGTTAGTGTAGAGTCCTCATTTGTGATTAGGATATCTAGAAATGCCATGGAATTATTTGATTGGTTTTCGGCTGTGAACTTTATGTTGGGATGTTTACTGTTTAAATGTTGTAGAAATAGGTCTGAATCGATTTGGTTTTTGAAAATGAGAAAAGTGTCGTCTACGTAGCGCTTGTAATGAATGGGTTTAAAATTACTCGGGCATTCTTCAAGCCATATTGCTTCGTGATGACATAAATATATGTTAGCTAGTGAGGGACCGAGCGGGGAGCCCATAGACTGTACCGGCACTGATATTAGGACCTCCTCGAGCTATGTTTGACATATGGTTTGTTAGCCAATAACTAAAAAAAATTGAATGGTCCTTACGAAATTTACAGGAGTTGTTGTTAAAAGACATAAATTAGTGAATTTTGGTGCAAATCGGTAGGTTCGTTTGCATGTTTGACTTGTTTGTTATATTGTTTGTTTGCGGCCTTACTCAAAAAGTTATAAACGGATCTTCAAAAAATTGCGGAAGCTGTTAATACCATCAAAAGGCACAGATGATTAGATTTTGGAGTGATTCAAAGAAAATCGTGGATTCAGAGCCAGTTGAATTTTTTTACCCCTGCCCCACTTGGCGGAGATAGGTACGCGCTCTCAGAGTGCTCTAGTTTAACCTGTGACAGTTGGAAGTATCGGTCAAATTTTGTACATTATTAAGCGGTGCTGAACATGAACCGATAAATCGATCGACAAAATAAGTAAATAAACAGGTAATTTGCGCGTCGGTCTTTATTTTATTACCAGTCCATTATATACCGAGCCCACCGTAGTTAGGGCAACAAACGTTCTTTCAATTATTGTCTCAATGAAAAGTAGCAAAACTAAAAAATTAATAAATGGACATATAGCTCAAATACACTTTAATAATAACTATCATCTGTAAATATGGTCTCCTCTTACTGTACTGACAGACTTGATGTAGTTTGGAAAGCTTCACAGATGTTGCGAAGCACTTCATGCGAATCAGAGCCCATTTTTCACGCAGCTTATACTTAAGATATCAAGCAAATTATGTGAAGTTTTGCTGACCTTTCTCTCCAAGATGTTCCCCACAGAAAAGTCTAGCGGGTTCAAATCCAGATTCCTCGATTGTTATTCTTCTTTGAACAGGAACGCTGGAATATGCTCCGCAATCAAGCGCTGAGTCATTTAGGAGCCTCTTGATGGAGCTGAGCCTTGTTGAAGGTTCCAAGGTGCATCACCGAAATGATCACAAACCCAGAAAAGAAGCTCGGACATTGCGGTAGCTTCGGACATTGCGTGCTGCACAGTTGTGTCGAGGTACCCATGATCGATCCCCACACCAGGCGCAGTCTTTCTCAAGGCACTCGGTGCTCTCAATCAGCGCATTTGCTTGCGTGCATAGCTATCGTGGGGGTACCTGCCCTAGGGTAGGGGGGTGGCTGGTAGTTGAACCTTCCGTTTCGGCACCATAGTTCTTAGCGACTAGTCGTCGGCTGAAGCTTCACCTACTCCTGTGACGGATTGAAGTCCAACTAACTCCTGCTTCTGTGCTAATTTTTGCAGCAGAAAAGCACGACTTTCTTCCAAATTTTTTTCTCGCGTGGCTTTCTTGAGACGCTGAGTTCGAACAGTCTGTTTTCTTCTCTGGCTTTCTTGAGACGCTGAGTTCGAACGATCTGATTCTTCTCTGGCCTGAAGGGTTGCGTGTTATTCCAGATTGCGTAAATTTTTTCAGATGTTTCAAAACCGTTGCACGGCGCTTGTGCATTTTTTTTTTTTCAAATTGCTCTCCTCTTTTTATAAAGGGATACAATAATTGAGTTCCTCTCAAAAACAATTACATGCTTTAGTTTTGATACATTCTAACGATTGATATGTAAAATAGACATGATTGGGATTATGCTGAAGTAAACGTTAATGGCTTGACAACAAACACTTGTAATATTATCTCAATGTGTGTGTACGTCTAGGTGTGTATCTGAGTGTAATCGAGTAACTAAATTTACAGGCGACCCATGTTACATCGCCACGGGGTACCAGATCCTCATGAATGATTCAGCCCGTCAGGATCCTGAGGTCATATTCTCCTACTCGCTGGAAGAAACCACTGCTTCGTTCAACTGCGTCGTCACCAATGATTACAGTAGCCTCTACGTATTCCCTACCTATGCTGAAGGACCCATCACTACTTCTTTCTTTCACCTAAACCCAGGTAACTAT
>LQNS02000231.1:5715317-5732979 GCA_001587735.2 Parhyale hawaiensis
AATGCTCTGTGCCTAATAAGTGTGCAACACTTTTTATGGGTTTGTTTTCAGTTCTAGATTTTAGTTTTGTAGCAATTGTTTTTACTGTATAATGTTTGAATTGGAAACAATAAAGGTGTAAAGGTGTAGTAATAATTTTGCTTGAGGCAGAATAATTTGAATTAAATGCTATTTTTGGGTGTGACAGCAATTTTTGCATTTGTTACAGAGTTTACCCGGAAATATTGGCCGGTTTTACTCAATAAGAAATAGTGAGTTGCGTTTAGATTTTTGGACGCTAGACAGTCAACCCATACGGAGGATAACTATTCCGGTTTAATACACGACACACTGCAGTATGACGTTGAATTCCCATAATTTTCTAAGTCCAATATCTAAAAAAACAGACATTTTTCGAATCTGTTTATTGATGAAAACGTGTTTATATTGATATTTTCTACTTGTGGCTGAAGTTTGCACCAAGAATTTTGCAACACCCTCTATAACAATTTATATCCAGTACCGTCCAAAACTAAGGGACAAATTTTCGAAACGGCATAACTTTTTTTTTCTAATCGTGCCAGGTACTTCTTTTTCTGCACACTATTAGCTAGAAAAATATTGATTATTGTGTTAAAATTTGAGATATGTATGAAAGATAATAAAAAGTTATGAACCAAACAAATTGAATTGCTTTCATCACTGAAAAACACTCTAGCCCAAGTTTCATGGGACTTGTTAACTCGCTTGTTTGCAAACTCTAATCTCTTTCTCTTGTACTTGACACTCACAAGCGGTTTCTTCTGTGGGCGACTTGTAAATAACCGTATTTCTTGAAGGCGCCGAGAAACGGTCTGACGTTAGACGTTCATACATGATGTGTCACTCATTTGCCTACTTATCGCAGCTGAAGACTTGAAACAATCCTTCAATGACGTACGCTGGATGACTTTGTCTTCTCTAACTGACGTTTTATGGGGCCTGCCGGCTTTTGTAGGGGCACCAATGCAGCCGGTTTCATCGTAGTTCACTATTCCGCCCAAAACACTTTTCGAGCGGTTTACCTTCTCAGAAATTTCTCTAATAGTGAAATTATTCTTGTACAACTTGATGATATCTTATCGCAGGATATAATCAACTTTCTGACGTGGTACCATCATGTACCGAACAGCAATGTTTAAAAATGGCAGTGTCAAACTTTGTCTATGGTATAAATAAATAAATACGGACTGAATATGAAATTAACTAAATTTTTCTTTTTTTGTCCCTTAGTTTAGGACGTTATTAATTACAAGAGAAATGCTTTTCGTTCATAACTTTATTATTATCCTTCATACATGTCTTAAATCTTAACACAATAATCAACATCTTACGGACAAATAGTGTACAGAAGAAGTACCTGGCATGATTAAAAAAAAATTATGCCGTTTTGAGAATTTCTCCCCCTATAGTTTTGGACGGTACTGTATTTTGGTTTGAAAAAACGATTCGTACAACACAACACAAAAAACTATTTTAAAACAACATTTGCTATTTTGTGGCGTAGCCTTCGTTTTGCTCAAAGGCAATTAATCGAATTATATATATTTTTTCAAGCCTTCCCAAGTTTCCTGAGGAATTTTAGCCAATTCTTTTTTGCAGATTTTTTTGAGTTCCGGAATAGACTTCTGCCTCCCCGCATTAATGTTTGATTTCAGAAATCGCCACAAATTTTCCATCGATTTGCATCCGGAAACTGACTTGGCCATTTTAGTTGTATTACAAGATTATCGGTGAACCATATTTTCGTTGTTTTCGCCGTATGTTTTGGGACGTTGACCTGCTGAAAAACGAATTCTCGTAGTAGTCCGAGTTTTTGGATTGAAACATGCAAATGTTTCCTCAAAATGTTCTGATACATGTGGCTCTCCATTCTCCTTTCTATGACATGAATGTTACCTGTTCCAGGTGATGAAAAGCATTCCCAAATTACAACGTTACCACCACCAAATTTCACAGTGGGAATGGTGTTTTTTGGTGCGAATGCCGTTCCGTCCTTCCGCCACTTAAGGTTCTTTGAATTTCATCTAAATTGCTCTGTTTCAGTCTCATTCGACCACAACACGTTTTCCCAGAAGACTCAGGCTTGTCCTTGTACTCACGGAAGAATGTCAGACGAGCTTCCATACTTCGTTTCGACAGCAGGGGAGTTTTGGGAGGAGTTCGAGAACGTAAACGGTTTTGGTGCAGCTCGTGGCTTATTGTACGAAGGCTAACGCTTATCTCTGCTGCAAGCAAGTCCTCCTGAAGCTCTTTGCGAGTAGTCATGGGATTTTTGGACACTTTCCTGGCCATTTATCGAAGCTCTAAGGGATATCTTCCGCGGCCTGTCAGATCTAAGCATGGTTTTCGAGGGTTTCCGAACTTTTAACATTTTTGATAAGTGACTCGATGGTGGTAAACGGTGCTTTGAGTGCCTGTGATACTTGCGTATAACTTTTCACGGATTTCCATTCTTTAATAATCAGCTCTTTTTCAGAACTAGTAAGCTCCTTGCTTTTTGCCATTATTACAACATTCTCCTACGATATTGCACGAAATAATGACCCCAAAGGTGTTCATAGACTATAGAAGATTCCAACGTAAATTTTCTGGAAAGTTCTTGAACAGTTAAATTAAATTTAAAATGAAAACATCGTTTTGTACGAATACATTTTTCAACCCTAGATACGTGAACCATTCTATGATTTCTATAATTCATCTTAATTTTTAGTTTTGTTGGCAGATATCAATTGATAACACATAAATACAAATACTGTATCAATATATTTATTTTAGGTTTACTAGATATTCTTAAATAAACAATTTCATGGTGTACGAATGCCTATTTCCACCCACTGTATGTAGTTACAGTATACCTAAATATAAAGAGTAGTGTCAGAGATTCTAACTCGGTACCTACAGATCACCATGCCTCCATGTAAAGGTAGACGGATGAGCCCCCGTCTGGATAATGCCAGATGTTGACGGGGCAAAAACCTGCATTTATTTGTGTAGGTCTGCAGCAGGTCATTACCAGCGATTTTGGTCAATATTATCATTTTTTTGCTGTAAAGGATCCTTAGGTAGAAGGAAAGTCTGTCCTAAATTATCATGGGGTTATGGGCACTATAAAGGGGGAGGGACAATAGTGCAAAAAGTTTATTATAAGATATTTCACCATCAAATTTATGTTCTTTTCCCTTTCTGCAAAATCTGATTTTCCACCTAAAAATGAATTTAAGTGTAGGAAATTTCATGCTAAAAAAAAAATGGTAGTACTGGAATCCTTTAAACCAGTGGTTCCTAAACTTTTTTGGGCTAGCGCCCCCTTGGCGGCCAGGTACAATCCTAACGCCCCCCGCCCATTGCGCCAATTGCAATAAACATTCGAACGCTCACTTTTTGGTATGAATCGAATCGGAATGAAGGTTAAACAGAAGTGTGAGTCATGAAAAACAACCTAGATCAGTAACCAATTTTATCATTTGTTTGTTAGTAAAATAGAAGAATGTATGTAGATCTCGCCGGAAATCATGGTATCAAAAAATTTCACTGATCATAGTTCTCTGTCAATAAGATAGATTCGCTTGTTGCAACCCATGCAGGGATATTGGCTTCTCAACACAACTGTCTTGCTTAGGAGGAGTTGCAGATCTGCTCTTTCATCAACGTTGAGCTTGTGTCTTTTCTTGAACAGAAGCAAGGTGAATGCAAAATGCCCATTTCTACTGAACATGATTTTTACTTGGTTCACAATAGCTGCCTACTGCATAATGGCATTCAACAATTTTTTGTACTAACCCCATTCTTTAATAGTTACTTTGGCTTCAAATCAATAGCATTTTGTACGGAAGCGCATAGTTTATTGGCCACATCTGCCTGGAGGTCCTGGATACCCAAGTCTAGATGTGAATAAGAGTTGATTGCTCTCCCATATTCTGTCACCGTTGGAGGATCCGTAGCCCGTTCGTCGCTGTACCAGTATGACACCCAAAATTATTAATGGGGCTTCCAGCAGCATAGCAGTTAGCATTGGATAATAGTTTACAAGCGCTGTGAGCAATACTCTCGCCTACCGCCTAATAATCAGTGATTATTTTAATAATTATCTGCTCTTCTGTCGGAACGTCCCAAGTTTAAGGCGCAAAGCATCTTCATTCCTATACGGTACAGCTGTTTGCTCAGCCCAGCCGCACTAGGTCAAGAGATGAGAAAACGAGTAGAGACGGAGGTAGAAAGAGAACCGCCCGTACAGAGGGTCCCTTTCGTGGCCCCCCAACACGGGGGCAGGTAGGAGCCCCATGGGATGGGTCGGTCGCCACCATTCGACATTCGGCGGCCCACTTCACCGAACACAAGGCAAGAATTGAGGACCTACCTTAGGAGCTATAGCCAGCTGCAACATTTCCTACGCAAAAAGCAGCTCTTAGGCTCGCGAGGCTAAATTGCAGCAGCATAAAGTTATAAGTGATGATATGGTGCGTATCGCTGATACTGCTGTAGATCGGAGGCCTTCTATGTATTCGGCCACAATTTTCAAAAGCGTTGTAAGGATGGTAACACTTCGTCAAAGTGGATATAGCGGCATTCAACTTTTTTCAAAAATCAAGCAGGCAAGTGCAATTTATCTTCTATAGCAGCATTAGAATCAAGCAAAGACGGGGTAGATACACCTCTGGCCGTCATCCCATCATTATACGCAGTGTGGGGAACGCTAGGAGGTATTACTTATATAATCTCGAATGAGTCGGATATAATTTGTTTTTAATTGTACTGTAATATTTTCTGCATGTGTAGAATGGAATGCCATGTTTTTTTAATTCCCCAGTATTTTGATGCCCCCCCCCCCAAAAAAAAAAACTGTTGCACTACTATAGCAACGCATGGACGAGGGTCGTTCAAAAAGCAATGCCTCTCATGTTTTTAAACCGCCCGAAAAGTTCCCAAGGGATCGCAAATTGCTCTATTATGGTGACTGAACTTATGCACGTATGACCTGAAAGTTTTGTCTCGCTGTTGCAGATAATGATGGTGTGACACTCTAAGAAAGCAATCTGTCATGGACGTGCGTAAGAAGCAAAAATGCGCCATTGAATTCCTTCATGCAGAAAAACTTGAAACCAATCAACATTCACCGATGCCTCGTGAACGTTTACGAAGCCAATGCAGTTGATGTCCGCACAGTTAGGAGATGGGTTCGTCGATTTCAAAGTGGCGACAGAGATGAGTGACAAAGTGCGCTTCGGACGATCATGCACACTGCACAGCCACCACCCCGGAAAACAAAGTGCGCCTCGATCTTGGAACCACGAGCGACAGTCAACTCTAACCGTCACGTTGACCAAGCGCAACAGAAGGGAAACCTTTAGTTTGCAACACGACAACGCCAGAGACCACAGAAGTTTGAAGATCACTGAATGCGTGACAAAGTTCGGCTGGCCAGTGCTGTCTCACCCACCGTTTAGTCCTGATCTGGCACCGTCAGACTTCCTCTTTTTCGGATCTCGGAAGGACGCATTACGTGGGGAGCGTTTTCCCGACCACGCCGTAAAAATTGACCTCGGCAGACGCTGACTTTTGCGACCGAAGTATCAAGGCTGAAGGCTTTTTTCATCACTGGTAAAAGTATATTGAGAATAGTGGTGACTACATAAAAAAATTTTGGAGTAGAGAAGTTCCCTCGTTTAATGGTGCCACTTTCATCTTTGTAGCTCTTCGACTTTTAAAATTAAAGATATGACGCATTACTTTTGGAACGACCCTGTAAAACACTCGCCATAATGCTTGGTAACTGATGGGCTTACTCTTCTGTAATGAAAAGGTTATTATAAGTTTTAAATTTTAAATCTGCTCTCTGTTACACATAAACTCATCTGTCGAAGGCTAGTAAACGTAGGGTATCAGGGGAGCATTTCAGTTGTGCTACAGACATCTAATAGTGCCACGAAAGCCAAAAGTATTAAAATGGCTCGAAACTTCGATTCAACTGGCACTCTGCCTTCCTGGGCTAATTCGATGTAATGCTCTGCTCGCCGCACAGCTTACGTAATTGTTATGCACTCGCAGTAGTTTCTTGAGTTGTGGAATAAAACCTGTTCGTCTGGTACATAAAACATATTGCACATACAGATATGTTAACAAGAGGCTTTCATAAACCCCACCAAAGCTGCTATCAATGCAATTTAAGTGTCTGCAGACAGCTGCACTATCGGCTCAGCTGCATTGTAACTTGACAAGTCATTTTCAACTGTTGTGTAGACGCATCAAATTAACGTGCCTTGGAATTCAATAACATTAACTACTCGGACAAATAGCAGTGCCAAGCTTTTATTCACTGTATTAGATCATATTCATCTCCAATATCATGCATATGCAATGATGTTTTTCTTTGCATCAGTGCATGTGAAGCACAATGGCAATCCGTAGCTTCCACTGGCTCTTTTTTTGCCTCACCGCCCTCTTACGGCCATTTTTTACCTCACCGCCCTCTACCGCCCCTTTTAGCCTCAACGCCCCCCTACTGCCCTTTTCGGCCTCACCGCCCCCTCAGTACTCACCAACGCCCCCAGGGGGGCGCTATCGCTCACTTTGGGAACCACTGCTTTAAACATTCCTAACTAGACAACCGGATTTTCCATTTTCCATTCTGTTTTTCTTTTGATGTGCGATTTTCGATCGCTAACTGCAATATAGTGAAAAAAGCAATATTCTATTTTGAGCTGTGATAAAAAATATATACGAGGAAAAATGGAAAATCCGGCTCTATAGATCTTCAGGGAATATTTCACGGATTACAAAAAAGTGTTTTTTTAATAGCATGAAAACTCGCTGAGTTTCATACTTCTAAATTTTTCGAAACATATATTTCTCATTATCTCTAAAACTAATACCTAAATAAAAAATGTAGTGGTCGCAAATGTGTTTCGTTTTCAAAAATACATATACTGAGCAAATTTCAGAAAAATTCTTGTTTGTGTTTTAAAATTCCATGGGGTTTTGGGCACTAGAACCCCAAAGTGGGTTTTTACCTGGTCAAAATCATGACATTCCCAATTAAAAATTTTTGGTGGAACTACCGTGGCGTTTGGTCCACACATGGCCGCCACTGGTTGCCTCTTCGAGCGGGGCATCCGTGAGGCTCGGGTGCTGCACGGACGCTATGCGCGTTTTTGAGGGGTGGCACGGGTGACCTCGTTCCGAACACCGAACATAAATCACCCATACAGGGCGCGCTTGCCCGACCGTATTCCACGGATATTCCGCGCCTCCGCAGAAGTAGCAGTGTACTGCTATTGTGCATATTGCTTTAGCGTGTGACCCTGAACCGAGATTCTCCGGTTTTGCTTTCAGATCTTCTGAAGTTCACAGCCTTCTTCTGGACCTGGACCTCTATGGTGGCACTGGCATACTGCTCATGTAACCCTGTTCCTGAGGGCTATGTCTCATCTCGAACTTTTGGTTCTAGACCCATCTCGATCATATCTGTATAAAGTTTTTGAAAGGTTGGTTGCGGTGAGGTTGGTGGCTTTTCTGAGAAGGAGGGTCCCCTACCTCTGAAGCAGTATGGTTGTTGAGAAAGCTTGGGCTTGATGCTCTGCTTCACATATCTCATGTGTTGCTGTTGGCTGCTGACTTGATAGGGGTGACAGAGATCATCAGCCTATGTTGGTCTAGCTTGACTTCAGTGCTGCTTTCGATCGCGTGAATCACAATGGCTTGCTTCGTAAACTTATGTCAATGGGTGTTGGTGGTTCGATTTTCACGGTTATTTTTCAGTTCTCGTCTGGTAGACGCCAATGTGTGTTTGTCAATGGGAAGAGTAGTGAGTTTTTGGATATGGTATCAGGTGTCCCACTGGGTAGTGTTTTGGGCCCTTTATGGTTAATTGTATACACAGCAGATGTGTTTGATGTTGATCATAATCTACTTGCTTGTTACGTGTTTCAGAATCCATTCAGCGTGATTTGGATAATGATTAATTCCTGGTGTTCTTGGTGAAGGATGAGATTAAACGAAGGTAAGAGTAAGACTATGCTCGTGTCTCGGTTGCGTACATTGAGGACTTCATTTTCGGCGTTTATACTATAAGGTGTGTCACTTCCAAGGGTTTAGGACTCGGTAATCTTGGGCATCAGGTTTGATACTAAGTTGACAGATGAGGCTCACATCCGTTCAGTTGTCCCACCAGCGTCGCAGAAGATTGGTTTTATGCGACGCACTTGGATGATGCTTGGATCAGTAGAACTGCTACGTTGCTGCTTCAGGTGCTATGTCCTTTTTTTTAGAATACTGTTCTTTAATCTGGAATTTTGTAGCCGATTGTCATCCATCTAAGTTGGCTCGATAGAGTGGTCCGTCGACTCACGTTCGTGCTAAATAGTTTTGTGCCTTGTGATTAGGCCAACGTTGCAGAGTTGGTGGTATTAGTTGCCTCTATAAAATATATAATTACCGAAATTAAGCACATGACGTTTTTTTTTTTTTTGATGTCATTTGCTCGGAAGCAGCTAACTCGGCATACTGACGCCCTTCATGTGTTTATCTTGAAACGTGTGCGATGTCGTTCAAGCCAGTATTCTCGTTCATTTGTTAGATCTTGCGTAGACATTGTTTACTTTGGTATTTTTTGCTGCTTTGCGTGAATAGCTATGTGACCTATAGGCTTGGCAGTAAACACAGAGATGGATTTTCATTTATTCTGTCAGCTTAATCTAAATGCAACCCTTGTACAAAAGATTCTTTTCACAATGCCTGTTAATAAACTTGTTACTTTATATATGGATTAATCTTGATGGTTCTGCCTTTGTTGTTGCTGGTATTGGGAGCTTTAAACACTTTGTAAGCAGAGTTATTCTGCGATTTTTCAAATTTCTCCATTTTTTTTTCTTCGCTTGGTGAACTAGTTTCGCGGATGTTGATGACCTGTTGGAGTTCCCTGCGTTTTCACGCCGCCCGTCTTGTGTATTTTTAATAATGATAGTAATAATCATAATGATAATATTAATAAGAAGTTCATCACCAGTAAGAAAGCTAATCTAGTGAAGTTGCCTACTACTTTATACTAGTGTAACCGGCTGTCAAAAATGACGTCTAAGAATTTGTGATGATACAGCTCCATCGATCATAAACTTGCTATTAATTTAGTTATGTAGGATACGCTGCATATACCAACTTGAAGGAACATAAGAAACTAGTGTGCACGCACAGTCAGAAATGACAGCGAAGAATTCGTGTTGATCCTGCTTCATTAACCAACCAAGCTTTCCTTCATACAATTGCCTAATTTAAAGTTCATGTAGATGAGGTTTCGCGGCTTCATAATTACTCAGCAGACACTTTTATTTTCTTTCTCCAGCATGAAGAAAATGATTACTTTTGCCGGCAGTTCAGCAACACTGAAAAGAATCAATTCGATTTGGTATCCTAGATACCATAGTATGCCACATTTGTCTGATAGTTTTTTGGTTATTGGAAGCTGTTTCGTCGACATGCGCATAAAAGTTGGAAGAATAGCTGATGCAACGAAATCATCTTTGGGAAGATGGATGAGAGTGCCAATGGAAGCTTCAGATATCTTTAGTGCTGAGATTTCAACTTCGGCATTGCAAGAAGTGCATTCTGACATAAGGTCGCTCTATACTTTGCCATAGATTTGATATATGGAGAAAGTAATGCTCGTACAAGTCAGACTAAGGGATTGTTCACACGACCATCATCGTAACGCGTTCAGTCTCGAAAATGAACACGAGCCGTGAGTCAATTTTAGCTGTGGCTGTTCTCACGCAAAGAAAAAGTCATTCAAATGAATGACGCCACGCGTTCTCTTATGATCTCGTTTCTTCACACTGTCGCTTATATTATGCATCTTTTTGAAGTAATATCGTAGCTCATAATCTTATAGCATGATTTAAGACAAACAGCCTATTTTTAGAATATTTATGGACTGCTAGGCCGATAAAAGGGTAAATCAACGGAGAGCGATCAGCCGGGGGTTTCAAATCCAAAATGGCGTCTGTGTTCTTAGTATGTACAACATTTTCAGCTCAACAACTTTTCTTCTGGTGATCATTAAAGTTACGACAAAAAAGCAGTTTTGCCGACTTGTTCGTGATTTGAAAACGCTATGGGGAATAAATTTAGTAATAATCGATTTTGCTGCAGAATTTGAATGACGCGGCTCGTTGAAAAATCGGACGTGCTTCATCCTTCCGTCTCCCGCATTTGCTGCAACTACTTCCATCAAATCGATGTGCCGTGTCCATCAGCTTGACTGAACGCGTTACGTTGAGGGACGTGCGAGCAAGGCCTAAGCGTTCGATATTTTCATTGTGGGAATTTCAACTGTCACTGATTACGATAATACGTTTACCATCATCTGCAACCTGGCCTATTTTCTACCAATCAGTTGTCAATGAAGTTCAACAGAATCCACAGCCTCCAGCTTGGGTTAATTTCTGCACATCTGTTTTGTTAAAGCGTGACAGAAAATGGATAAACAAACACAGATAAACAAATAAACCTATAATCAGATAAACAAACAGATAAATACCCATCGGTCTTTATTATATTGTAGCATAGACCACACCATACAATGACGGGACACTGGCCCGTAAGGCAGATTTCGGTCCCGCAATTGGGCCTGACTGCACGGTGCCGCAGGCTCATTTTTATATGTTCTCCCATTACTTTTTCATACTCTGTTTAGACTATTGAATTAATTCTTTTACATTCAGTGATGGCTGGTAATCCTGTACATACTTTTAAAACTTCTATAAGCAACAAATTCACAAAAAATATAAAGGCTTTTTGAGCAATTACAAAGACATCCTTTATATTCGTAGTAAACTTAATTCGCAATAGTTAGCTAAATAAACAGCCTCATGTTGTAGAACAGAAACTTCCCAAATTCATGGTAAGCTCGATTTGTTAAGAAACGCCAAGAAACAGCTGATGAAAATGTTAATGCAATTTATTAGGTAGCAATATTGGGTTAAACGAAAAAAAAAGGAACAGATTCCAGAGCTGAAAGGTGAATTGGAGCAGCTGGCAGCCATAAAGTGATGGAGCCCGGCCAGCAGTGAAGTCATTAAGCACTGGCAACCAGGAAGTGATCTGGCATTGGAAGCAGTGAAGTGATATAGCGTTGGTAGCAGTGGAGTAATATAGCATTGGCGGCCGTGAAGTGATCTGAATGATGAAGCACTGGCCGCCATGAAGTTATGTAGTAGTGACAGCAGTGAAATGATTCAGCATTGACAGCCGTGAGAGATATTGCATTGGCAACCGTGAAGTGATGTAGCTTTGACAGGTGTCAAGATGATATCTCACTGGCCTTTCTGAAGTGATGTAATGTAGGCCACAGCGAAGGGCTTTATCTCACTCTATCTCTATCATGATGTGTTTTAACTTAGGCAACCAAAAAGTGATGCAACTTAGGAAGCTTTGAAGTAAAATAACGTAAGTAACCACAAAGTGGTGTAATATACCTAGGCAGGTATGTGAAGTGATATTGACAATCATGATGTGCAGCTTTAGATGGTACCAGTAATGAAGGGTTGTATCAGCCATAAATTGCTATGTTATAAGATCATATACCGTCTGTTTTAGTATTTTTATCTCATAGTTAAGCATGTATTTTTAGTTCCTTGGTATGTTCCATTGTAGTATTACGATGGTTTTAATTCATTTTTTCAACATTACTGGGTTTTCTTTACCTCACCTTTGTTGCGGCTATTGGGTTGAGGTCTACCGAAATCTCTGCATACATCAAATTTTGAGGTTATTGCTTCAAATCCGTCGTAGGAAAAAAAAAACTCAAATGAGAGTGATATTAAAGTACATTGCGAGTAGTATCTATGAGCTAATTTTTTTTCTAGAAAAGTTTATTGTTCATAGAAATTATGATGAATTTTTCATTTTTCTTGACGTCATAAGGTATGATGTAAATCGCCTACTGAAGATATTATGATTGTGAATTTAGATTCCCCGCTCTACAACGTATTTCTTATGGTAAGACGAAGAAATTAATCTTTGTTTGAGGTCTCTGCGATTATTAGAACTCATTTATGAACACTTAAGCAAATCAGCCTCCAGACCCAATTGCAAGAGGCCCGATTTCGGTGTCTAGTCAATGCATGGTGTGGTCTATGGTTGTACATAAACATGCAGGGCCTAAATTCCACTGAACAACTAAAGCATTTGCTTCAGTGATACGCTGAAAAGCAATTCTTTTTGTCCCCACCCCAGCCGACATCGCTACTATCAGTAATTGCGTTCTGTATCCAAGATATTCGATGATGTCATAATAGACGGGAGGTTTTTATTTGCTCAACCGAAAAGTTGTTCTGCTACAAGAGAACCCAAATTGTAGAAATTATTTGCTGCAAAAAAAAAATCCTTATGTTGTTTACCTGCCTCTTGACCTCTGTAGAATATCTTACCATTTCATCCGTTGGTTATGTAGTCAAGTACAGGATTAGCGTAAAATCAGAGCCGATGACGTTTGAATGCAGGATGACTCAGAGGAGAGTACAAATCAGGATGAAAGAGAAAGCTAAGGCGAGGGTAAACTGAATTCCAATATAAGTTTGTAATCATCTGCAAGGTGGTCTATTTTCTTCTTATCAGTTTCCACTGAAGCTCAGCAGGATGACTACAGTCTCCAGCCTGGCCTAATTTTTGCCCATCCGTTGTCTTAAAGCTTCACAGAAAATGAACAGATACACAAATGAATAAACCAATAAATACACATCGGTCTTTATTAAAATGTAGATATAAGAACACTTTTACCGACGATAGTAAAATTGCGAAAGATACAATTTGACTACTCAACAGACAGGTATACCGCTGTGTGCGCTGCCCGGTCCCAGCCATTTTAAATCTTGCACGACTATGGGCGCTGTACTCTCGAAATGTCGCAACTGTGACTGCTTATCTTAAAACAACAATAATAAGAATTATTCTGCATAGTAGTGGCCTTCAACTATTTTTAGAACGTGTCCCGGTAAAGTGAAATTTAACTTGCGATTATTGAAATATATATGTTTATACTCTACATAATGATCAGCGGGTTGGGCAGAAGCAGTGAACGTATTTACAGTACGTAAAACTTCATCTGCCACCGTTTCGATTTGAGATGACCAGAAACAGCAGTGGATTGGAAAACGACTTATTTGAGATATAAAAAAATCGCTAATAAGTTAATGGCGCTATGCATAGTAACGAAAAATTGCAAAATGATAAAATAAATAAACCAGCGCACAAGATTAGGACAACGTACAGCTGAGTAAGCAGAATGCAACACCTCTTCGGAACAGGGATAATGAATTTTTTTCTATTCTGAGTTCAGCATTGCGGATGACTCTTGCAGCATAATCAAGGATCACTAAGCTGCTTAACCATCTGAACTACAGTACCGTACTGCTTTTATGGCCGAGATCGGTAAAATAGGCTAGTATTACTACTTACGAGTAAAATGTTTTCAGAACGTTAGATAAAATGAAAAAATAAACCGTGAAAGTAAGTTCGCATTATAGATATATCTAGTATTACATAGGTAATATTGATAACTTACCGAGGAAGACACTTTCTACCAGCAATTCAGCACTGTGGCCACGTTGCACTCCTCCCAACAGCGGTGTGAGAACGACGCTAATGTTCTCACATGAGCTGAGGGGCGTGACCACCGACGAGCCGTTGGACACCTCACTTTGTTGGCCCTCATACTGAAATATGTAGGTGTAGATGCCGGGGCACATGCTCTGTTCGGTGAACGATACTTCAATATTGGCCTGATATCCGGCGGGCGAAATTTCTACTTGAAAATCGGTCAGATTGGAAACTGAAAATTTTAAGAAACCAGTGTCAGGAAAGACTGACCCATATCAAAGACTACCCTAAACAGGACATGCACACCAATTTCGAAGCTTCGCTAGCGGAGGCCAGTTAAGTGTGTGATGAGCAGTGGGGGAAGAAGCAGTGTACTTGCAGGTGCCTGTCACTCATGTTGAATCGGACGAAGTTGTTGGTTTCGAGACACATGGCTACATTTCGAAATGAAGAGTTTTTGTTTATAAACCTTATTTCTGATTCTATGTATTCAAGATGTTGTGATGTTGTGCAATGGTAATTAGATTAAGGAGAACAGGTGCTGTGTATTTCGACTGTCAAAAGACCAGTCTGAGAGACAGAATTGGCTTGATGTGCTATCACCTTGTGAAATCTTTTTTATTGATCCAGGCAAGTATTAATTTATGTTGACACCTATTTGATAAAGTTGCCTTGTGGATCTACGCGACCTGCGATGCCTCGAAGTATCTTCAATGTGCCTGCTTCATGTCTTCTACCATCTCCAAAAAGCATCTCGCCCTAAGAAAGTTGAAGTCAAACGTCTCAGGTATTTAATAATATAGACGAAATTAATTACTTCATTATGATGTTTCAATCCTAAACGTGACCTACAGAAGCAGCACTAGAACATGATTTCTCAAGATCGGAAGCAATATTTGTGTCTGTCCATGATAGAAAACTTCAGTGAGTGTAGTCTGTATTTGATTGTCGAAAACAAGCCCGCTTTGAATTCCCGACATACCTTCAGTGCATTCCAGAACGGCATCATTATACCACAGGGTAAGACACTTCATTCCAGCAAAGGTTTGAACTTGTACACCTATTCAGTTCGACCAAGCTATGCGCTCAGCAATAATCCATGACATCCCCTGTGACTAAAGGATCCAAATGTTGCCACTCTTCTTCACGCTCACACGTCAGCCAGTGGACACCAAGAAGGAGAAGCTGTATTTTTGATACGTCAGTTAGAACTTTTATCGCAGAAGCAGTTTTACAAGAATAGTTATTCTTTGGCTCTTCAACCATACCCCAAGTGTAGTAATGAACAGTTCAGAGACTTTTTTATTCCTCCAAGCAAAAGCAAAGCACCAGTACATTACTTCATCGACTGAAAAGGATCAAGTGCTGAGGAACACATATAACAAAGACCAGACGATGCAACAAAAAATGTATTTCCCTTGGTAGATGAAGTACAGATTCAACCCAATAGCTGCAGTTCTGGTGTGGTGCTGCGTGGCGTGGCCGAAAACAACACAGGATGCTAGACCTCTTCTATGCCCCGTGTCATGATGAGGTCGCTGCACAGAGGATCTAGTCTGATGATTTCTTTGACGACCGTCCACAAGCTATGCAGGAGCATACTAGCTTCGGCATGTAAGTGATGCTGCAGCTGCTGTTGAGAGGGCAGGAGGATGTGTCAACGGTGAACTCAAAGAAAACCGTAAGGACGGGAAGGTGATGCCAGCGGTACTGTAAGTTGTTTGATTGGCTGGGTGATTGCAGTACCGCAGCCAAGATTCCTCTCGAAAACGAGAACTGATTTCTCCTTTTTGACACACTACATCGGCTAAAGTCCATCCGCAACAACTAGATCAGTGAGATGTGCTAGGAGATCAGTCCTGATAACGAAACAGAGGCATCATTCCCAGACGCAGAGGAACTGTACGAGTCGGAGAAAGTACGACTTCAACTATCATATAAAATCTATAGCATGTCCTAAAGGTTTTCAATGACAAGGCTGTGGCTTCATTGTGTCCTAAAGGTTTTCAATGACAAGGCAGTGGCTTCATTGAAACTGAGAAGAAGCCGTGACACTGGTAAGTTCATCCAGGGCGTCATTAACTTGTGGAACGTAGTGCATGTATTTGGGAAGGGGCAAGACCAACGCATGAACTTTCCATGTAGAGATGTTCAGGATCCTCAGCCTACTAACCAGCAGACGTTCCTGGCGCTTCTCCAGGAGGCTACTTCAGGACCCAGAGCAAATGGAAGCAAGTGCCTCACCCGTGAGACCAAGAATCTACTGGTCCAGACTATGGAAGAACTGCTTGCTGTTTTCTGCTGCTTGATCAGACATGCAGATTTCAAGAGCACTTAGAACGGAAATAATTGCCTTATCGCAGAACTGACCCCATCTCGACTATTTGGTTATAAATTTCAGTGAAAATTTCACAGAAAGTTAAACTTAGTACATGCAGAGTGAGAAGGCGCATTATCATGCATAAAAATCAAGTTTCGAGTCAACGAAAGGGGTATGTCATCCAACTATGAGACCAAGGCGTCCATTAACATGTCACAAGATGATGCAGATATAATTTTCACGCCATCAGGTACTCTAGCCGGGCCTATAAGTCGATCCCTTATGATACCAGCCCATATCATAACACCACCTCCCTGTTGTTGACGTTGTACGAGTTAATGACACTCACCTCCAGGTAGCACCCAACCCTTACTCCACCAGTCAGGTCCATCAAGGATTGCCCGGCTTTTGGCGGCGAAAAGAACATGACTCATGTTGATCTTCATGTATTTCTCCGCCCATTCCATCCTCAAAATTTCATGCTTTGCGGTCAGAGGAGGAACTTTTAGAGGATTTATGGCAGAAGCAGTGGAGCAAAGGATGTCATTTCTTTTGGTTTTAGGCACTTCAGGTAGCCAAGCAGCCTTAAAAATTGATTTACTTGCTTTTCCAGGTCTTTTACGTGGCTGATGAACCACATTCCTCACGTCTCTATCAGTAACAGTCCTTGAATACCCAGCATCTGATCTTTTTTTTTTTTTGTGGTCGAGGGTCTTTCGAGTATGTTGTCACTGTGTCAATATGGTGTCCTATTTTTCGGGCGATAACATCAGGAGAGGTGCCTTTAGCAGTTTCTTTGATGATAATTTCTTTCTCCTCGTTAGTTAGAGCTTTTTCACGTCCCATTTTAGCAGAATACACAACAAGTTATTATTGTCGTTCACCTCAAAAAGAGAAAAAAATCAAAGAGCCGTCAATAAGAAGACACAGCTAAATGTAAAGAAACTCAACTGTGATGGCACAAGATATCACGATTTCCCTGCAAGTTTCATGAAAGTTTGATCGTGAAATTTTGTGTTAAGGCTATTATTTCCGTTCTAAGTGTATATTCCGCTGTGTGAGATCCAGAATGAAAGTTATGAAGCCACAAACCTCCAATCCAATGATATCGAGACTAAGCCGAAGGAACATACCTGCTTGAGTACTGCCATTGGCCGAGAGGATTCAACCTGTATCGTGAGGTGCATCACAGAAGTGATACTGACTCGGGCTAAAGACTGCAGTGTGGCCTATGTGGTGTGGTGGCTTGAGATGAATAATATTGTGCGGACGATGTGACTTTTGGCAAAGTCAAATATAGTCTTTGTTCCTTTAAGGAAGCCCGTCTACGTGCCTGCTGCCAGAATAAAAAGACCAATGAAGATTTTATCGACACTGGCCAGCCTCAGTGGATAAACAGTGACTGTCGAAAGATGTTTCGTCATATGGCATGAGATGTTCTTCTAAATCGAATTCACAACCTAGACCTTTGAAAAAAGCCCAGTTTATGGACTAATTGCTGACATTTGGTAATTTTTCTGCTAGCATGTCTGTTTGTTTGGGTGAATGTTTGTGTACTATGGCAAAGGTTTTGCTATAATTCATTTATAAAAGTTAAGACTGCAGTAACTTAACTTTCGATGAAGGCAGAGATGGGCATGTAACTAGTTACTGTAACGGCTTAAGTAACGGGCGTTACTTTTTGTAACGAGTAACGGTATCGCCTTAGCAATTTTTGAAACGTAACGAGTAACG